>JARYHS010013630.1:363244041-363663558 GCA_031002005.1 Vandiemenella viatica
TGTTCTTCTTGTGTGCTCGTTGATTAGATTATTATTGAGTTTTAAAAAACTTCAAGAACGTTTCTAATCACAGATCTGCTAATAAATTCAAATTCATTTCAAGTGAACAAACTCGGAAACCTCGTCGTAATTTAGCTCGATGATTGCAGAGGACTTTTTTCTGTAGAGCTTTTAACTCGACACTTTTACCACCCTTAAAAATTCCCTTCCCATCGATGTGCCAGAAGAAGGTGGCATCTTTCATTACAGGATCATAGAGAGCTTTAGAGGGCAATTCAATATGTGCGGCCCTCGCGGCCTCAGGGTAGGCCTCACTGCGTGACACACACATTGGGCTGCTGGTTTATTTATAGGCGACTCTGGTATAATTACGCGAATCTGATCGGCGGTAAATGGCTGGAACCTTGTCGACCGGCAGCCATGGCTACCACTCAATTACACCGCTTACCACAAAGTATGCATTTATTTACTCATGGGGCTTCGATCAGATATAGAGGCGGTTATTAAGCACGTCTCCTCCCATTTGGCGTTGTTTTCTGGTGCCTTCGACACGCACACCCAGAGATTAACATGTCTTAAAGTCAGGTATTATTTGCACACGCGCTAAGTGATAAGTATCTGTACCTCCCGTACTCCCATTAAGCTGCGAAGGGACAAATTTTTCCAAGATGTAATTAAATGTTGCAGATTGCTTTTATCATTAAATGAAATTTGATTCATTATAAGGATCGCTTAAGTACAAACTCAAATTTCATAATTCTGGAGATATAGATGGAAACCTGTGATATCAAAATTTAATTTCTTTTCTATGATCTAGCTCAAGATTGTATACTTTTCTTCTCTGTTCGAGTTTTATAACTTGTCAATATTTAAAGTATTTCAGTAATCATTAGTTATACTACTAAATTAATAAGCGGTTGCTTTTCTTTCTACTATAGAAATAAAAACTACAATCACAAAATAAAATATTAATGAATATTACTAAAGCAAAATGGATGAAAAAATACAGCCTCAATTTGTTATCAAAAAAATGTACCGTTGAATTAAATAAGTTACATAGCTAATCTCCAAACACTGTTTATTTATTTATTACTCTTGTTTCATATATCCCTTCTGAGGAGAGACCTCTGGGATGTGAAACATGTAATGGATAATAATAAATAAATATAAATAATAACCATAGTGAAAAAATTACATATAACAAAAACAAAACAAAAATAAATAAAGAAATAAAAATGAAATAAAAAACAGCATTAAATTTTGCAACTGAATTTTGCTGAAGTCATTTAGATACAATTAATTCTATTTTACAAATTCTCCTATGGAACAGAATGAGTTGCAAATATAATCTCTCAGTTTTACTTTAAATATATCTATATTGTCTATAAACTCTTTTATATTTTTATGAAGCTTATTAAACGGATGTGTCTAGAATAATTAACTCCTCTCTGTACTTTTGAAAATTATTTCTATTTCTGAGATTAAAATTGTTTTCCTGTTAATTAGATGTAAACAAAAAACATGAGATAATATTTATACTGAGAAACTGTATGAATATTTAGATTTTTAAATATTATCTGCAAGAAGTTCTTTGTTTTATCCTATACAACATCCTAATAGCTCTTTTACATGCTATGAAAACTTTTTAACCGACTTCAAAAAAGGAGAAGGTTCTCAATCCGTCTTTTTTTATTTATGTTCAGCAATATCTTCGCCAATTTTTAACCAATTTAAATGAAATTTAGGGTATATCTCCAAAATGATCCCATATGAATTTCATTGAGAAACCACCTCTTCTACCCCTTTACTCCTCTTAATTTTTTATAAAAACCTCACATTTTGTATCCAATTTAAATGGAACTGTGAACATGTAAAGTCAAAAATAAAGAGAAGAATATTGTTAATTTTGGTTTGTAAAAACTGAACCACTTTCCCCCTGTCCATCCCCTTAGTTTTTGTCAATATTCTTTACACAAAGCTACGTTTAACACCATTTAACTGATCTCCAATAAAGTTGGAATATACATGTAATTTTTCATGGAGGAGGTTCCTGACCAAAAAAAAAAAAATCACCCTTTACATCCCACAATTTTAAACAAACATACATTTCTTATCCAATTTTGATTGAACTTTACAGATGTATACTTTAAAATAGATAGAAAAAAGCTGTCAAAATTTGGTCTGCCAAAGCCCAACCACTCTCCCTCCTTCCACCCCCTTAATTTTTGTCAATGTTCTTTATAAAATGAAAGCTACAGTCGACACCGTTTGACCGACCACCATGGAAGTTGGAGCTTCTATGTATTTTTTCACGAAGAACATTTCTGACCAAAAACCCAACCCCTCTCCCCATTGTACCACTTAATTTTTATACAAACCCACAGTTTTTATCAGGTTTAGATAGGACTTAGCACACGTTTACCATTAACCAAAGAAAAAATAATGTCAACTTTTGCTTTGAAATAACTGGAACCCTCTCCCCGTTTCTACCCCCTTGATTTCTGTCAATTTTCTTTTTAAAAGGCTACAGTCGACACCATTTGACCGATCTTTATGAATGTCAGCACATAAATGTATTTTCTTATGGAGAAAATTTCTGACCAAAAAATCCAAAAACTACCCTAACTCCCCAATTACACCCCTTAATTTTTGTACAAACCCACATTTTAGTTCGATTTAGATGAAACTTCGAATGCGTATACTTTAAAACAAAGATAAAAGAAAAATACTGTCCATATTACTTTTACAGAAACCCAAATCCTATCCCTCTTTCAACCCCTTTAATTACTGTCAATGTGCTAATGTTTCTATCTGATTTTGAAGGAAGTATACACATGTATACTTCAAAACAAACAGAAAAATACTGATTATATTTGGTTTAGAGAAACCAAGCCCCTCTCCCCCTTCCGATCCCCTTAATCTACACAAAGCATAGTTTCTATCTGATTCTGAAGGAAATTTGCACACGTATACTTTAAAACATAGAGAACAATTGTGTTTAAATTTGGTTGCACAAGCAACAGTCCTCCTAATATCCAATGTACTCTAAAGAAGCCCACTGTTTTTATCATATTTCGATGGAACACTGCACATTTATACTTGAAAACAAGGAGAAAAATAGTTTCTACATTCTGTAAACAAAAACCCAACAGCTCACTCCCTTACCCCATTTAATTTTTGCAAATATTCTTCACACAAAGCTACAGTTTTTATCTGGTTTCGATGGAACTTTGCACATATATACTTTAAAACAGAGAGAAAAATACTGCCCACACTGGCTCTACAGAAAGCAAACTACTCTTCGCATCTAAATCCCTTAATTGTTTTTTTTTTATACATACCTAGAGTTTTTATCTGATATCAATAGAAATTTGCACACTTTAAATCAAATAGGAAATGTATTTGGCATACAGATGCCCAATCTTTCATCCCATTTACCCCCACCCCTTTTAATGTTCTTTACAAAAATCCGCAGTCAAAATCAATTAAACTATTTTTAAGTCATCTCAGAATATTCATAAAATAAATGTGTCCTAATGTCTCAACATGTACCTTAGATTTCAACTTGGACCCCAAGCTTTCACGTTGTGAAAACCGATTAAAAATGTGTATCATCTGTGTGATGCCGGAACAAACAGATATATTCCAGAGACAGATTAGTTTATGTGGCATGTATTCATGCCCAGATATTACATGTTTCGATTATCGAGCAGCAGATTTAATAGATGTTATGATTAAGTCGAAACACAGCCTGGACCAAAATGTAAACTGACATTCCTTAACACAGCATCCAATTCATCCCGTTCTGGAAGTTTTGGGTTATATAAAGCCAGAATTTTTTTTGAAAGCAAGCGCTTTAACCACTGCTCTACCAGGAAGTTCGCAAAATGAGAATTTCTGCGGCATATACAAAACAAACTATAATACAACTAAAAATTTAAAAATAAAATAATTGTTCTAAAAAAACCGCCTTAAAAAGTTTTAAAATAACTTTATACATTGCTTAGAAGAAAGTAAATCTAAATGGACAATATTTTGCATTACTGTTATTGAAATTTTTACATTAATCAGTTATTTTTGGAGTCGGTGTCAGCCAAAGCAAGAAAAACAAAAAGATAAAAACAATCATGAATAACAATAAACATAAAAAATCATGTTACTACTTACCTACAATTAATGCTAGAAACATGTTTCAACATAACTGAAAAATACAAATAATACACCTATATTCTACTAACTGGAAAGCGTTTACTACATTATGCAGCCTACTAACCGACTCTATAGCACAAGTGATATGACTGGATAACCAACAGGGTCGAGCCACAGATTAAAAAACTGTCTAATCTGTTTCCCTAAACAGCCTTCTACAATAACAATATCAGCCACCCTACATGCTGTAAAATATTCGGATTTTTTGTTCGTACCCCCTCTGTCGCGTCGAACACCAAATAAAGTTCAGTAATTCGTTCTTCGCGATGTGACAGCTGGCACCAACTCCAAAAATAACTGATTAATGTAAAAATTTCAATAACAGTAACGTAAAATATTGTCCATATAGATTTAATTTCTTCTAAGCAAGGTATAAAGTTATTCTAAAATTTTTAGTGTTTTTTTTTTAATGCGGTTTTTATGTTTTTAAAAGAATTATTTTATTTATTTTGTAAAAAGTTTCACCAAAAAAAAATTATGCTATATGACATGACTGAATGAAAATACGAGGATTACATTATCTGCTGTGAGAGAAAGTTTTCCTATTGCGAATTAATTTGTTCTGTAGTAATGTGACATGTTCTTGACAACTGAGTTTCTCATCTATTTGAATGCCACGGAATTGTATACCAATTTGCTACTTTACTAAGTAATTCATTTGCATTAAGGTCACTTTTTTGCAGTCAGGATACTGACGTTACCAAAAAAAAGTGCCCTTAGTATTACCTTGGTTCTCCGAGTGGAGCCGCGTCAATTTATTAAAACCTAACATTTCAGCCATCGTGCTGTGGCTTTAATCAGCCCTCCGATGAATGCCACATCACAATGGCTGAAAAGTTAGATTTTAATAAATTGACGCGGCTCCACCCGGAGGACCAAAATAACACGTACGATGACCGCAGAAGTCAGCGCATTCATTTAAAACGCTCTTAACCTTGTCCATAAAAATCAATGATGTATAATAAAAACAGAAGGGGTTCTAGGACAGAGCCTCATGAAATGTCATGTCGTATGTGTGATGAAGCATCTTTACTGATTGTAAAGTCAAAACGGAAACTTTTTGTACTCGACTTTCCATGTATGAACTAACCCATTTATCTCTAGTTCAATGAATTTCATAGTATTCCAGTTTTTTTAATTTTTTTATTTGCTGTCATCAGTCTTTCGACTGGTTTGGTACAATCCTCCAACCCTTCCTGTCTTGTGCTACCTCTTCATGTCTACATTTCCCTTAAAAAAAAGTAATTCACAATTTACATAGCCAAATGCTTTTGCAATATTACAAAAATTCTGCAGGACACATTTTATTATTTAGTTCCTCAAAGCTTTTATTTAAAGTTGAATATGGTATCTTTGCTGTAGATGACCCTTTTTGGAATAAGTACTGAGAATATTATATTGCGTAACATGTTTTATTTCTCTATGATACATGAATTTTTCAAAAAAAATTGTGAATCCGGGAAATAAAGAAATGGAACGATCGTCATCTGTACATGTCGCTTCTCCTTTTCTCTTAAATAATGATTTTACAACTGAATATTCTAGGCTATTTGGTAATACGCCTTGCGTTAAGGATTCATTATAAATGTGGGCAAGTACATGTGTGATACAATCTGAGCATCCTTTCAGCTATTGTTTGAAATGTTGTCACAGCTGTAAGAATATTTAGGTTTTAGTTACTTCTTGAGTTTACTTACTTCCGAGACTGTTACTAATGGCAAATGTATCTTCACAAATCTATTTGGGAAAGCAATCTGAAGAAGCCTCAAAGCACAATCTTGAGATTGTTTATCTATGCCTAATTTCTCTACAACTTATGTAAAATATTTTTTAAATATTTTACAAATTTACTGTACTTCAGTACGCATAATTTAATTTTGTTCTAATATTATGTCTTTAGATTGATTTGTGGTTTTAGTGTTTCAGTGTTTAGTGTTTTATGGCATGAAGTCTCTATTTTAGCTGATACATATACGTTCTTGGCCTTCCTTATTCTATTTCTTACTATTTTAGAATAAAGTTTATAATAAGCTTTCAGTTTATAGTTATCTGATTCTCTTACTTTCATCTAAAAGTTCCTTTTCTTTTTACCAGATACTCTTACAAACTATGTAATTCAGCCCTTACCCAGCTCATTATCTGGAGTACTGACAACCTTATTTTTTATAAAAAAAACTTCCTTCGAAAAGTGTTAGAAATATATTTAGGAAGGAATCAAATTTTGCATTAACACCCAGTGAAGTGTATACACTGCATTATTTAAGTAATCTATGAAATTACTTGTGTCCTTTTCATTAATAGTTCTGCTGTATACCCCGATTTTCTTTATCTGCTTTACAGTGTTACTGGAACTGATACAAAATAACTGGACATCACGATCGGAGATTCCATTTATTAGTGGAAGTTTGCTGTAATTACTGTACTGAGATATATTGAATATTAATTTTAATCTTGCTATTATTTTTTATTCTTGTTTGGAAGTTTAGAATGGTCGTTGTGTTAAACGACTACGGTAAGGCTTCAAAATCTAGCTTCTTATTGCTGTGTCTGAGAAAGTCAATATTGAAAAATCCACATAAAACTATTTGTTTGATATTTGTGAAACGTCGTAGTAGTGATAGCGTCTAGCTACGACAAAAATAGACTGACATTTCTCGAAGGAACACTATAGATTGTTATAACTATGAGCTGTTCTTTGCCACATTCCAGTTGGGTAATCTGTATCTTCTGCATTCAAAGTGCAGCTCTCGCAATACTTCAGTCAAAGTGTTGTTTTTTTACAACACTTACTTACAACTGCACTGCTACAGTGAATATTATTTTAACAAAAATGGCATCCCCAGTTTTCTCCACTTCAGATCTATATTAATGAGAGCTTAATCTATACTTGCGTATGGACAGCTGTGATATACCTGTGTCAGACAAATGATGTTCAAATACGCACAATACATCGATATTGAAATTTATGGAATTTTTAATCTCTTCCAGCCATAAGGTAATTTCATCAATATTACTCTTAATTTTTATGAGAACAATGATCTGAAGGTTTTGATTAAATTACTAGGGATTATTTACTTTATTAGTATGTACTAACTTGTCAGTTAGAGTTTCTAATTTCTATAGATTTTGATTTGAAGAGAGTTTAATTTTCTTTAGACATCTTGTTGTATTTATTTTATTTAACCTAGAAATGGCAGCTACTTAACACCACTTCTAACAGGAACACCTCTTTCACTCACATGGTATTTTCTGCTATAAGAAGGAAAAGCATACGTTTTTCATCTGAAATTCAGTTTGAGTCTATGGTGAGTATAACTGTCTCTCCCAATGCTAGCCACATCAATCAAACAAATGTGTGAATTTGCTGGCTGCCAAAGAATCCTTTCCAACGATGTATTTGTACGCCTAAAATGATGCCACTTCCAGGGTTTATAACTCCCGGGCATATCTCCAAATCCCACATTTTACTGACGTGTATTCCTGGAAACGTGAGCAATGTCAATTGGATAATTGTGGTCCTTATTAAGACTATTTCCAGGTCCCCCAACAATTACAATACGATCTTTTTTTGAAAAGCCTTTCCTAAGTCCTTCAAATTTGCTACAACACTTCCAAGACCTGCATTTGGTTTCAATATACTGCAGACTACATAATCTGGCCCCTAGTCAAGCCGCACCATCTCACTGATGGCCCTCCAATGACTGTTTCAAGTAAGAATACTTTCCTGCATTTAATTTTTGAAACTCTCTGAAATGTTTTCACTTTTAGTTTATTAGAGGTCAGATCGTTCAGCTCAACCTGATGGAGCTCAGAGTTACAATCTAGATCTTCCTATGGCCGATAAATGTCTCCAGCTGAAAACCATCAGACAGACATCGTCTCCTACCCCTCCTGCCAGAACTGACTTATTTCCACTCACTACTCTGCCTAAGCCTAATAACAGAGTTTTCTGCTTTCAAGGCCTTTTAATTCCTTCCTGCAGACGCCAGATTTGACTGTAATACGCTGCTCATTGTCATTAATTGAGCAGGGATGACAGTTCCAGGCAATACGAACTCAAAAGTCAATGTTAGCAAAATCGCTGCACCCCCAGTGAAACCAGCGTCTGCAGTACCGGCACGTCACTCCTTCCCTTGCTAATGGCAATTTACACAGTTAGCAACCATTTTAATACTTTCAGAAGAACTTAAGAATTTAAGAGAAAGATCTTTAAATCTTATTTTCATTCTTAAGACGGTGTGTAATGGATTCCAATAAATTATCAAGAGAAATGATGAATAATGTACCAAAAACCCTGAAAGAATTTAAAGTTAAAATTAGTGGAGGGCAAAAGTAGATAGGAAGAGGAAACGAGAAAGACGGGTGTGTTGGTTAATTGCTACCGAGCATGCGCTCCATTGCATTTTTATTAATTACGTAATGTTATATTGTTTAATGGTGTTTTGCCTGTGTTGATGGTTTTATTGTTTATTTTATTTTCAGTACTGTGTATAGTATGGGGTGTGTGAGGTTTATGCGTTTGTTAATTATATGTTTTCCTTCTGTTAGTGATTTTTTAATGTGGTTTATTGTTGTTTATGGTGAATATTTGCGTGTCTACATTTTCTGCAAATGTAGTATGGTTGTTGTATTTTAGTGCACTTATGTGATCTTTGTACCTTGTTTCGAATTTTCTACATGTTTGTTCAATCCTATTTACTGAGCATGATATTCATTGCATGTTAACCTGTACAAGTATATTCCTGATTTGTGAAATTTATTGATTTGTGTGTTACTTTTAATGTTTTTTTTCTGTATCGTGATATCTGTTTTAAATGCTTACGATGGATGTCACTACAACAGTGAACAATGTTCTTAGGCCAGTAGCAGTAAACACTACTTGACTCGTATTTTTAAGATAAAGAATATGGTCAATGAAGTTGGCTTCAAAGTGGAAACAGTTCACAAGGCGCTAAACGGAATCAAGTAACCAAGTTTTGAAGTGTCTTCCTAATTCTCCATGTACAATTTTAGACTTATAGGCCAGAAAAATTTCGTTTGGTGTAAATGCCGCGATAAAATATCAAAACCGGCTATGGATATTGTAGTATATGAAAACTTTGAATAAGGGAAGTTAAATTCTCTATCATAAAAGAATCATCAAAACGAACATAAGGATGTTTCGGTGAGTATAATATTGACTCACTGTAACATAATATAACGTGACATCGATAAAAAGAAAGTTTCAGCCACATTCACGGTGTAAATTTACACTATTTGCGATATCACTAGAACTATATACTTTAAGAATTTAAGTTAACATTCTTTTAGAATACAAATTACTTTCTTTGAAATAAGTTTAATATAACCTTTCTCAAGGCTGTGATAGTAACTTCAATAAAATTTACTAATTATATATATATTTTACATCTATCTTCCATCTGAGTATCATCCTTACATACAATACGGAAACAAAGAAGTAGACAATTTCTACCCCGTACATTTTTTTACACGCTTTATATTAGCTTGACTTGTATGTATGTATGAATGAATGTAACGGAATTTTACAACTCCATTTTGACCCACTTCCAGATGTCCGAGCAGTTTGAAACTTGGTACACATATTAAGAACCGGTGACAATACAATAATTTCATAGCAATGTCCTGCTATACTCATTACTTTAACAGTAACAACGAAAAAATTGTTGAATGTCGTGGAATTTTGCAATTTAATTTTAACCAAATTCCAGATGTCCGAATTGTTTGAGATTTTGCTCATGTATTGATAACTGATTACAATACAATAATTTCATAACTATGTCTTGATATCCTCATTACTTGGACAGTAACAATAGAAAAAATTTGCACACGTTTTAAGAACCGTTGACAATACAGCAGTCCCTTAGCAACGCCCTGCTATTCTCGTTACTTTGGTGGTAACAATAGAAAAAATGGTTGAATATAATGAAATATGTAATTTCGGTGTTCACCCACTTCCTGACGTCCGAATCATCTGAAATTTTGCACACTTATCAAGACCGATAAAAATTCAATAATTTCACTCTCACCACGTTGTCAGTAACAACTTAAAAGTGGTTGAATGTAAAGGAAAATTTCTGTTAATTTTTCACCCACTTCAGATAGTCAGAACTGTCTGAAATTTTGTACACGTGTTAAGAACCAATGACAATCCAATAATTTCATATCTACGTCTTGGTAATCTAATTACTTTGACAGTAAGAACACTAAAGTGATTTAATCGTCTTATGACAGATGTGGCTCATTTTCACCCACTTTCCACATTGCCTTTGTGGCCCAGTTGGTTAAGGCGAACAGATATTCCCTGCTCGAATCCCGGTTTCGGTTGGAATTTTTACGCATATT
Organism: Vandiemenella viatica; assembly: GCA_031002005.1. Taxonomy (NCBI): domain Eukaryota; kingdom Metazoa; phylum Arthropoda; class Insecta; order Orthoptera; family Morabidae; genus Vandiemenella; species Vandiemenella viatica. Next base: position 363,254,614 of record JARYHS010013630.1, read on the forward strand.
ATAAGTGGCAAAGATTAGGATAACCCATGGTTCGGATTTCACGTTAAACTGCAGGTACCCTATATCTGATCGGATTGCCGAGTTAGGCAAATGCAGCCGCGACATTAGTGCACAAGCGCGGCAATTCGAGAAACCTTCGTTATTTGGCGGCCGGACCCTCCAAAGATTTCCCGCCCAATATCGCCATATGCATTTAATTAAACTACCAACTTCCTGGTTTCTTAATTTTTCAAAATTCTGCATGTATTAAGAACGTTTACCAATACAATAATTTCACGGCTGTAACCTGGTATTCTCATTACTTTGACAGTAACAACAGAAAAATGGTTTTGTTTCGCAACTTTTTGCACATGAGGAATTGACGATACTTTGATACAAGCTGCTACGATAGTATCTGCAGTCGCTTAATGTGATGTTAAATAGTGAGTATTCGAAACATCGTTTTCAGTTACTTCGTACTATTACAGAAGAGTAGTGTTCCACATTTACCCTGCTATTGGACCACTGGTGGGGTTGACCATTTAATTGTACCTTACTCGTGGGAATAATAATTAAAAATGGAACTACAACACAAACAAAAAGAAAGATTGGTGAAGAAAAGTCAACAGTAAGAAACATACTTCTGAAACAGTCACAACTAAAAAGTTAAAAATAAAATTGTAGTTTCAAAAAAACTGAAAACACGCTTTTGTAGTAATGTAAACTAAAAGGTTAAAAATAATCTTTAAGTATAAAGACTTTGTTTAACAGTGATAGGACGTTTCACAATTCAGGATCAATTAGTTTTTTGCATAAGCTTAAAGAATAAAGTCATTGATTACAAAATTAACTTTCATGTAAAAAATCGTGGGGTGCCCTCTACATAACTTGTGACAATCTTTACAAAGAGCCAACGACAAAAAAAAATATAAGTCAACTGATATAGCACAGTACAATTTTTTATTTTTGTCGTTCTACCTGTATGTATACTCATGTATATTAACCTCTGTTCTTCGAAATATATTACAAATATATTTGGAACTCTGCAACGTAATTTGCATTTAATAACCACAAAAAACTTATCCTCCTGTTTCTAATTATATTAGGCATCCGTTGATATAAAAAATATTGTTTACGAGTTTGAATTGTAATTAATGTTTGCGTTTTATCCAAGAATATCAACTGAATCAAAGAGTCAGCTCGTATATGACAATAAAACGAAAAATTAAGATTTGAAGTAAGATATAAAAAAACAGACACACTAAAGTCTGTGAGAAATCAGTCCCATCGCGTAACTCCTGACCTCTAAGAAGTTACGACGAGTACCGTACCTCACATCTTATCGAGCTGTATACTCTTTGGCCATCGTTCCTTATAAGGACAGACAAAGGCTGGGACAAAGCTTGCCCCGGGGTACGGCGCGCCATATACAGCCAGAGAGCATCCTCCTGCACACTGCGGCTCTCTTTTTTGTTGCGCTGCGGTCAGCAGGTGACGCGGCGCCTTTCTACAGGTGTCAGAGGTGTCGAGTGTCGCGTGACGCATACCAAGCACCCGCTGCACAACTCGTGCTGTACCCTCCTCAGGGCATCGCCGAGACACACTCTCCCAACCACTGCTTCTTTGTTTCATTCTTAATCTGTCGAATTCTGCCGTAAGCTTTTTTCTGCAAGACATTCAATCACCTTATTTCGGCTATAGGCAATTTTTCACAGTTGTTGAATAATAAATTTTACAAATAAAACTCCGTCTATGACTAGTCTATATGAGAGTACAGAATTTATACGTCTATAAAAACACTTGTACTATATATAATAACTGTAATAATGCACATGAAGAAACGTACAGTTACAACCACACATGTTGCCCCACACCACAAGGGCGAAATGCGTCTGGGAAATATAATATAACGGTGACCAAACCAGATGTTTGTAGACAACATTTTATCTATAAAAAAAATCAACCACTTAGCTATAACTTGCCAATTTACAAGGCCGGAACAAGGCCGCAACACAACTGTGTTGAAGCAACGAAAACGGAAAGCCGACGATTGTGATCTGATTCATTTTAGACTCAAACTATTTGATCAGAAAGTTTCAACAATATTTGAATAGTACACGAATCAATTGTAAACTATATATTATGATTGTAACACTCGCATATTATGTACGCGAAAGACTCTAATAATTAACTCCAGGCTACGAAATAAGTAAGATGTATTGTAGCACGTTAGACATTATTTACTTCAATAAATAATATAATTTTAAATTTTTCGTGAAAGATCCCTTAAAAGTGATTAAGGGATCCGTGTAAAAGTTGAAAGAAACGGAAACAATGACATTTTGAACGTTTGAAATTGGTGCAAATACAAATTTATTATAAATATTTGCATTTTCAACTCAAAAAAATCGTGATGAAATTACTGATGAATTGTTATAAAGTCGCCAAAGAACCAAATTGATTCAGGGCATGTTTAAAAATATCTGAATCTAGAGGTGTCGACATGACATCGGTACAAAGGAGCAATTGTTTCAATGGAATCTTGTTGCTGAAAGAAGGAAAAACAGAACTTCGGCATACTCATAATGTCAAATGCACTGACACCTGCCCTTTCGGTGGGTAAAGTTCATAAGTGAATAACACTGCAAAATACATTACTAGATGCCCATTTGTACTTGACTGCTAATTCGTAATATTTGGCATAAACTACGCTTTACTGACGCATGTGTCACCTTATTAGAGGATTTCAACTTTATCATGTTATGAAGAGAACAATGTACTGTAAAAACAGAGAACCAAAATAGTTGATAATCTGAATTTCATAACTGGGAGATGAATTGAGAAATGTAATGAGATTTGTTGTACATGATCGGTAACACTTATACGGGAACTCAGAAATTCACAAAACAGATATGTTTTGAAAATAATCGCGATTCAAAACCGTTGTATAATTGGAACTAGTCTAAAAGTAATAGGTTTAAAATAGATATTAATACTTTTTTTGTCCTGCGTTCTAAATAAACTTAGTACCATACACCTGTTGCATACGTTCCGCTTACTTCAGTTGTAACTATAATCGTTACATGAGTAGAAGATATCTCCTTTTAAACGAAACACTTTCAGAAGTGTTGCCTCCATACAAATGATCATTAAATCCTAAAAATCATCTTTAGATATCACGACGTTTTGTATAGGATACGACAGAATTGTTATTTCTGTTTACCATACGCGACTTGACTTGAACAAATTATAATGCGGTACAGTGGTTCAGTAATCGCATGGTGGCGAGCAATTTCATTGCTTGTTGAAAAACATGTACGATGGAAGTTCAAATATTGCCTATTGTCTACAAAGGGATTAATGAGTACAGTTATCAGAATGTTTATTTTACTCAACTGCTAAGATTGTTTCAATTTGTAAATCAGCTGTTATACTGAAAAAGCCGTTCTAAAATAATTGTATTCACACATTTTTTTAAATTCGTTAGAATATAATCATACTATTACAAATAGCTGTAAATAAAACATTTTTCATACTCTGTCAATTTTTTATATATGAATTCAAAGTGAATGACCAAATACCATTGCATTTTGTCACCGGCAACTATAAAACATAAAAAGGAAGATATTACTTGCATGCTTACTTCAAGGATTATGTGGAAAAATATAAGTAAGAATTTGTGGTAAATATAGTTACGTTTCGTTCTGATTATAGGGTACAGATAAATAAAGATATAAATTATGTGTGAAAGACACAATTGACGTGCATCCTGTAGAGTTTTGTCATTTCCAAACACTGTCTTAGAGATAAATGTTAACATAAAATGGTTTGTCAGTATTCTTACGTCCTTTCAGGTAAAATTCTGCTACAAAATCTTATAGTTCAAACTATCTTTTTCGGCGTTAAAAAAAGCCAACAACTCAAAACATAACTAAAAAGTACAACTCACTTATAGCTCAATAGGTTTGTGTTTCGATCCTATGTTATGAATCTCTTCATCTATTTCACCTAATGGAATGGTTTATACATTTCCATCAAAGGACTGAGCGTGGTGGGTGAGCGGTTAACGCTGGCCTCCCATTTGGGAGGACCGGGTTAGAAACACGTCCAGGATTTCAATCATTTCTCCAAATCATTCCAGGTGAATGCTGGGGGCCTTCCTTCAAAAGGCCAGGTCCGAATTCCTTCCAGTTCCTTGACCCCAGTAATAACGCGGCTCTAATATCCTCGACGTCAACGAGGCTTAATGATATTTTTTAGAGTGGGTAAACAATGTTCCACTAAATAAAATGTTGCTTTCACTGAAAATAATAACCTATTTCAGGTGATATTTAGTTTTACTATTATCGTAAAAAATGATAAAAAAAGTAATTTATTGAGAAAATGTCATAGGCCTATATAATATACAAACCTTAAATAACGACTTATTCATCGTAATGCAACATTCATTTTAGAAAATGTTCAAAGAGCTGGTAAACTAAATTATCTGACTTGATGATAGAGAGTAACTGCCTAAGTTAAAAACAGTTAATAGATAACGTTATGTTATTTATTTCACAAGAAAAGTATGTTACATTTTAGCCTGGTGGACGACTGTCAACCCCCGACGTTTTGAATATTGGAGTATTTTGGCAAATGTTTCCACTAATTTTAAACTGATCAAACAATTGAGATATAGATCAATGAAGTGCTAAACATCTTACAGTAAAAACTGAAACTAAATTTCAGTTATTAAATTGAAACTTTTCTGTAAATATTTTTATATTTTAAAGTTTTAAGCTGCCATTCTGTCAAAATACCATCACAAATTGTAATTTTTGTTTCCTATATAATTTAATGTACTTTTTTCATATGTGTTAGTATAACTCTGACAGTTTACATTGTCTCAATAGCCTGACGTTTTTAGATACTTGCAAACCGTGGTACTTATGCATACATCATAGAATTTCTTGTATTCAGTGCTTTAATTTTAATTCAGTTAACCATGAAACCTATTGCATTGGATGAATAAATTACATTATGCGCAGATGTAGTGTTATTTGGAAACAATAGGAACAATAGACATTGATTTAATGCTGATTCAGTGGAGTGATCGCTGTTGACTGGTGTAGTACCTATTACGCGGTAAATTCATATAACGGCAATTATAAACGAGGATAGATGACATGTTTTAAAACAGAAATTGCTGTTTTCTTGTAAAGTCGGAAAAATGAAATCTTTAAATTATGTAAAAAGTATCTTCGATCTTCAATGTATTGTGATTCTACTAGTTATGCTTGATTACGTAGCTAATAGATTATATTTGTTCTAAAATATTTTTCTCGGTATATTGGGTCAAAATGTTCATAAACAACCCATCAGAAACAGGATGAGATTAACTCATAGGTTTGCTGTAGGTGACCGACTTCTCTTCAGTAGGGATGTTGGTTAGTAATTGTAACTTCCAGAAACTTTCAGTGTCTTTTCGCTCATCGCATTTTTACATATTCTATTATTTCAAAAAAATGTAGCAATATTAATATTATGATAGTCAATACTTCTTAAAAAGAGCCTTTATACGTCTGATAACTTGTAATTAAAATTATGTTATCTCGTTACTTTCTCTCCTCACTATCATTATAACTCACATTTCCTAGAGATACAAGGATTTATAAGCTATACACTTTGTCTTTTCAGTAAATGATTAGTGAACATTCATAGAACCAAGATTTATCAATATTCTTGTTCCTGTTGGTTCAAATATTGGTCGCTGAAAAATAGTAATCTCTTCCTAGGGTATGCCAGACTGCTAATTTTAGAGGAATAAACAGTAATAGAATAATGTTGAATAATTTGGTACGAGATCTTTTAAAATTCTCATAGAAATAAAAATATGACTGTATTATCACCTTGATTCAATGGTATTATTAAAATTTGTGCTCGCATTCTGGAACACGCCGGTTCGAATCCCCGTCCGGGCATCCAGATATGGATTTTCCGTGGTTTTCCCAAATCACTCCAGGCGAATGCCGGGATGCTTCCTTCAAAAGGCCATGGCCGAATTCCTCCCCGTTCCTTGTCCTTAGTCCCATCCCGCCTCTAATAACCTCTACGTCGACGAGGCGTAAAGCAACAAGTAAAAAAAAAAATTTGTGAATCATAAAATCTATTAGAATAATTTTAAGATCAAGAGTAACCAGCAATTTGAGTGAAACTTAAATGTAAATCTGTTTCTGCATCTCAATAGAATTATACCCAACCCTAAGAGTGAGTGTCTTAATTATACGGTATAACATTAATAAAGTCGCAGGCTCGAATTCAGTCCGGTTTTCCCTGGTTTCCGGAAATCATTACAGGCATATTCCCAGATTGTTAATTAAAAAGACTAAGTATGAATTCATTCATATTCCATACATGAGGCCGTCTCCTCGATCTAATCACCATGACATCGACGAACGGTAAAGCACTTATTAAAAAAATTAGATTAAATCGCAATCTGAGAAACAATTTAATTCCTGTATATCAAAAAAAATTATTAACTGTAATAACTATGGTGATATAATGAGAGAGAAATGGGCACTCCAAATCTAAGAGTCGAGGCTAGGAAAGACTTGGGAAATATGTCATGTTGGGCAACTGTCTTGTCGAGGAATGAAAGTGATGTTTATAACAGCCACATTCTCGATTGTTGTTTACTCTTTTGGCCCACACGACATCTCGGATTCGTAAAAAGTGAGTTGTTTTACATACACCTCTGTTCATTAGCATTTTCATTTTTCGACATACATAAATCATTAATATTTCATTGTTTGCTAAAAATTCGACTCAAGGATGTTAAGTGGCGTGTAAAGTCTGCTCTTTGAATAGACATGTTACTGAAATTCACATTCTGCTTCAGTATATTAACTAATCGTTTCCGCCTACGTGAAATGATGAAATAGGTCAATAAAATTTCAGCACTAGGATAACGTGAACTGAGTGTTGTTGGCATTAGAACTGACATAATTCTCAGCTTATAAATCGGATTGTTATAAGTTCTAGCAATAACATGAAAATTTTTCAAACTCCATTCTCTGTACATAAGTTGAGGTGAAAAAATCCGTCTACAAGTAATAAATCGATTAGTTGTACTAACTACGCTGACAGTAACGAGTAGTAATGACCATTCGCTAATTCACCGTATTCGCTTGAAATCGATACGGTGTTTCCTTGCTCTTCCCTTCTGTTCAAAGCAATTTGTTTCCCGGTTTCGAACGAATGTGCTATCCCTACTGCGCCCAATCAAGTCCTGAGGGAGACGGATGTGATCGGAGCGCTGTTTGTCCGGCAGACCGACGAGTCCGGCGGTCCTTCCGTCCATCCCACTAGCCATTCAGGGGGCATCTTAACCTGTACCGCCACCAGGGGCAGATACACTGTTACCAGTCGGCACAGAGATTTAACTCAAAAATGGATTCCAAGTTAAAGTTATTAGTTTAATTCTGAATCCCTAAAACATTGTCGTCGTTACAGCCCATTCAGTTAACAGAGGCGACACAAGGTCAGTCCCCCCTATACCCACTCCGCGCCCAAACCCCTACACGAAAAGAGGAAATTCGTCACTCACTCACATGGACACAGCGGTCAGATCGGAAAAAAGGAAGGGAGGGCATGGTGAGGTGAGGAGCGGGGCCACGGAAATATGACCTTGCGCTAGTTAGGAGTGAATAGGGTATAGGACGAGATCATGCAGCATTTATGGCGCTTAGGAGACTGTAACAAAAATATGAAACGGTTTCCGTAAGCACGTTAAGATATCGGTTTCACAAACTGAGAGTAATGCTTGTAGAGATATGTCCGACAAAGAAGATTAGATAGTACTGACAGTTTTTATTTGTACTTCTTTCCCAGCGAGGCGGGCGCGCTGCCAGTGGATGATGCCCACTCTTCACGCCAGACAATTTCTTTACAAATGGACGATCATTGATTCAAATATATTCTTATCTACAACAACTTTACGAAATTTTTAAAAAAAATAACTCTACTTTCATATATTTTTTTAATAGTAACAATAGTTTTAAGCCCAAGACTGCCAGAATATCATATCTTCACGGGTTTAATATGCAGTTGCAACTATTCAGTTAGTCACTTTCCCTGGATCCTATATTGCTTCCTACTTTATTATTATTATTTCTAAGGAAAAAAACTGTATGTCTTTACACAGTGAGCGACAGGAAAAAGAGATGCCGTTCAAGATTACAGCATCGAATAAATTTGTCCACCATCATAGTCCTAAACACGTACCGATAAGCTACATCTTGAAGACGTAACAGTAACAATCACAGTTGCGGGTGTCGTGTCGTCTGTTGTCACAAGATGTACGCTTATCATTTGATGAGTCGCAATCTATGCCCCCAAGCGCAGCCCAGGGGCCCTAAAAGCTCAGCTTGCGGGAGGGGGGCGGGGATAAAAAAGTTTCCCATCTGGCCTGAGGACCCAAAATATTTTTTTGCACCGGGGCCCTTGTTAACCTAGCTACGACACTACTCATTTCGTCTTTATCTGTTTGCGCTTTAAGGAGCCACGGACTGCAGATGTCCTGTAGGTTAATCAATCTTAAATGATGATTGTATGTTAAATTCTACAAACGGAGTTTAGATGCGTTTCTCACTACATATTATCAGAGAATATCTCGCCATTTTGAACATCAGTGTGTAGTCTTGTAACCACTAATATACTGCAAGAATTTTGTTTGAGCAAATATTACCGCGGCCCGGCGGAGTCTATTGTGTTGGCGGTTCGGCAAGTTGCGCGTAGTGCCTAATGAGTCTTCAACTTGTAGTCGGAGTTACACCATCCAGACCCCCTCGGGTGTACAAGTTCAGTCCGGAGAATACCTTACGCAGCACTACCGTCGTATATACGCCAGCGAAACGTAAACGGCTTCAGAACATGACTAACACGAGACCTGGCACGAGACCTGGCACACAGTCTACTTTGAAACTCACCCAGAAAACTATTATTTCATATCTTCAGAAAAATTTCCTTCTAGTAGAAGAGATGTTTAAGAAATTAAATTGCGCATAAACGATCACGTAAAGGAAACTGTCAAGAATTCTTACCACACAACGTGATAATTTTAAAAGCAAAAATAATACACACAGATTTTTGCTATTGCATTTCAATGATAGCATTTATAGATGTTAATGATGAGTTAAACTATAGCTCCTAAATTTTATACAACATATCAAAGATTTACAAATGTTTTTTGTCTCATTGTGAAAACGAAAGCTTCACCAACATTAAAAAAAATTATTGACCTTAAATAAAGAAAGAGAGTTTTCTTTTTTAATGACTACCTAAGTCCCAAGCTACATAAGCGTATAGCGAGAAGCCACATTTGGTCATTACTACTATTTGGTGTACCAGCTTTTGATTCTCAACACAGCGTCGTTGAAATAACTTAAAACTCTTAAAATCTGTATCCACAATAGAACGCTGTGAATATCCTGGACCCAGAAGATGCGGAATAATAAAGTACTGTAGAAACCCAAAAGGAGTTGAGAACTTCATGCTGACATAAAGATACTTCGGTCACATCCTTCGAGGAACTAAATGCCACCGAAAAGAGCTGCAGAAAAAAATTGTGGGCCACGTGGCTAAAAGACTTCAAGAATAGACTTGGGAATTCAATGTCCTTCAGCTATTTCGTCTGGCAGCAGGTAGAAGATGTTAGTATGGTCATCACCAACAACCGTGTAACAGGACAAGGGAATAGAAAGAAGAAACTGCAAACTAACTTTTTTTTTTACGGAAGAATTTCATGTGATTAACTGAATTATGAAATTCCTTAAACGAAACAATTGTAATAGCTACGTAAGACGACCTTTCGATTATGGTGATTGTTAATATCTATTTATTACATTTTGTGACAGTTATAGTATTCGAAGTAACTCGAGTGTGTTAAATCTAAACGTATATCTTCCTTTGAAGTATTTAAGTTCAAATTATGGCGAGTATCAATTAATCTTTCAGTTTAAGGACTAATAGTTCAAGAGACTGGGAACATGAAATGCAATGAATGAATGCGTTTTTTTTAGTTTTATTTAAGTTCATTGTTTCCTATTACCACTGACACCTTTTTTTAACTTAACAACTTCAACCTAATTTACATATTTGCTTTTAAATTCTTATTAGATAATAAGTGTGTTTATCAAATGGGAACTGAGAACCATGCCGACTTCGGTAGTGTAGGAGCAATAAGCTGCTCTCGCTTTACTGGAGGCAGCGGTTCGAGACCGACCACGGAAATGGGTGGTTTCAAGTAAGTGTTATCTTCACTTCGTGTCATTTATAATAAACAGAGAGCAAAATACAAAGAGTGCTCCAATACGTATACATGAAACACACACAGGTGGCGTGTTGTTTGTGTGGTGTCGCCACCAAATGCATTTTATGTTTTTAAAATGAGAATCACCTTAAGGTTGCATAGCACTTACCAGTATAGCTGTTCTTTAACAAGCTGCCGGTATACTTTTGCTTAGTTGATTCCTATCACAAATATGAACTTATTTACTTATTATCGACTACCCCATCAACTTATAAAGTTATAAAGTTACAATCCCTATTGAAATAATACTTTTTCAACTGCTCAGTACAGTGTCCTACATTTTCTGCTCAAAAAATGATAATAATTCTACATCGGAAAAGTAGTAGAGTGGAACAGGGTGGAGCATAAACAGTGCTAATCAGTTCCAATGGGTAACGGGGTATGGTGATCAAAGATTGTAATTTATGTGGTGCTGTGGCGATTCACTCGAGTCAGAGCAATGCAATGAATTATTGTGCGTTTTATATTACAGTGCGTTGATATTCAAACCGTAATGAGAATGTAATCTTTTGGTGTAGTGCAACAGGTATATGAAACGATTTTCACTCTTAATTAGTTTGTGATTTATACATATGATATTAACTTATCATTTGAAACTCACCATCATAGACAAAGAAATAATGTATTATCTATTTATTCGTTCTAGTGCTCATTTTTCAAAGTTACTGCGAGAAGCGATGTCATGATACAGTGCTCCGTTCGAGCAGAGTACCGGTAAATGTATTTAACGTGATCGTCGTATGTTGAACATGCTCGAAGGAAGCTTCGAGGAAATCCATGACACAGTAGAGCCACTACGATCAGAGGAACTGAAAAAAAAAATCGTCTTCAGTATTATATTTTCTGTGGCCCTTATGACTGACTGTTATGAATGGTGTCGTACTAGACTTATTAAAAGCCGTAAAGGTCCTAAACTACGAGAAATGAATTAGAAGAGGGGAAATATCCACAATGAACAAACAAGGCACCTACATATTTTGTAGCAGTAATGAGTAAAAACGACGTTCTCATCGCGGAGGTGGATACTAAAAGAGGCAAATATCTAGATGATCTGTAGGTAAGACTCGATTTTCCTCGCTAACAAAAAGTTTTCGAAGTTGTACTTGTGGAACGCAGTTTGCTTCAGTCTCGAGTTTTGTAGCGAAAAAAAGGTTATTGCACTCTTGGTGCTGAAAAATACAATATAGAAAGGAGCTCATCTCGTTTAATCTGGCTTCAGGGAACGGTTTGCTACATAGCGGCTCGTATAAAAAAGTTTGCTCCCTCAGAGATGAGCCTCGGGAGTCGTCGGCCGAATATACGCGCAGACCAGTGGAGAGGGTTCAACCAACCTCATCGGACTGACATGGAGGAACATACCCACAGGAACCAAACTCATGGTGAAAGGCAAAGAACTGTTTAGCATGCGTACCGCAAACAGAAACAGGTCCTATATATAATTTCTCCTTATTTTTACCTAGAAACTATCAGTCAAATAATACACAGTAAGATGAACAGCCAGACATTTCAGAAATAAAACTCATTACCACCTGAAGAAATTAAAGGAGACATTCATTATTCACAAATAGTTGTGCCACTGATCTGATTGAAGTAATATAAGGGTGTCTGAGAGCGGTCTGGTGGCTCAGTTGTAAAGGCATCTGTTGGAGATCGCAAGGTTCCTGGTTCGAATCCCTGTCTCGACGGGGATTTTGAAAGGCCCGACCTTCATCTTGGGCATAGCTTGCTGTGCAATGTGAAGTACGACAGAACGCTTCTGTGGTCTGGATTCCTCGTTAAACTGTAGGTTCCTCTTACCTCGTAGGATTACCGACCTATGTTAGGTAAGAAGAAAAGGAACTGACCTTATCTTTGATACCAGGCTTAGTATACCTTCTTCGGGAGAATCTAAGCAACCTTTGGTGGGTTGAGAACCACACTTAGCATTAAGAGCGTTTGATCACAATGATAGCTGATGATCAAAAACATTGTGACCACTTGCTTAAGCGCGCATTGGTCCACCTTTGGAACCCAATTAGGAGTGGCATGGATTTAACAAGCAACTGTAAATTTTCCGGAAGTGTCTTGCATTAGAAGTCTACGCAAAGGCCACGCATTTCCCTTAAATTAAAAGGGCTGATGGTTTGAGGGCGCGGATCTGGTGCCCGATAGCAACCTAGATGTGTTCTATCCTGTTGATATCAGGCGAATTTGGTGACCAATACATCAACGTGAGTTCGATAACGTGCTTTCTCAAACAACGATTCACGATTCTAGCCTTTCGACACGTACAGAAGACGCCATAGCCGTCGCGGGAGACTTGAAACATTAAAGGATGCAGGTGATCCGCAATAATTGAATAGAATGAATGAATGACCCACCACTGCATAATGCTGCTCCTGCCCGCCTGTGTTCGAGGCGCGTTGCATATTTCGTGGAGCCTTTTGGCTGGAAGACAGCGGATGCGGACATGACCATCGACCTGGTGTAACAAGAAACGTGATTCATATGATCAGGTGACACGTTACCAATGATACATCGTCAAATTTAGATGATCCCGTCGTGCCCACTGCAGTCGTAATTGACGATGTCATAGATTCAAAATGGAAACACGTACGGATTGTCTGCTGCGAACCACCATATTCAAATAGGTGCGGTGAACGGTGTGCTCCAATACATAACCCCAGCACTGTAGTCTGGCGTCAGATCTGCCACTGATCACGTCCTATCCTGCTTTACAGAGCGCGCATACCTCCACGTTCTGTGATGAGGTGAATTTAAACGTGATCGTACACACCATTAAGATGATTAACGGGAAGGAGGACAGAAAACAGCAACCACATAATGGAAAAATCGAAAAAGGTAATCAATATGGTATTGGACGATTGGTGATTAAATGTGTATGACACAGCTGAAGATGTAGGCATTTTACATCAAACATTAACTAGATGAGAATTTTTCTTTAAGGTTGGTACCGAGCGTGGTGGGTGAGTGGTTAACGCTCTGATCTCGCATTCGGGAGGACGGTAATTCGAATCCCCGACTGGGCATCCAGATTTGGGTTTTCCATGGTTTCCCAAACTCCAGGTGAATGCTGGGATGCTTCCTTCAAATGCCATCGCCGAATTCCTTCCCCTTCCGTGACCCCAGTACTTTCCCGCCTATAATGACCTCGGCGTCTATGAGGCGTAAAGCCATAATAAAAAAAAATTAAGATTGCTGTCGCATTTATTAAATGCTGACCGAAAATAATTGTGAAACACTACTGGCACCTTTTACAAAATTACTATACCAATTTAGTGTAACTATTTGTTCCTATGGATTAGACGTAGGTCGTCCACTGCTCGTTAGAAATTAAACAGCAATCAAATAGCGGGTGGAAGCCGGTTGTTCTGCATGTAAAAAAACCGAGCTCGATTGGAGGTGCTAGAAAGGTCTTGCTTACTATTTCTGGGATTTAGAAGGGTTGCTTTTTATTATTACCTTTAAAATGGTAAAATAAAAAAACTGGTTGAAAACAAATCGTAATAATAAATTTGGTTTACAAAAAAAAAAAAAAAAAAAAAAAAAAAAAAAAAAAAAAAAAAAAAATCTTCATCCATTAGAACAAGACATATGTTCATTATACGAAAGCTTTGTATCTAATACAGCTTTTTTTATATATAAAATCACCATGTTCACCAGATTTGAACCACTCTGACTTCCACATTTATACAAATCTAAAGAAATTTTATGGCTGGAAAACATTTTGAGTCGAATGCAGAGCAGACAGTGGTCGTGAATGGAAATTTCTCATACCTTCCAGAATCGTACTTTGGGGTGAAATCCATTCACTTGGAGAGCGGTGCATGAAATATATTGAACCTAAGAGGAACAACTGAAGTAGAGCTGTAAAAGTAACGATGTATTCGTTACTGAGTAACGGGATCGTCGCCTGACTCGAAGTACCGAATCGTTACTCACAAATTATTTCGTTACTCGCATGTTTAGTCACTCGCATTTGTCGTATAGATTGCAGTGTGATTCGATAAACTTAAGAAGACGAGGTATCATGCCCAGCAATTGAACGAGCAGATGTTAGGTTTGAAATTAGTTGATTTAAATATGCTGCGATTGTGATATTAGGTATTATTCTGAACTATGTAATATTCAGTACAATAAATCAAATGTACCACCAATTTACCTAAATTTACTTTACTTAATGAACAATTTACTTGAACATTACAAACTACTAACGAAGTCATTCATGCTAGTGTTCAATTGTATCAGAAGTAATGTGACATAGCAATCAATAAATTTTAAGAATAAAAAAATAAAATCATTAATAAGAAACGCGGATGAGTGAGGAAATTACCACAGGTGCATGTGCTCTATCGCAATTAAAAAACATGTTTCGAATGTGAACGAAATAATGAAGTTTGAACATCGTTCGTCGTATACAAACGGGCACATTTGTGGAATATTTGATTTGAATTCGTTTTGTCACAAATAAAAATGTTTGTGTACAAAAACATTGTACGATCATTATTTTAATGTAATTAATATTATTTACTGTTACGTTTTGATATTTTTAAGTAGGTAACTAATTTCGACAACGTAAAGACTAATTTTATAGTTATTATTTTGCTTATCATTAAAATTTACAGTGCGTAATTTGTAAATAGAAAATTTGTATTGTTAGCTGCTGTTTCTTCATTGATCGTTTATTAGTGAGGTTTATTTATTTAATTAAATTGCAATGGAGCACACGCTCTGGTGGCAATTTCCCTACACACTCATCTTCCCCCCTTTCCTGCATCCACCTACATTTGCCCTCTACAAATTTTAACTTTAAATTTTTTTCAAGGTTTTTGGTAAATTATTCATAATTTCTCTCGGTAACTTATTCCAATCCCTGACACCCTTAACTAAAAAAGAGAATCTTTATACACCCTTGTGCCCGAAATCGATTTCCAGCTTGTGGTCATGGTCATCATTTCCCTTACAAGCATTACTTTTAATTCTTACACCAATATCTTTCCATGTCTCATCATCAATATCTGCCTTATGTACTCCCATTACCCTCTTCATCCTTCTCCTGTCTTCCAATGAATCCCATTCCAGCTCTTTTATCTTATCTGTTACTGATTGAATTCTAAATTTCCAGAAACAAATCTAGCAGCCCTTTTTTGCAGTTCCAGAATTCAATAAGCAAATAACAAAGTACAATGACTTTATTCCTTTTGCCTGATGTTAGTAATTGCATTATTACCGCAGGATCCATGCATGGAAGGGAAAAGATGACCATGACCACAAGCTGGCATTCGATTTCAGACACAAGGGTTTAGGAAGATTCTCTTTTTTAGGCAATGGTACCAGGGATTGGAATAAGTTACCAAGAGAAATGATGAATAATTTTCCAAAAACGTTGTAAGAATTTAAAGTTAAAATTTGTAACGGTTATATGTAGGTGGATGTAGAGAAGGGGAAAGATGGGTTTTTAGGGAAATTGCCACCGGAGCATGCGCTCCATTGCAATTTAATTTAATTTAATTTAATTGATTTAATCAATGCGGTACTGACTTTGATGTTGAATGTTTGTTGTAACCGCGATGCAACAACAATTACGAATCTAATTACATGTTTGTCTTGTTCTTTTGTTATTGATTTAAAAGTTTTGAATATTGATATGTTTAAAATGAAGCAATTAAAGCGGGAGTCAGTAGCACTCTGCCTGCAGACCCGATTTGATGGGATGTCCACATTTATTTTAACAAATCTATCACAAAAAGATGAAGAATTTACAAAAATAAGAGAAAACAGTAAAGGAAGACTGTGGTGAAACCTCCTATTTAAGACGAAATACTTTGATGAGATTATAATATTTGTTAAATACATGTCCCATTGTCATATCAGACTTCTATGCAGGGTTTAAATTACAGTAAATCAAGTGTACATTCAGAGCTTTTCCGTAAGATCCATGTACTAATTACTTGACTTAAATTTTATCCAAACGAACAACTTACCTAAACTTATTTTGCTAAACTTTACCAAGTACGAACGAAGTCGTCCCGTATGCGACCCGACTCGATGGGTTTGTTGTTGTTTTTCCGGCTTTAGAGCGCGTCAAGACTCGATGGGAATGCGATGCTTGATGCTAGTTTGTATTGTATCAAAAGTAACGAGTAACGAAACGATACGATAGTAACGAAGTTATCCCATAGTACGCGACGCGACTCGATGCGATGCATCATGCTAGTGTTCGATTGTATCAAAAGTAACGAGTAGCGATTCCAATGTAACAGGTACTGGTTGGTTTAGTAACGAATACATACGGGTACAGAATTTCTCGTTACTCTTACAGCTCTACTCTGAACCGTGAAGTATACTATTTCACTATCTGGCTAAGAACTTTTCTCCTTATCCTGATATACTGTGTTATTTATTTACTGAAACCAGTGTTTTTAAAACAGGAGAACTCCACTTTCCTAAATGATTAGAGGAATTGTCCTCGATTCCTGTATACCAGCACATTTTAACAAATTTTTAAGTACGTATTTATCACCGTAACGTCAATCAAAACGACTGCTGTTATACGCGTACACGGTGGCCCAACAACAAGACAACTACTTTCTCCAGTTACAAAACTACATTATATGTTCCAATTTAGGTTCAAGTGTAGTGAACAAACGTGAAAGCTGTTAAAAAAAATACCAACTGTATCTTTCCTTGAAAATAATTATTTTTAGTTTTCACAACATAAGAGTATGTAAGTGGATATTTTCCGGTGTAACTAATTACAGATATATTTGAAATATCAAAACTCGGAGTAATTTAAGTATACATCTGCAAAACTGCAACGAGCTGTGGTAGAAAGCAAAAAAATCACCTGGGCGTTGGGAGACGGATACGAATCGCGCAGATAAGCTCTCGTTGCGGTAAGTTAATTACCTCGTTCGGCTGCAGGGTGACTGCCCCACCGCCCCCGTTGCTCTTGTCACCGTCCTGTGTTTGGCGGTGGCTGTCACCATTACCTCTAAGCGACTGTCGTTTGTTTCCTCGCGCCATTATTGGCGACTGTGGGGTGGGAGGAAATGGGCACTTCACTTTGCCATGGATTAAGGTGCATCCTAGAGCCAGCCCAGGTCGAATTAGAGGTTAGCTCAGGTATATTTACATTTGTTGCGTAGGAGAGGTTTGGGCGTGTTACCTATATTCAGGAATGTTTGAGATTTTTTCTTTGTTCAAAACTTAGAAAAAAAATCAAACTTTTTGTAACATAAACTGAAAAGTTATTTAAAGTTCACTTAGAATTCTATGCGCATTTTCAGAATACGAGTATAAGCCTCTTAAAACGTTTTCCAAGCTAAACGCAGGTCAGAACAGAATTTTACCGATATCAAACACGGGTCATTAAAAACCATGTAAAATAAATTAACTCTTAATAAGTATTAGACATCTTACATAGCTCCGCAATATGAAATGTTACATATATAAAAAATAAACTTGTGTGTCCCTATATTTCACTCTGCAGCCATCACTACCTAGCGCAGACCACTGATGTTTGTGCGTAGTAGTAAAGTCTCCGATCGTGCACTAGTAACATGTCGGTAGCTGTGGGAGCGTGGAAGATATGGTGATTAAAAATTGGTCAACGAAGGGCAATTTCATATTAGGAAGAAAGTCATGTGTGTCCGTATATTCCAATTTCCAGCCACAACTACCTAGTGCAGATCACTGGTGTTTGTGTGTGGTTGTAGCCTCAGGTCTCCCATCATGCACTATGTTGGCTGCATGTCGGTAGCTATGAATCAAAATTCTTTACAAACGCGAACGATGTCGTGGGCACCAACTAGTAGGTCATATATATATTTAAGTTTCAATCAATGGAAGAGCAGTTATTACCCTTCACCGGATACATGGTGGTGGTTTAACGGAGACTTAGATAGCGACAAAGACCAGATGAGTATTCCATTTGTTTATCGCTAAGACTTTTATCCTCAAAACACATTTATAGTTAGACTGATTGGGATGGGGAATTTCACCTTCGAAGAAAAATCCACTGGGTCGTTAGGTACTGAAGCCCTTCCGCCTATACCACCAGCAGTTGCACTACTAAGGGGCAACGCGGACTTCTGATGTTTCATCAAGACAAGAGTTAAATTATTTATTTGTTTATTTGGTGATCATTTATACATATAATAAAACTGTAAGGAAAAAAAAGTTTTTGCTTTTCAGATTTAAAAAAAAAAAAAAAACATTGAGTTGGCTATAACACCATTGTGCTGCAAAGAAGGAATCAACCAATTTTAAATTTGTTTCAGTCTGTATATCTGCCTCAGTAATGGGATGAAAAGGATTTACGAAAAATTACTGATCCTATTTTAACCGTATTCGATTATTATAAATCCAGTGATTCAGCGAGCAAAATAAGGTATAGCTTCATTTTGATATGATGTCAAAAAGTTAAGAAATTTAACAAATTAATATCAGTTTTTCGTTGAATTAGATTCACGAAAATTGTTGTTCGGGTTATAGTGGGATATTGATTACTGTAAGACCGTGATTCCGCGTGAAGGTAAGGTATTTTTCATTTTGAAGTGATTTGGAAAAGCTGAAGAATTTGAGATACCGTTTCGTTGAAAGCGATTAACGCTAGTGTGATTTTGATGAGGTTTTGATTAATGCACACCGCGGCCAAAATAAATTATATTTCATTTGGATATTATAAATTTAATAAATTAATTTTTATTTTGAATAGTATTTACGCAAATCTGTTGGTAAAATTTTGGTGGGATTTCCGTTAGTGTATAGCTCGTAGTTCAGCGGGTAAAATAGGGTGTCTTTCGTTTTGATGCGGCATTACAAAGCAAATAAATTTAAGTTAATTTTTCGTTGAATTTGATTCACGCAACAACTATTAGTCAAATTCAGAATGTTTGTCGATTAATGTACAGCTTACGGTTCCCTGAGTAGAATAATGTACGTTTTAGTGTTATGTGACGTAGAAAACCTACTTCAAAGAGTGGTATGGTTTCAAACAGTCCACGCGAACGCAGTTGCGAATATAGACAATTATAGCTGAGGTGTTTTTATTCCTGTATATTTTCGATTCTATGAAGCTGCGAGACAGCGCGATTTATCCTAATTGTTGATTTACGCGTATCTTTTCCCCGGCTCCTCGCGATGAATGTGTGCGTTTCTAGCTTCCCCGGACAGTGTACGTCAGTTTTTATAAGTGACGAGTTAGTAAGGTTGGCAGGTGATATACCCAATCGAATTGGAATTACGTGTTAAACGCAAAATTAGATGTATTTAAGAAAATTCTGTACTGCAATAACAATTGAGAATCTTCTTTTTTTTTAAACTGCTTTACGTCTTTCAACAGCGAGGTCTTTAGAGACGGGGAAGGATGGGGGCAAGGAATGGGAAGGAATTCGGCCATGGCCTTTTTAAGGAAGCATCCCGGCATTTGCCTGGAGTGATTTGGGAAACCATGGAAAATCTAAATCTGGATGCCCGGACGGGGATTCGAACCGCCGTCCTCCCGAATGCGAGGCCAGAACGCTATCCGTTATACCACCACGGTCGGTCACAATTGAGAATCGAAGCTAACTCTCGTTGCGTGTACAAAGCCATATTTTGTGGGTTAAAGATTTTTAATTTAATTTAATTGCAATGGAGCACACGCTCCGGTGGTAATTTCCATACACACCCATCTTCCCCTATCCTGCACCCACCTACATTTGCCCTCTACAAATTTTAACTTTAAATTCTTTTACCGTTTTCGGTAAATTATTCATCATTTCCCTTGGAAACTCATTCCAATCGCTTACCTAAAAGGGAAAATCTCCCCGCATCCTTGTTCCTGAAATCAAGTGCCAGCTTGTTGCCATGATCGTCTTTTCCCTTCCATGCACAACTTTTCATACCTTCTCTAATATCTTTCCATGCCTCATCGCCAGTATACGCCCTGTACACTCCCATGACCCTCCTCATCCTCCTCCTGTCTTGTAATGAATCCCAATGTAATGAAGATGTTGTGTGAGAGAGACAACATCTGAAACAGGAAGAGAGGTTCATTGAACTTATTTCTATGAATGTCTTATAAAAATGGAGTTTCTCCAAGGAATTACAGAGTACAGAAATGCTGACTAGTGGGATAACAGATACATATAGCCAACGAAGATTTTGTTATTAGTCTTAATGTATTTTGACATGTACTGCCAACACTGTTAAGAGGATTAGAGAGTCGGCGCCTGATTGAACCTATAAGACGCCACTGTAGATGAAGACGAGGCCGCGAGAAAAGATCTCGTGTAGTGTGGGTTGAAGGTACAGACCCTCAGTTCCATCTAAACACCATGAGTCGATGTCAGTAAATTGTTACGAGTTTTGAAGCCACATCTGAGCATTGTCTGTGCTCCCCCCCCTACCCTCCCCCACCTGCCCTTTAAGTTGAGATAACTTCATAAGAGCAGGTGCTAATTTTCTAGGTGAGGCTGGATGACTGAAAATGAGGTAAGGTTATAGAACAATTGAAGAGTAACTGAAGGAAATCATCTTTAATCTCAAATGCCCAGTTAACGGTCTTGGCAAAGAGATTTGAGTGATAAGAACTATAGTTCTACCAATAGCAAATTATTTTGGCCGGAGCCCATATTTATATTTAACTGTTGTAGTTGCAGTACATGTAATGTTTTACATAGAACCAAGTTTTTAAATATATGTAATATTGTCGAAATAAATATTTGTCCCTTCAATTGTAGATCATTTTTCGTAGGACAAAATGGTGTTGATAAATCATTGCATTTGTTAAGAAAATTCAAGTGAATCACTTTTGAAAGCCTTTTGCTTATCAGATTGTTCAATGAATGGTCAGGTCATGACATTCAAGAATCCTATTCATTTGGTAATTTTATGTTTTATTGAAAATTAAGTAAGTAAAAAATTCATAATTGTTATTTAAGTAAATAGTTGGTTGACCCAAACCTCCCCCAATACAATAGAGCCCAATGGGTGCACGAATCCACGTCCCTGAGATAAAGAGTCTCATGCTCTACCAACTGAGATAGGAGTGAATTAGGTCACCGAACATACTTTAAAATAAACAGTATAAGTTTTCATAACTTAATTATAGTAATTAATTATAATAAGTAAAATTACCAAATGGGAAGGGTTCTTTAACCTAAAACAGAAAATGAAATTTGAATTTCATAAACTGTCCGTTTATTCATCAATTGGATAAACAACAGACAAAGGCGATTTACTTGAACTTTACAAACAAATGCTATCAGGTATCAAGAACATAGGTCCAACAAGAAAATATGATAAATACAAGTAAAATTAGAAATAAAAGAAAAATTTTGGACTTCACCTTCCTCCTTTCTATCCTTGCTTGTCACTCAGCTTGCGCACTCTTAAATGAGACCGAGTGTGGCGGGTAAGTGGTAACGCTCTGGCCTCGCATTCTGGAGGACGCGGGTTCTAATGCCTGTCCAGACATCCGGATTTGCGTTTTACATGGTTTCCCGAAATCACTCCAAGCGAATCCTCCAAAATGCCATGGCCGAACTCCTTCCCGTTTCTTGTCCCCATTCCCTTCCCGACTCTAATGACCTCGACGCCGACGAGGCGTAAAAATATAATCAAAACAAAACAAAAAATCTTAAAAAGACCATATGCTGTTCGAACAACGACTGACACACTGTCATTATCTGTCCCACATCTGTGAACTGGTTTTCGCATCGCATGACAGTAGCGAGGGCCAACCACCTGCCAACTCACTGCCTCAGCTGCGCTGACCCATCAGCTGTTCGCGTTTCCTCCACTCCTGTAGGATAAAACATAGAAACTGCTGTTTGACATACGTTTATAGCGGCACTGCAGTTAACTAATTTTCCAAATAATGTGGTGAAATGATATCATCTTGTAAATTCCTACATTAGGTAAGTGTTGGATATATCAGTCTACTTTCTTAATTGATTTATAACCGCTAATTACATGGTAGTAAGTAACAGTATCAACTGAGATGTTAGTATACATCGCAACCAGTTATGAATAGCAATATCGCAGGAAAATTTATTTATCTGTATTTTTTTTCCTTGTGAGTCAGAAACAGTTTGAATAATTTTAGTCAATCATTCATATTAAAATTTACCTCAGTAACCGATTCATTTAAGTATACAAAAGTTGGAAACTGTTTTTACTAGTTAATTATGGTGCCCCGGGCATAACAGTCAACGTTGCCTATGTGCATCGGTGATGGGTTATCGTAACATTTTTTACTGTTACATTTTATAGCCTGTGCAGTAGAATACTGTAAATGTTGACTTGTAGAAAGCGAGAGTCTCGTTTAGTCACGCTTCGGGGGAGCTAATTCAAGCCAGAGGCGGTGTCTGCGGAACGAAATGTTGCGCTGCCTTTTTTGCTCATTTAAATCTCCACTGCGTAAACAAAACATCACGTTCTTCATTTACAAACATACGACACAAGAAAATTCAGCAATAGTAGGCGCTTTTAAGTCCATATTACTACCGATTTTTAAACAGTTTCGTAGCCGACTATCTAACAATTACCTAATGGAATAATGACTATAAGAATATTTTAACCTGCTACCACGTTCACGGGTACAGTAAACTCTTTTTAAAGATGCTTAAGATCATTCATGCAGTATTGTTGAACAGATAAACTGTTTCTTATATCTGAAACATTTGAGTATAGATAAAATAGATAGAATAAATAAAAAGAGACGCATCTGAGAGCAATGCCTTCAAGAAACCGACTCAGTTATTTCCGCAGGGGCGGCTGGCATAATTTGAAATTCTAACACTCGACCGTCATTTCCATTTGAGTGATGGATGATCCGTTATTTCCATCTCAGAAATAAATATCCAGAACAAAATGACACTAAAATATTCAGAGCAGGAATCATAACAAGTGCCATCTGTTTTTATATTGGACAAATCAGCAATACTAAATAACTCCAAGAAATAATAATAGAAAAGCCAGATTCTAGTTACTATTACAGCTAAGATGTTTACCAGTACTTGACTTCAGTTCTGAGAAAACTAAACACAAGAACACATGCACAAATCACAGCAACCAACTCAAAGTGCATATTGCACCAAGTCATTCACACATCAATATCAGATTTATAAGATACAATGTGGTGTGAAAAAGACGTAGAACACAACAAAGAGAGACTCAAAATATATAAGGAATAAAAATCGCATTGTAACTGGTTAGCAAATTTTCACAACAGTTTAATCTGCCATTTGGGTAAACAGGAATGCGAGCGGATTTGATTTAATTGATTACTGCAACACAATTAGTAGATTTCGGGATGTAACTGACGGCACAAACAATGAGATAATGGATTATAATTTATGTTACTGAAATGAATTTTTTACGGTCTTAAAAACAAAATAACTTCTACATAACCGTTAAATGCTTATCTCCCAACAGGAAACTCTTTTTCACTAAAGACAAAATATTCCAGCGAACATTACGTTTTACCAAAATATTATATGGGAATATAAATGAACTACAGCACAGTTTCCTAGTATTTCCGTGTTTAGAAATATCATTGGACCCTAAGTATCTTACAATCATATTTTCACATTTACTTTTCTTATCGTCGTGTTAATCTCTTCTATTCCTGACAATTATTTTTGCTTTTCGGTAATTTACATGTGCTTTCAAAATTGTCCGTTAAGTTTATTCAGAACCTTTCAAAAATTGCAGGTTAAAGAAAAGCTTAAGTTAATTAGCTTCTTCTCTCGTTCAGAAAACGTATTGTTTCCACGTAGTTCCAATAATTAACTAATATGCAATATATAGTGATTTTTAAGGAAAACATGCGTTAAAAAGACGACCAAAATAGTTGCCGGTTCATACTATAATTACAGGCAAATTTTATTTTATTAATTATTTTTTTATTTAACTTCTGGCTTTACGACTTGTCATGAGATGTGCGGGAAGAGAATGGAGGCAAGCAATGTGAAGGAATATGACCACGACCTTTTAAGGAACCATCCCGTCATTCGCCTCGAGTGGTTTGAGGAAACCTAGAAAAGACCAGATGTGGATGGCAGGACGGAGATTCGAACCCACGTCCTCCAGAAAGCGAGGTCAGAGCGAAACCGCTCACCCACAACGCTCGGTTAAAAATAAAAGTCAATTCTCGAGTAAAATACTTTTCAGACCCTTTAAGATATTTTGATGGTGCCTAACAATTGTCACCGGGTTAAACGATTCGAGAACTAGTATTATAAGATATTTTCATCATACTGGATTTAGTCAACAGTGTGGAGAGATAGTAGTGCACAGTTACTAGTCACCGAATATTGTTAGAATTACTTATGTTTAATAGCAAACCTCTTCGTATTGAATGACGGCATACGGCACTATCGATGTTGGATCGTCCATAAAGCATAATGTTCCCTTAAGTATCCTCTGGAGAACAGGTGTCAATCGGTCGAGGACGGGATTCACCTTCTGCTTTCTTTAATCTGCTATGCACGAGACAAATGGAACATAAAAATCAACATTCTATCGTCACAGTTATTTGCAATAGAGCAGTCCTTAATAACAACCAGTAACCAATTCTGAATTTTTTTTCGAAAGGAATTGAAATGAAAGAGTGTACCAGCCATGTTAAAAGACTACCGCATATGAGGCCGGGTATAAAATAAATCGATAAATTGTAACAGAAAATATACTAACAGCGTGAAATGTTTTGTGTCTTCTGTTTCATTCGAAACATGAATATTTTGCGATTTCGTGGTGGTTGATACTGAAGGGACCTGAATTGAATTTGTAAACTTGATAAAATTGTTCTTTTTCAGAGAAAAAATCAAATTTATTTTCCGAATTCTTTTTCTTAACTCTTCATACTTGTTAGTTATATCCTCCCAGGTGACCTTTGTTTACTGTTGTGCGGTATTGTTATCTTGAACCAAATATTGTTGATATTGCACTATGTCAAAAAATTTACTCATTTAGCAAAATAACAGTAATTATAGTCAACCATAAAATTAATAATACAGATGGCACAGAAATCGAGACAGCTGCATGGTAATGTGTGATTCTAGAAGTGATTTTTTTCGGCAAATTAAATGTTAGAATGTAGCGAACGTTTACAGATGAAATGTTTTCCTGCCAACATTCTACGGAGTGGTTTATTTTTGTTATCTGTTTCACATACTTCAAACAGCGAATAATTTGCAGCTGTTCCTGACGTCTAAAATTACGTTATAAAATTTAGCAGTCGTATTTGAATGAAACT
Organism: Vandiemenella viatica; assembly: GCA_031002005.1. Classification (NCBI taxonomy): domain Eukaryota; kingdom Metazoa; phylum Arthropoda; class Insecta; order Orthoptera; family Morabidae; genus Vandiemenella; species Vandiemenella viatica. The sequence goes on from JARYHS010013630.1 coordinate 363,280,188, forward strand.
GGGACTTGGTATCTATTTCTATTGTTATATTATTCCATAAACAACTTCCACTACCTTTCATTTCCAGGACTGTTCGTAAACATTAAAACGCTGCAAAAATAAAATGAAACTTTTAACTTTGATAAATATTATTTCAAAAAGCATCGAAATTTTCTTTAGCTTCTGGGGGTTTTAATACCTGTTCCTTTTACTGCATAGCTGGTAGGCCACTAAGGACCAAGAGCTGTCGTGTTACCGAGGGTGCTTCGTGTGAATCATGAGAAAGGGAGAGCGATGTGGGATGGAATCATACATGATACGTGCGGAGCATTTAACATCAGGGGAGGAATATGTGTTGCCAGCAGTCTGCGAAACGTGTTACGTCTTTTCTGTATAATAAGTGTGTTTTTGTTTGTGAAATGTATAATTTACTAGCTGACCCGGTCACGCGTTGCTGTGAGTTAGTAATTATAGTACGTTGGATTAATGTTATTCTAAACTTCCTAAAGTAGTCAAATTAATATTCACTAATAAAGACAAAACATTGCAGTCGATTTGGAAATTCAAATGTAATTGGTAAATAATTACGAAGAGTTGAAATTAAGGACAAACGATCATAAAAAAATTTAGTTTACATTTTATTATAAATTACTTAATTGAAATTATATAAAAATTGATATTTATAAAAATAAATAAATAAATTATTTTTTATTTATTTATTTATATAAACTAAAATTTCAGTTTTATAAATGAGTCCTATGAAGTTGATTTTTAAACATTTTTAACATTTATTTTCATTATTTTAAATTATTAAAATTTATAATTTTAATTTATCTAAAAGCTAATTGGTGTACAATATTTTTAGTTAGCCTGTCTTTTGCTAATACAAATAGATTTAATGGTTTCTCTACACGTGAGCAGGTGACATATTGTTGCCCATGGGAGAAACACGTATTTTCCAAATCCGAGCCGCAAACGGACATTGTTTGGCCTTGTGACTTATTTACTGTCGTAGCGAAAGCCAAACGAATCTGAAATTGAAGCCTTTTAAATGGTATTGGATATTTTAACTGTATCATTCGAATACGTGGCAACAGGACGATTTCTCAAATATTCCAGTCAAAATAGTTGCTTCAAGAACATTTCCGGTGATCCTTTTGATCACCAAACGTGTACCGTTGCATTATCTAGGTGGATTCAAATTACGAAGAAGAATAATCGGTGAACCAATCATTAACCGGAGATTGTGTGGCAGCATTCCTGTTATATCCAAAGAGTTTAAAAACTCATTTGGAAAATTTACGGCTTCATTTTCATTTACAATAGTATCTATTGATTTAAAAGACATCAGATCACCTGGCAACAACTGTCGTATCTGGAAGTTAATTTCGTTGACATCAACATTTTTTGCTGCCAAAATAGAACGATTACTGATGCAATTATGATCTAAGTAATTATTTGATATATACAGGAACACACGCTGAGTTAGTTCATTTCTGAGTGAACAACAGTGCAGAATTTGTCTGGCAATTTGATGTATTGTGTATTTCGATGCAGTTCTATTTCACCTTTTCCAATATCCAGAAATTGCTTACAAAATACTTGTGCCGATGGATCATTTTGTAACTGTACTTGCATGTTCATGGTCAATCAAAGTGTTTCGACATTCCGCCATAAAAACGATTGTTTTAAACATACGTTAAACTCGTCGGCAAAAGTAGAGCGAGGAATCACTGGTAATGTCTGTCGGAAGCCACCAGATTCTTGCATACGACGCTCAGCTGTCCTGATTATTTAAACTTCCTTACTTGCCGCGATTTGTGTTGCTGATTGATGAGCTCTCTCGTCGTGCGTCGTGCCTCTCTGCTACACGCATTGTCGAGGTTAGATTCTTTGGCGACATTTCACTGAAAAATATTTTAATTACAACAAAAAGTGCCTTTCTGAAAGCATTAAAATAAGACACTATAATACATTGATGAAACCGGAATTTTTGGGTCCATTGAAAAATACAGTAAAATGGGAGTTAAGAACTAATGAGGAAATATATAATAACCTTGAAAAATAACAGAAAAAGAAGAATTATATATTTTTTGATACATTTATAGCATGGATGATACCAGGCTTTCAAGAGGTTTAGAAAGATTTGAAACGAAATAATACCAGTGAACTGTATGGACAGAAAGTTTTTTGATAGCAAACTTTGAATATGGCAGGATTCAAAGGTAGAGAGGAGTGCAATAATGAAGGAGTACTGGGGAGGAAGAAAGAAAAAACAACAGGAGAGGAATTGAAATTGACACGTGGTCCCTAGCTGAACAAAAAGAAGAAGAAAAATGATAAGCTAGCGAGAAATACTTAGACGATTCGAATTTATCGTAACGTTTTCTTCAATGTTATATTCATGTGTGTAATTACTTTGTGGTTAGGTATAATGACACACAAACGATGAACAACAATACAGTATAACACAATACACAGCACAATTAAAATTGAAGAAACTCACACATATGGCGTGGAATAGACTGTAGCATAAATAAATCGAAATACAACCCCATATACTGGATGGTTCGATAAATTAACACACCGCCATCTGTTAGGAATAAACTGTAGCATAAATAAATTGAAACAGAACTTGATCTACTGGATGATTACCCAACCTAGCTAACCAAGTGTTGTATCGATAAGTTACCACATCGCCATCTGTTAGAAACTTATGGAACTATAATAATAATTTCGTGTGGTCGTAATGACCTGGTGACATGGTTTCTACTGGCTGAGCATTCTGCCACTGTCGTAGGCGCCTTTACCTAGCCCGCCCATCCTGCCTGATACAGGAGACCTACATTTTAACGTCGAATCCGAACCACAGTACCGTCCTGGCGTATTTTACCTCACACAGCATGCTGCACCGGAGATTAATGCCGGGTTGAGTGTCCATAAAAATCCCCGCCGAGACAGGGACTCGAACCGAGGACCTTTCTATCTCGAGTCAGACGCCGTAACCACTAAGCCAGCAGACCGCTTACCTTTGGTGGCTTACAAATAATTACAAACCATTGTGCTATGACAAACATTTAATGAACATTTATTTCACAAATAATAAATATTGAGGTCTATAATCCAGATAAAAACTATCCTATCTTTTAAGTTGGACTAAATTACACACAGTAAGCCAAATTTAATCTAAATCGGTTATGTAGTTTCGGAGTTCATCCCGGACGAACATCGTGACACGAGGTTTTTATATATATAAAGATGAGGTTCACATTAGGGACCGTTCCAGAATTCAGTTTGATGATTGCGAAAAACCGTAGCTGTCTTTTATTGTTGCTATTATCACTATATTACAATTTTTATTGAAAAAAATAGGTCATATATATTGCATTTATAAATAGTAATTTTAAGATAGTGCCGAAAGGGTTACTCTGTTTTATGACTCTCGCCTTGAAAGCTGCAACAACAACTCAGATCCAAAAATTAGTTTCCAACAAAAACATCATTTACAGAGTTCAGTTTACCACGGTTTCATAAATCAACCCAGCCCAGTGCTGGGACAGCTCGTGAAGACACAGTATCATTTGGAATCATTTTGAAACGTGATAATTTGTCAGAATGTGCGGGGATCCTCCATTAATGAGAACAGCAGTAAGGTTACGCGGATTGATACAACGGACCTTTTTGGAGTTGTTATGCATGGACAATGTCCACGTTGAACCGCGAAAGTGAGCCGACGCTCGTGTACTAATGGCGGGCCATTAGTGCATTGTCTAGCTCCACCAAACCTAGTATTTTTAGCATCATATATGTTTTATTGGTTGTTACAAGTGAGATATTGGAAGTGAGTTATGGAAACTGATAACTGTGAGAAATTTCAACCGTGTTTTCTTGGTGACGGTTTAGTGCTTTTTCTTCGACTGAGCAAAATTTAATCTTTAGTCGCTACGTGCTTTCTACTGTTTACCCCTTAAGTCTTCAGCAAGAAGGTAATTTACTTATTTGGTTTGAGCCATTCAATTTAGTTGTGTGAGCAAACATACTTGTGACAATATTGTTGGTTACAGACACGAGTGACTTTTTATTTGTTAAATAATAGTGAAATTTCCCAATCTTCACTACATACTAACCTGGTGACCGGACAGAAAATAATTTATTTTCACTCATGGATGCAAAACTTTCACGAGCTTTTGACACAGGAAGTCATCAATTGACATTTTTAGTTACGATCATAAGTTAGAAACACTACTTCAGTTTCATTTGAGCACATTTATGAGGAAAAATCAGCAAGCTATCCAATGAATTGTTGTTGTACAGCCTGTGTATTGAGAAATTGGTAATATATTTTCTGTGGAACAGCAAATAGAAAGACCAACACAACACGAATATTGATATCTCCTGAGAATGAAACAAAGGAATAATCACGTAACTTCCTCCTCTCACGAAAGTTGAATTCACTTTTTTTTTAAAAGTATTCGATACATTTTGTATTAGTATGACATTATGCAACTTCATTTCACGGTTCATTATAGGCGTACCGATTGGCATTAGCGTGACACATCGCTTTGATGTCCTTAGTGTCGTTGACGCACAGTACTGTACAAATACTTAGTATTACTTCACACGTGATTTTATAGTAAAATAACTAAATCATTTGGAAAACTGTAATAAGGAATGATTGTTATTTGTCATCATCTATCCCTGGAATCTTCAAAAAAATTCTCTACAGTAACAGTGGAAACAAATTTTAAGGAATAGGCCTACTTATTCGTTTACTCTTTAATTACTGAATGTATCCTATCTCTTAAACTTTGCTGATTATTCATATTTTAAACGTTTATATCTAAAGACTCAAATATCTGTGGACAACACTAATTCTCATACAAATTGATGGCTGTAAAATAAATATCAATAGTGTTTTATCACAGTTAGGGGTAATATTTCAAACATGCTTATGTGATATGATGACACGGATTTGCGTCTAATTTTCTAAAGAAGCGGAAAGTCTGAAGGATGCTGGAACCTTCAGAATTTTTACCATGATCACGGATTACGAGCCCTTTAATTTTTATTTTAGTTTCAGTTTAGTTTCACCAGAGGATGATAAGGATTTGGGACGAGAACGGGAAGGAATTCAGTAGTGATATTTTGAAGGAACCACCCGTCATCTGCCTGGAGTGTTTTCGGGAAACCGCGGTAAACCAAAATCTGGACTGGGACTGGAAATCGGGTCCTCCTGAATGCCAAGCCCGAGCATTACCGTTTATCCACCGCGCTCAGTAACTTTCTAATTGCTTCGTTCCATATCATTTTTTTTAGACAATTAAACATTAACCGTCTATCTTATAATTAAAACTACATACATAATTTTAACTCCTCTCTTATTATTTCGTTTATTACTAGATCTAGCCTTGTGCATCTCTTTACATATCTTAAGAACATCATCTCAATTGCTTGTATGCTGCTTTTATGTATTTTCTTCATGACCCACTTCCATAGTGAACTATAGGAACTGCCATCACTTTACAAAATTCTAAATTTTTATCTCTGCGCATTCTATTACCTAAAGTTTTAACTAACGGTCCACATGTCATATGATGCTTATTAACTTTATTGTAAATCTCTTTGCTTACATTGTATGTGATGTCACAACCAAGGTAGTTACAGTTCGAAACATGTTCAACCACTTGGCCATTTACTACCTTTTTTGCTCAACCGGGCCTCTATCACAAAAGGTTTACTTTTGTTTTATTCATGGATATCTTCAGGTTGTAGTATTCTGAAGATATTTGCAATTTTTGGAGGGCTCTTTGCTATCCGTTTTGAGTATCCTCTACTACCAGTAGATCGTCAGCAAATAACGGTTCATTTAGGAACTATCTTTTCCTAAGTCTACATCCTTCGTTGAATATTCATTCTGCATCATATTGATGGCGTCGTTCAAATATATGTTGGGGAAAGTGTATCCCATTGTCTCACATTGTTAATTGTTGACATCAGCTCTTCCTTTCTGTTTTGCGGAGTATCTGTGTATTAAACAATAAACTCTTCATTGATTCTATGACAAGTTTCGGATATCCATTCCATTGAAGGATTTCGCACCCTACAGCTAGCTCTTCTACTTAATAAAAGTATAAAGAATTTCGGTGAAAATAAATGTCTGTGTAAGTGATAATACCATATGAAGACTTTTTTTTTTTTTTTTACAGTGGAAATTCAGTAACCTAATAAACAAGTCGTAGCTTCCATCAGGATTAGTGCGGGGGTGTGAAAGGGGGGGGGGGGAGGGAGGACTTAGTTAAGTTGGGTGCATCAATTTCCTTGTCACGAAACACCACTAAGACCTTACTTAGGGCAATGCGTGTAGCGTATTAGTTGCCTCATTATTCGGTAGAGCGATCCTTTATTTCCGAAGTAATTTCGGAATAAAGTGCTTGGCGTCTGCGACACGCAGCCTGCTCAAGACTCTAGATTAGGCGTGCTCCGCGCGCGCAGGAATTTTCTCATTCCGGTCGCTCTCGAGTACCTGTTGCTCGCCAGTGATCAATTGTCTTCTGTGCATTCCAAGGAGCATACCAGCATCGCGGGTACGAAAAGAAATCGCTCGCATTCACAGCAACGTTATGTTATCCTCTTTTCAGCACTGCGTGCTCTTCTTAAATGGCGTAGCACTATACACGAATACAATAGTGATTCTCGAAATATGGAATATTGTTTCAATCAACGTATAATGTGTGGTAATAAATTTACATGTATTGTTTCTAATTTTAATTTTCTGTCATTTGTTTCATGCAACTGTAATAAAATGGATGGCAAAAAAAACAAAAATAAATTAAATATCATCAGCTGTTAGTTTATTGATTATTAATTTTCTTGTTACTTATCAGTTTCACCTAAGTTTGTTAACCGCTATGGCTTTTCAGTGTAGTGTACCATTGAATTACTATCGAAGTGGTTCTCTTTATCATTCACCGTTTATGTAGTATTATGAATCTGTAAGCGAGAGGAAGTGGGTTCATATCCCCGTCCGGGCATCCAGATTTGGGTTTTTCATGGTTTCCCCAAATCACTCCAGGCCAATGCCGTGATGCTTCCTTCAAAAGGCCATGGCCGAATTACTTCCCGATCCTTGTCCCAATCCCATCCGTCCTCTAATGACATCGACGTCAACGAGGCGCAAAAACATTAAAAAAATAATAAATGTAAACGGGCTTTGTCTGTTTCTCCCTTTATCAAGGCATTATGCAAAAATTTCCGAAAAAATTTCACAGTTTGAAAGGTTATGGTCTAACATAAAATTTGATTAACATTTATTTACGAGATACCCACAAAGATCATACTACTACACAAATAAACACTCCACCTTTTAGATTCTGTTATTGTTGTTTTCCATTAAGTAACTTCATTTTACTGAAATTTAATGGATTGGTATACCTGGAAAAAGGTAATAAAATCACTATATCGAAGATTTTTTCTGCAACAAGTGTAACGGAGTTATGGAATTTAATTGCAACAAATGTTAAAATACAATTCGTTGAAAAAGGTTTATTCTTAGCTACTGGAAGAAAAACAGAAGTCAAATGTATTATCAAGTTCCACGCGAGCGAAGCAACTGGAGAATGCTAGTAGTTGCTGTGGAAGGATCGTGCCAGTCACCATTTGTTGCTGAACAGTGCAAGCTGTGTTTTGTTAAGTTTAAATTTCTTGTGCAGTTCGTAGATATCTCCGAGTAAAATTTCGGCGGGTTCCATTAATCGTCAAACCGTTAGGAAACCGTAATAAACACTACTCGTACCACAAACGGGGTATGAACACGGTCCCGTGTTACCCACCAGCGTCCAGTTTGGAGCAGTGCTAGAAATTCGTTTATAAATCTAGGCGTATTTGTTACGCCTAACTTTCAGACTCAGGCGTAAAATGAAAATGTTAGGCGTAATTATATTATAATTATGAAAATACAAATGTTTACTCCAACACAATTTCATATGGTTCGCATGTGCCAATACATTGTATACGAAAATTGTGAAATAAATTAATATGGTTATTGATTTCATTGTACTTTGACAGTAACTTTTGAATTTTACACAATGATCTTCATCTTCAGAGATTTAATTTCCAAATATTTTCGAATTTTTTCCGGGTTCATCGCCAGAGGATGATTTCTTTTAAATACAAATATGTAAAATAAAAATTGTAAAATATTTTCCTTGATGTACAAATTCTAAGAATGATTTCACAGTTTCTGTGTAGAATTTATCGATAAGATCGCAGAAACAAAAACAATCAGTTTATTGAATATATCGTAGCTGAATAGTAAATGCAATGATTCTCCACTTTCAATATCAGGAAAAATGCCTTACGGCCTTACCTGAAGTGCTGTGTCACTTCTTATCAGGGAATTCTGGTCTTCGAGGGTTCTGTGTCTTTTTCCACCAGTAAGCCACAGCTGGGTTGGGATCAAAATCATGCAGTGAAGATCCATTCACTTTGAAGAGCAATAAGTCATCTACATTTAGGGTATCCAAACAATGTCGTTTCTCAATTTTCATTTTGTTAAGCTCACTGAAACCTCGCTCACATATTGCAGTAGTGAATGGAAGCACACGGAAACATGAAATGATTTTTAATAAATTTGGATATTGGTTGTCTTCACTATTTTCGCTATATACTCTGTTACAAAGCTGACGACTTGATAGAGACTTCTTGTTCTTAGCCCATATTTTACAGCGCAAAAATTCATCAGAAGCTTGTTCTTTGCTTATGGTCACTGCTGCAGGTAAATCCTTGAGGGCCTCTTCAAACTCCTAATTTAATATATCCTCATTTGGAATGTTAATTGCATCAAAAATGTGTATATTTTTAAACATGCGATTAGTTCGAAGATCTTCGAAGCGTTTTCTTAATCCTGTTAAGAAATTTCTGATTATATCTTCGCAATCACGTAAAAAATTCTGCAGACCCTCTTTACTCAGTTTTATGCTTTTATATTCACAAGTACCAGTACCAAAGTTACAGTCCTTATCAAATTGAGACAGAGTTGCTCCATTGGCAGCAATTAAATTTTTAAGTTTCATTTCGCAGATTTGTAAGTTCAGACATCACTTTCTCAATGTTCACCTTCTCATATTGAATATTTTTGGAAAATGTTGACAAAACATCAGTTACATCAATCAAAATGCACAAAAATCTCATGAACCGCACTGATTTTAAAGTTTTTTAAGTAGTTCGTCACTTTTGCTTGAAGAATTTTATTGTAGTTTTTGTCAGCACAATACGAAACAGTGACTGTGAAATTCCTGAGCGATGCTTTCAAAGCTCTGTTTTTTGAAGAAATCCACCTGGTGGATATGGTAGACAGGTGGTTAACGACTGATTCATCCAATTCTTCAGCCAAATCTTTAAATTCTTTCTTATGCTTTTGACTTTTAGAAAAAAATTGTATACACCTTTAATTACTTTTTCGCATGTTTGTACGTAGTTTATGTTACTGAGGCTATCAGAAACACATAGTTCTATCCGATGAGCAATACAATGCACCGATATAATATTCCCGCACACGTTGCGCAATTTTGCAACCACACCATTGCTAACACCCATATTAACACTTGCCGCATCTAGACAGACACCTACAATTTTCTCTTTCCAAGAATCACCATCGAATATTTCATATAAACTGTCCAAAATACATTCGAATATGCTTTTAGCTGATCCGTCACTTAATGGCTTTAATTTTAAGAAATATACTCGTTCCTGCCCTTCTTTAAAAGATGCTACATTGATGATTTCACATTCAATTGCACCCGTATCAGTTGATACGTCACACATAATTGATATATAGTCACTACTTGTAATTGGATACGTGAATTTGCTGCTATATTACTGATGAAAACAGTACACGACTTGTCATTTCTGTATGCTGAACCAATTTCGACACCGTTTTTTTTTTCTTTTCTTGTAACTCTAACAAACGTAGGTAATCTGTGAACGCAAAGTTGCCTTTTGCAACAGAGTAAGCAGTATTAAATAAAACACAATTTTTTTGGTGTACTTTGTCACTCATGCCACTCAACGTAAGAGCTAACGATGTATGCAATGATTTTTTGACCACATCTGCCGCACACGAATTCTGATGGACTTCACTTTTGTCATGTTTTTTTTAACTGTTTCTAATCTAGATATGACCTTTGCATTTACGAAACTCATTAAAGATGAATTCGCAAACAGCCTACAAACGACGCAAAACATACTATTTTCGCTGCCTTGTTCTATTGATAACCAAGGAAAACTTTTTTGCCACTTACTTAATGTGTTTTTACCCAAGGCATTAGTTGTCGATGTACTGGTGGTAACAACAGGCATAGTAGCTGATAAATTTTGAACTGTTTTTGATCGTTTACTTGCTTGTTGACCTCCTGGATTGCGTGAAGTCGGAGCAGGCCTACTGGTAGTAGCTGAAGGGCCTGATGATTTGTCAGCAGCTGATGTTTCTTCATTTTCTGGCAGTCCTCGTTTATCGGTACTTGTAACACTTCTACACCAATACTTGTCTTTACAAATGGTATAAATTCAGTAATTTTACGAGACATCTTTTTGTTTCCTTTGTTAAGCGAATAACAGAGAAGAATAACGTACGCGCTAGAATTGTCTTTTTTTTTTTTTACTTCACGGTACTTACCCCTACACTATTTCCACTTCTGAACTTCAGAAACGTATTACTGGAAACTTTGAAATAGATCAAAACGACAAGAATTAAAATTAATTATTAGAATTTAACCTTGAACACACAAAACTGAAAACAAGTTCCGAAATGTAATTTTTTTAAGTTTTTGATGCTTAGGCGTATTTTCTACGCCTTTGAAGGAGATTGCAGGCGTAAAACGAAAATATTCAGGCGTAATTACGCCTAACTCCCGGCCAATTCCGAGCACTGGTTTGGAGGCTTTTTAACCCTTGCCATTGTGACGTTATCACACCCTCATTTTTTAGTTAATGTAATCTCTGTAAGAGTTCATGTACAAAGATTCCACATCATTAATACTTTGTGTAATCTTTGAGTAGCGGATAAGTAGGTAGTTTTATGTGTGTCGGTGAGGCGCTAGCAGATAGGAAAGATAGTCTCCCGCAACCACTACCATTTTCCTTTTGAATTTTATTTTAATTCATTAATTCCTAATTTTCGTGCAAGTCTTATCGCCACTATACGCAATTGTCGTATTGATTGTGATTTGTGGTGATTTTCACAACACATATAGTACTAAATTAATTTGTTTTTATGAGATCAGTACGCTGTTTCTGTGAGAGATGTGACAAAGGCGTGGAAGGCGAACCTCATCTTCAAACGCAGCTCTAAATATCATGTATAGTTTCTGATGCTTATTGCTTATTTAGTTGTATTTTTTTAAATTAAAAAAAAAAAAAATAAAAAAAGAAGAAAATGATTACTTTATTCATTTCAACTGCCTTTCATTTCAATTTCCATTGATTCTTTTCCAAATTATTCTTAATGAAATCAATGTATCAAATGTCATAAGCAACGATGATTGGCGGATGTGCGGCGAGTAAAAGGCATCTCAGAATGCCCGTGTTCCACTGATGTCACAGCGTTATTCACTGAAGGGCGTGGTGTTGTCATGTTCAAAAGAAGTGTTGTTAGTAAGCGAGCACAAGCTTCGCTGTGGGTCAGTATGATAAGACTTGTTTTAAAGATTATTCTATATTGAAAGGTTTTGAATTATTAATTTAAACGGAGTTTCGATTGTTTTTTCGTGAATGATGTCCTCCACATAATTTCAAAAAAAAACTGAATTAACATTTTTAAAATCAGGCAAGTGGAAACAATCATCAGTATGTGATAGACTACATCAACGGGACTGTAGAGTCTTTTTGTAATGAAATACGAGGGAAACTGTAACGGCACGTCAACTCCACGTGGGTCCACGTTACCTTTAATTAGGCTAAGTAATTAATCACTCCAAGTGATACACTTACACGATCAAACTGGGGCGTTATTAGCAACCTACAGCTCCGTGAAGAAAGAGGACGACCTTAAAGAAGATTAGCGCAATCACCACTTCTGTTAAAGAATCTCCGCTGAATGGTTACTAAAAATCTAAATCGACTTTTTGTATCATTTCTTTGTTGATAGTCGCCGACGACGTCATTAATGTCAGAAGGCAATACTCTTAACTGTACCTTGCGCAGTGTATGACCACAGTGTGTGTTTAACTGCCAGTTAGATGACAGTATCAAAAACAATGGGTTATCGGTTAACTATAGTGCTGCTACAATCTTTCACCATCTTTCCATTTCGTCCTAACACTTTTGATTTAACACTAACTAATCAGAAAAGAAAAATATTTATTTCCTTTTAGTATTTGAATTTACATATTTATAGAGTAACCAATATGTCAATTTCATAAAAATCATTTAGAAATTAATGCTTCATTCGCGACAATTGCCGATGGTAATTTAGAGGGGTACTATTTAGCACTATCCTGATTCCCCTAAAATCTTTGACACCTTTTTTGAACAGTAAAGGCTTATTACGAATTAAAACGTTTCTTTATTGCACACTGTTGTCAGTAACTCCATTGTTCATCTGTTTTATGTTTCTCTTCCAACGGTAAGGAAGTTTTAAATGAAGTTAATGTGCAAATATTAAGGCACGATTTAAACATTCCGATACCAAATAATTCATAACTAGAGTGTAGGGCTAAAAGTTCCAGTAAACAGCAGTCAAATATTTTTCGACAGACGTTTCTTCTGTAATTCCGAACAGGGAAAGGATAAGAAAATTCAAGCAACGAAATAATGTTGTCTGTAGAACGGATATTTCATAACTGCATAAAGTAGATAAAAGCACCTATCATTATTATTTAAAACTACTGTACTATTAATTTCTAAGTTTCTACAATGTTTAATGTAACAGTTTTTGATATGACTGTTTTAATTAATTGAAAGGATTATAAATCAGTCTTTAACTATAGGACTATTTCGTTATTACGTATAGATAAGTATAGATGACATGAATGGCAGGAAATGTGTTTAGCGGCATCACCTGTTGGATCATCGTAGAAGCACGGTATCCATTTCACAAGTTGGTAAGCCTGCATCTGTCAGACTGGCTCACCGGCCTCCGCTGGTACCACTGATCAGGGGATTAAGTGGGAGAGACAACATAACAAGTTTGTAGACCAAACAATACTCGTCTTCCAGAACTCGTTTCGAACAAATGTAAATGTATTTATCTCAGCATGACGTAATTAACTGAAACTAAATCTAACAGAAATGAGCGTAACGATAAAATATAAAGAGTTAATTAATCTCAAATTAGATTTATGTTTGTACTTCAGTAATATCTGCTAGTTTGGCCCTTTCACGTTTAAGTGACGTCATAATGAACGCGGAGATATTCAACAGATATTAAATTCTTGGGGTTGATATACCGGTTATCCTGATTACTTTTGTTAAGCGGATTGTCTGTTTCGTTTAGTAAATGCTGCGAAGTTACCTCATTTCCACCTCAGAAATTAAGCATAACACAGGCAAAAAAAAAAAAAAAAAAAAAAAAAGAGAGAGAGAGAGAGAACGTATTATATAGAGCGAAGCTTCGCTATATCCGTGCGTACGATATGTTCCACAATTAGCTGATAAATAACAGTAGAAGGTTACCAATGAGGAAATTATTTAGAAGTTAACACCAACAGCAGAATCAGAAGTAAAAATTATCTTTATCAACCTATGAGAAAGAAATTTTGTATTTGAATTTAATTGCAATGGAGCGCATGTTCCAGTGGTAATTTCCCTTGTCATCTAATGACCTACTTCTTTTTTATTATTATTGTTTTTTATTTGTTTATCTTACATATGTTGAATGTTAAATTCTTTTCCCCGTCCACTTTCGCCATTTACGAATTTTAATTTTAAATTCCTTCAGCGTTTTTGAAAAATCGAGCATGGTTGGTGAGCGGTAATACTTTTACCCCGCATTAGGAGGGTGCGGGTTCGAATCACCATCCGGACATCCAGATTTGTGTCTTCCATGGTTTCCCGAAATCATTCCAGGTGAATGGGTCCTTCAAACGGATACCGCTGAATTCCTTCCCATTCAATATGCCATATCCTTTCCTACTTCTGATGGGCTAGACGTCAATGAGGCGAAAACCATTAACAAAAACATTGTTTTTGGTAAATTATTGATCACTTTCCTTGGTAATTTATTCCAATCCCATACACCTTTGCCCACAAACAAGATTTTCTCATTCCCAGTAGATGCCAGTATTTTCCTTTGCATGCACTTTTCCCGATTCTTCGACGAATATCCCTCCAAGCACCTTCACCAACATACGTATTGTATCTCTTCAAATCTCTTGGAATATTAAACATGAAAGTTCACCTGTGATATATTTACAACATATATTAACAAATTTCGTAGATTGGGAAAAAAGGTACAACTCAAGATAAACTTTTAAAAGAGCTACCGTCTTTTCATTTCTGAATACTATGCAGAACGTTGAAATCGCCGAAGAGTACAGCAACATAATAACTACAGATCAATCGAGCAGATAGGATGAACTAAAATCATTCCTGAACGCTCTGTCGACTTTTTAAAAGGATCAATAGAAGCAGCTTAACAGCTAGCGAAGATTATTAGCGTCTCAGAAAAAAGCGAGTAGTGCTCGTCAGTTTATTTGGATGAACTGACTCATTAGAGTGGGCGAGGGACTGTCTCCCGCGGAAGATAAACTTCATGTCCGGGCAGCGGGCCGTCTTCGGAGCGCCATGAATATGGTAACGACCCTCCGGACCGCTCTGCCCTCCGACGGCAAATTGCCTATTTGAGCGCAAACTCGGTCCGACGCCGAAGGGCAGCCCTGAATGGCCTTTCGTTTCTGCTCTGAGCTTCCGCGAAGCCATCGTAATGAGTGCCCTTTGTGCAGCTCTCGGCCTGATCCTCGAACCACGCCGAGTATCCGCTTCTGAGGACCACAAAGGGTAGCTACCAAAACTTGGGAAAGTGGCCCTTCAGGGCACACTCACAGAGAGGTTAGCGTCCGGTGACTTCAAACAGCCAAGCACTAAAAGAACAAACTTTATTGATGTAACAACTCGGAAACGTGAGTGACCAATCTGTTAATCCATTTTTAAGATACTGAAAAAAAAAAAAAAAAAATAAAAACCTGCGTGTGGCGCTGCTGGTCTTAAATAGTACTCATGTCCGTTTCAGCTAACATCTCGGATTTCAGACTCACCTGAAAATAGAAACATATTGTATAGTACTAGGTAAAAAATGTGTAGGACTTATAATTTAGAAACTAAATTGTTAGAAAGCAGTTAGAAGTGATTAATAACAAGGAGTAAGAAACACGCAAATCACACAAAATAAAAAACTCTGTGACAATATTTACAGAAATGGAAAATTTCATCAAATCGAAAAAGATACCAGGCTTGGCCTGTACTCATAAAAAAATCACGTGATAGCTGTGCTTTCCTGATTGGCAGGACAGAAAACGGTAGGTGTGTTTAATAGTGCTAGCGAATCACATATCAGTGTAGTTTAGTTCTTGAAAAGGTAGGTATTAAATACTAAGATGCAGCACCATCCTGGGAGCATGTGAACAATTCCTGGAACAACTTTGACCTAATATTTAAATTTCAGAACAATGTGGAAAATCATAGCAGCTCTAATCGACCAAAGCTTCATTTCAAGAGTCTACAGCTGCATGTTAAATCGTTAAATATTCAAACCTGGAGACCATGCTCAAATCTAATGCGTTAAAAAATTGTTACAGTTCTCTTCGCAACAATGAACAAATAAAATGACGAAACCTTATGTAAAGCAAAGAACGAGAGAATAATAATCCCAAATTTGTATTTTCCAATTTTTTCAGCTGAACTTTCATTTTCTTCATCGTGGAACGATTGTGTTTGATTTCTATAACATTATTTGTAATAAAGTGTATATTCCATTGCTGTTATATTTAACGTTCAAGTTTCACCTGTGATGTAAGAGTCAGCTTTGCTGTGAGAAGGAGGCGTCGTCTGAGAAGTTTCATTAGTAGAAAGTTAACATGGAAGGGATCTCTGCTACGCAGGTTTAGTAACGTACATCTATGTATACGATGAAATTGTTTTTTCCCTGCCAGTAGGAAACTCAGGACAAAAAGACAGCAATAAAAGTTTGGCTTTCCTTTGGTGGCCGAAAGACTTTTATGTTATGTGGCGGGACGAGTACTGCCGTACATTTAAGTCCAGCCAGAGCAGCTTGCCATGAATAGTAATCTACGTCGAGGAAAATATCCGCAAAAAATTTTATCCTATTAGAGCCCATCACTGTCTGAAATTTGATATAAACTGAAGACGTTTTGTTAAATGAAGTGATACACCAGTACCGATGCAGTAGCCCGCATATCTCTGGTGACGACTGGGAACTGACTCAAGGCGTATGCAGGACTTCTGTCTGTAGACGCGGAGATAGTCTCCGTCAATATATAGAGAGAACGCGTCTGGTGTCAGACATTTCGACACCTACATCGATCAGTCCAGGAACATCTCTGATATCCAGCAGATGTCCAGGCAATCCCAACCTACAATGATCGCATTTAGGCAATGGACATTGCTGATGGCAACTTTCGTCTGGTAAAACAGATAGCTGAAATTCGTTCTCACACACCGGGCCATCACGTCAAAACTATAATCAGTATTAAGAGACATTGATAACGGCAGATAGAAAACACAGCAGTATTTATTCCTAAACAAGCAATGATAATCTCTTTTTAAAAATCGTATCATCTCCATCGCTAAGGGTGTTTTCACAGTTTATAACGCTGCAAAAGTAAAATAACTATAATCCCCCTCTTTATTAAAGCACAGTAATTATATTCACACCTAATCGTGGAGAATAGTGTTCCCACATCCCTATCTTCACGGCATTTGAATTCCAGTAAAATTTATAATCCCATAATGTTAACACATATGGAGTACCTTGTTTGTTTCAGTATATCATATTTGTACCGACGTCTAAATTAAAGTTACTGTGCTTTTAGATATAAACTCACATTTTCACTACAGATGAAGCCGTATTTGAAGAGTTTTAGAGCTTTCTGTGTGTGTTCTTTCTTATAGGAATGGAAATTTGTATTATTACAGTAATATAATCTCCAATCTTAGAGAATACAGTCAGTCAATCATGCAGTTGGAAGTGACAGTCATACCTTTCAATTTTACAGAAAAATATGATCTCACAGGTATATTCAGGGTTTTAAAATTTTATTTTTCAATTGTGTTTACAACGTTAGGTCTGGTTTACGCCTTAGAGGCATGTCAAAAAAGATGACAAAATATGCTGATGCCAGAAACTTTTGGGTATATACAAAATAATAGCTTGAGGTATCACAAATCAACATCTGTACTAAATAATAAGTTTTGCTTGTAAACGCTATTTATTAACAAATCATTCACTAACTGACTGCAAGGGAAACATAGCCTGAGCGACCAGTGTAACATTACACACTTTGACAAACATCCGGCTGTCTGTTTCCATTCGATAAGTTATCAAAATTTCAAGACAAAAACTGTTACTCATAACTAAAAAAAATCCTGTGTTCTTAGTAAAGTACAAAGTATTTCCTTGTCAAATTTCATCACTATCGTTATACCCGTTTAGTCGAAAAATGTAACAAACAGACAGAGACTAACTTTCGCGTTTATTATTACAGTTTAACGTGGAATACGATCAACGGTACGTACAGACACGCATACGATAAAAAACAACTCTGAAAAATTCCTGACTCTACAAGGATTTGAACCCCTGACCATACTCAGAACTCCTGAAGGCGAGAGCTCTTACCAGCGAGCCACGGGCCACTCTCTGATGTGATGTTACAGCGTCTTACATATGTTATGCGGTTGTCTGTCACCGTTCAGTTAGTTTTCGTAACTTCATGACAAAATATATTATTTATACAGAAAAAGCTACTCTGTATCCTCTCCGATGTTGAATCAGATTTCCTTGTCAAATTTAATGAAGGTCGGTAATGCCGCTTACCAGTGAAAAACGTAACAGAGACTCATAAAGACAGAGAGAGAAAATTACTTTCGCATTTATAATATTAGTATAAATATTTGTTAGATATTTGTATGTATTACTTTACTTACTTAGCCATACGATAAATAAATAAAATGATTTTTTAAGTGTTGTCGGATAGTAAATAATTAAACAAGAAACAAGTTTGTTTCTGACCGGGGCTTTTAGTACAAACAAATACAGATCGTGTATTTAATTACGAAGATTTAATGTGAATTTTCCTGAAATTCCTTTGCCCGCTGCGGATGAAAAAATTCTCATGAGCTGTCGATTGACCCCCTTACGAGGCCCACGATTTTCGAAGAACGGAGCATTGGGTCCCCATCAGACTACTTAGCCGTGATGTAAGCTCAGTCACTGACGCATATTCCAAGTTTTTGGCTCTGCTTCGTTGCTTATTCTACGATGAATGATTTATATTAACAAGGGTAACGAAGTTAACATATTCTTATCCAGTCAATAAACGGAATAGAATATATTGTAGTAATATCCATGAGTAAAGTATTTCTAAACCTGAAGTAGGCTAACTTACTACATGCTGCTGAGAGATGTTAGCAGTCAGAAAAATAAAATTAGAATATTCCATTGTGCAACATTGATACTTTCAATTTTTGTTGAGCTTAGAAATGATTTATTCAAAGTCAATCCGATTTTCAAAGTCACGGTTTTAATCAGAAGATAACGTATCACCTTTACGACCTTTATTTACAATATTTGCCTCTTTATTTAACGAGCCTTTTTCTCTTGAGTTATAATTTAATACTACTTCCAGTTGATTATACTGTAAATATCACTAAAATTTTACCGAGGTGGTGCTCAACTCATGGGCATAGTTTAAGTTTCTCAACAGGTTCAATTATGAGGCATCACGGAACAACTCCAGAATTTTCTTTAGAGAGATTAGTGAGTTGCGATAGGTTGAGGAGATTAAGTATCGTGATACGAACTGTGAAAGAAGAAGTTTTAATACCCCTGCAGTCATGACACCGATAAAGAGCTATCTTTTCCGTGCATCTCATGGCTGACATGACACCTGAGGTCTCTCTCGAAACTCTTGGTCGCTTATCTGAGCCGGGTCGCTTCCTCGTTGAGCATCGCAGCAGGCGAGAATGCAGCTCCCTAGTACTGCTTCACGTGTGTTTACAACTGCCAACAAGCAAACGTCTTAAGCGTTTTCATGACAATATGAGACGTGATGTAAGTTCCTCTAACTTATGATAACCTGAACCTTTCAGGGCATTACTTCAGACCCAAGATAATTATTTTTACCCAACTACCAACATGACTGACCATCATTCTCCTTGTATAAAAGTATTTTTTCCTATAGTGTTCTATGTAATTATGGTTACACAAAGTGACCTACTGTACTGATAAACATCTAACACGCAAAAAAAAAAAAAAAAAATACACTCAGGGAAACTTTTGTTGTTATGAAAGAATAGTAGACTACTTTCACGAAAACATAACAATAAACTAACGTTGTTAGATATCTCAAGAATCTTACGGTTTTTTCGAAAAAATATGCTTCTGAAGAAGGTAAAGATGTTAAAATGTATCTCCATCGAGTGAACCATAATTGTGTTTAATGTCACGTAATGTACTTCAAGAAATCCTTTATTCCTCAGGAAAGTGAAAATTTGTAGTTTGATGATTATCAACCTTCTGCTATTAATATCACTTCATCTAAACTGTTTTGTATTATTTATTTGAATTCGACGAGAGTAAAAGCGCTAGGATTTCACGATAACCAGTAATGAAGAAGTAACGTTTAAAACAACTTAGGATCTCCAGAATACATTTTTTTGAAAAGGTTATTTCTTGAGAATTTTTAATAGGTCTTAAAATAATAGAACCAAAGCACTTTACTATATAACATAAAAGCTTCCAGTTAAAATTACCTATCAAAATAGAAAGCACAGGCAATGCGCTTCAATTAGACAAAAAACCTTGAGGTATATAATTACAGAGGAATACAATAGGTTTCAAACGAGTATTCCACTTTATTTTCCAGACACCTCAGAATCAAACAGAGCACATGATAATTATTAAAAGTATCGCCACATAATATAAATCGATGGAATTAAATTGAGTTAGAAAATTAAGCATTAATCCTCAGAATGAGTAGTCTCACGTATATGGTAAGCAAGGGCCACTAATTTTTCTAATGAGAAGCAGTTATATTTTAAAATAAAAATGATGGGCTGATCACGCATTCAAATTTCTTAAATTAACTTCTAATTCATCACTTAATTTAACATAAACCATTTTTTTAATATCAAAATAGTTACACTGAAAACTATATGTGTGTTCAGATTGTGCACATCACATTTTTCAACACTTCAAAGCAATCTACGTTGATCAGGAATGAAGTAAATCTGTGGCTCAATGATTAGTAGCAAGATTAGTTGGGCGCTGTCTAAAACTATAAAAATAAAAATTCTAAAAAATCATAAAAGTTTGTAAGGTTATCGTTGTTTGTTAAAGATAAAGAGGAGTATAAGAGTTATGGTAGTTGCACCGTTTCTATAGAACAGCGTAATTGTCACACACTATAAATAACTAGCTATTACCCGCGATAACTTAAAATTTTATTGCTATAATAGGATACAGAAAGTTGTAAGCTACATAAAAGATATCCAAAAAAGCACGGATTCTGGAAAATGGGACGAGGAAGCCATCACCATACTATTCTACCACTGAATTTGTTTCATGAAGTGAATTAAAACTACTGCGAGAGAAACGTGGCCAGAGCAACTGACATAACATTACAAAGACTTACACGGCCTATCCGTCTGTCTGTTACCGTTCAGTTAGTTTTCAAAATTTTATGACAAAATATGTTATTTATCTACCAACAATGTATCCTATATCCTTCCTAACAATAAATAGTATTTTCTGTTAAATTTCATCAAGATAGATTTAGCCGTTTAGTCGTGAAAACGTAACAGACAGAGAGATACAGTTACTTACGAATTTATAAAGTTAAGTGTAAATTATCGTTTCATTCTCATATGTGAATTATAAAATGAGCAGAGTTAATAAATCCATGGCTTCTCTAACGCGGAGAACGCGTTTGCCCATCAAGGCGAATAATGATTTAAGGATCTACGCAGACTTAGATAACGCAGTAACAAGTTTATAACGCCTACGGAATATCTTACACGTTGGTATTATATTATTAGCCATTTCGACACTACACAAAATAAGAACAAATATTATGATGCAAACCTAGATCATTAACAAGCATAGCCTAAACATTATTGCAGGAAAAATGTCTTTAAGGTCTGAAAAAAAATGGAATAAGGCTGACTGGAAGATGACTGCCGTGTCCATAAGCCCATAAAAACTGATTGAGGGAACAAAGTGATTTGTGTGTGACGAGGAGACTTCTGTTCGGCGTCGACCTTAAGCTCACGTTATGTCTCATCAGGCGCCACGCTGAGAGGCGCTAATTGGACTCAGTCTTCTCACTGACTTCTTGCGTCGTCTCAGAACTAACTCTAACTGCCTAACTGTAAGGTCGCACTCGTTGACTACAACTCAGTGACACCAGGCGACAGCAGCTTCATCGTTTCGCAAAAACAATATCCGCCACAGTCCAGAGAGTAATTCAGACGTGATCAGTGTTTCACCAGTGAGCTTATATAAATATAGGTAACGAGGAAAAATGTACTTCATGTGAAGTTGCATAGTACTCGTAAGACACAGAAAGGAAAGAAGGTGTTAATGGAAATCCATACTGCTTATGATTAAAAATGCCAGTGCGAATCAAAAAACTGGTACCTGATCACGTGACACTATTGGCAGTAACGAGTCTTCAGCTGACTTTTTTTTATGGGCAGATATGATATTACTGATATAGGTACTCATTTTTGTCAAGTTATTAAAATTAAACAATTTGATCAATTGGTTTTTCTTATGATCTTCGGAAATCATATATGAAATGGTGCTGCCCAAATTTTTTATAATAATCTTTATGAAATTATCAGAAATTTAATTAGGTTGTTTTTTTTCAAAAAAAAATTATATTTAATCAAATAAACAAAATAGAAAATAGTTCAATTTACTCAAATAAATGTATTAATTCCATATAATCGGAATTTAGTTCCCACATCATGAACAATGCCGGTATCATACGTGCCATAGTTGATTCGCAGTAGTTGTAATGTTGCCATTAATACGGTTTTCATATAACCATATGAATTTTTACATTAATGAACATGTGGCGATATCTCGCACACACTTGTAGCGGGCGCCAGAGGGCAGCGCCAGTGTTCATCCTACAGCGCTCGCCGTCCAGCAGGAAGAGTCCCCAGTTGCTCGACAGCGATCGGTCAGTCGTCGTGCTCGCAGTTGTCTTGGTAGTGTGGCGGAAATGCTTTCTAGAACACCACGCAGACCGGCCAAACAGAATACACTAGTGGACATTTAGTCTGATATAGCTTCGTTATTCAATGTAAAGTGCATGTATTGTGTTACTCGTACATTATAATATATCTACAGAACGCACCGAGTTGTCGTACTGGATTGTAATATGTTTCCTGTGTCAATAACTTTTGTATGTGGGGCAACCCAGCCCACATAAATGGTGACCCCGACGCGAGCAGAAGCAACCACAGACAGTAATAAAACATTGTGATATCTTCATAATAGTAATTTTGTGGAAAAGGTATTTAATTCTGCTATTGCAATATATGTTGGTAAAATGTTCTATTTTTATTCGAAGTTTTCATCGTTTGTTTGAATTACCGCGTCCAAACTACTGCTAAACTACCCTTAACTTCTATCTCTAATGCAAGCATTTAATAATTTATATCCCGTTGGCTATTAATAAACGAGAAACGAAACTTGAAAAATGAAGAGCCTCTCCACCAGATCCATTAGTTAAGGTGAGAATATGGCTATTGATTTTAGACTTTCGGTATTTGGTATGTGTCTTATGACATTCGATTAGGACTTATTACAAATGTGGGTGCTTTTCACAGGACGAACATTTATTTACTGCCATTTGTGTTTGGCGTATTCTGAACTATTCCAACACTGTATTGTTACTTGTTTAGTTTGCCGTTTATATAAATTCTTCATGATCTTTTTACTTTGCATGACTCCACTTGATGAACCTTGTAATATTATTATTTATTCATATTAGTATCAATAGTGAATTATGTAGCATTTATTAGTTACTAGTATCCTGCATAACTGTATGAATGTTTGTAAGTTGACTTGTAATATTGTTGGGTTTCCATAGTCTGTAGTTTGTTTAGTAACCGGGGAAGCATAGTGTTGTTATATTTATGTAACAATCCTCGACGCTGGCCAGCACAGCTGGCGTGCAGCGATTGTCGATTTGCCGCCTGCATTGCCGCCTGGCAGGGCGCGGGGCAGTCTGTTTCTCGTACCGCTTGGAGGAGGTTGTAAGCTGCAATTACAGCCTCTTCGTACACAACGTAAATAGGCTTTTGTAAGTGTAACACAAGTGTCTTAGAAGTTGTTACACCTGAACGTTATTAATTAAATTCAATAATGTTTCTACAAGAACAGCGTGTTTTTAATTTACAGACAATGTCAAAATACCTCTAAATTTGAGTATCTGAGGTAACTGGTTGCATGTGTTCTAATAGGGGAATTTGGGTAGACCTTCTCTTAATAACACGCCGTCATCTAATGTCAGGATAGCTCAAATATGGCTAACATTTCAGGATAAGCTCAAACTTATCACGACAATTGTTTGGCATCTTGTTACTCAGTGACTACAAGCGATAGTCTCGAAGTTGCTTAGATCACCTCGTATCAAAAACCTTATTCAAACGCCACATGACTACCACATAAATCATGGGATAAAAATTTTCTCTAATCGCAAAATGCAAATAACTTAATGCATTGCTGTTCTCCCCTAACTCTGAAGGCCTGTTTCCTCTTGATAACCTTATTGGCGGGAGAAAACACATTCCACGTTTCTTTAACACACTGATAAAATTATTTAACTAGTGCCGATTTTGGAACAGAAATACGATTGGGGAGTTCAATCGATGCACCGCATTTTATAACGTTTGTTGGAATTACTGCAGGCCGTTGGTACAAACTCTAAGCCGGAAGCTGATATGTTGCTGCAGTTATTGCAAGCAACTATTTGCCAAGTCAAAGATAGGTAAAGGAAGAAGAAATGAGTCCTCGCGGGATGCATGTAACCAAGGACCTGCTCTCCTGTGTGAATGGCGGAAAGGAGGCCCGCGGGAAAGCGGCCAGGCAGCCAGCAGGTAGCCGCAGGGCACGCGGTGAGTGGCAGAGGGAGTCGGGCACCGCGCTCAGCGCAGAGCAGCGCCGGGCTTTGACCCTCACCACGTGTCTCGACCGCGCCGGGCTACCGGCAGCTGGCGGAGCCGCCGTCTGTCTACCACAGTGACTGCGCGCTCTGGTCTCTAAGTTGCTATTACCAATTACAAACCACGATAGCTTCCTGAAGTAATGTGCTTTCATATCAACGGGACGATTAGGTGAAAAAGCTCCAATCAGGCCATCTCAATGTTCTATTCCACTGTGCATACTACATTTCACAAAATACAGGCACACTCTAGGCAATAGTTTATACTCATCATCACCATTAGTGTTCTGCCATTAGCGTTCTGCCCTAAGAAGTTTTTCACATGGCTGCTATCTTGTCTTCTGTCTTCCTCTTCGTTTCCTAGTAATTTCAGTTTCCTTTGATGTTGTTGCTGATCTTGTACCTCCTTCTTCCTCTCACCCTCCCACACATTAGTCCTTCCAAGCACTCCCCTCTCAGCAAGTGTCCCATCCAATTCTTCTTTCTTTCCGTCACGAGTTAAAGTTCCTGCCACGCTAGTCTTTTGACTATACACTCAGAAATGGATGAAGTCTTTGATATATCTACTAGTGCTGAATTTGATGAGTTGGTGACACGCAAAGAGTTAGTACACAACAGCCCAATATGCCAACCACATTCAATAACAGTGATGTAATTTGGGCACCTGTAGATAATCAAATTACATACATCTTCATCTGATGGAAACTCCCCATGTATGAGGACAACGACTTGCAAATTCACAACAAACATCTAATTCATGGACGTTTGTGTTTGCTGAAAGTCGATATGTACATAATGAAATTTAAATAGAAATAATTATAAATTTTGATATCGAAAGCACAATCCGAAGGATCGGAGAATACGTGGTGGTTCCAGTAAGTCATCAGGAGACCAGTGAAGTACAAAGATGAAGATTAGAGATGCCCATTGTGACATATATGCCACATTTAACTAGCTCACCCCGACCTATAGTATTTGCTAAATACAGTTATTTATTTCAAAATTAATTGTAAAGTTTCTTTTTCTTGAAATAGTATTTCGGTTAATAATAACGAAGCCTCATACTGGAGTTAGGAATCCCATTGTTTGTTAATAGGCTCGCCAGCCAACTTGCCGCGCACCGTAGTACACTAGTAACATAGCTACATTACATTCATTGTAATCCGCGCGAGGTCACCGAACAATAAAGTCATGGTTTAGGTTTTTAGAGAATGAGGCAGCAGCCTCGACTGTATGATAGAGTGATGTGAAAGTTGTGTATAGAATTTTGATAGAATTGAAAGAACATTATGAAGAATTTGTGAATTTGTTTTTCAACAAGAACGTAATAAATGAAGTTGGCACATTCTATTATTATTGGCACAGTAATACCTTTCATTGATGTATCTAAGAGAAATGAACAGTATTGATAAAAGAGGAAAGAAGTAATTAAAGTGAGTTTTGGTTCTGAGTGAAGTGGTAGGAGAAGACAACCTGCTCGAGTGCTCGAAACAGTTAGCGGGCCAACTGTTGGTAGCGAGAGTAAGGATGATGTACCATTCCTACTGGAACTGAAAGGAAAAACTTTGTTGTGAATAATTCGTAAAGGCCATATCATTTGTAATGTCATGTGTGCTGCTAAACTTTCATTTCAATAACCCCAATTTTGGGTAAAATAAATCGAATAAATGAAAAACTATATTATTTTCTACCGGTCGCCTAGTTTTAAATCTATACTGGTTGACAAAAATAGTGACACACTAGAAGCGGAAACGAAATAAAACATTGTAGGATGAGAGCGTTTGTGATGTTATTTCAGTGATGAAAAAATCAAGTGAAACTTACGAAGAACTTGGCAGTATGAGCCCAGTTATCAGTCGGTGTTGCATTCCTTCTAACCTCTAGCCTGATTCTGTTGGGAAGGGTATTATAATGCAGTTCCATCTGCCCCACGACTGTTGTAATTGGTACGTGATATCCTGAATACTGTCTCTGGGACGGAGTTGACGTCAGATCTGGTCTCATACATGTTATTTTGCTGGCTACAGGAGCATCTCAACATCACGCAATCATGCAGACAGATCATTGAGACACGTGCCGTGTGCGGACAAGCATTGTTCTGCGTAATAATGACACTGTGATACTGTTGCATGAGAGGTACCACATGAGGTCGCTGGGTGTCCGCTACTTTTAGTTGTGCCGTTAGATTTCCCCCAATCACTACCAGCCGTGCCCTGAAGTCATACCTAATGTATCCCCGCACAATAACGTCAGGAGTAACACCGATAAGCCTCTCCAAAACATTAGAAAATTTGGACCTCTTCCCAGGTCTTTACTCGCCGACGATGGGCATCCGAGATAGTGCAGAAACACATTTCATCGCTGAAGAAACTGTAGTGCCATTCATAAGCAGTCCATATTTCCTCGTCACGACACCACTCCAAAGAGCGCCGTTTGTGTTGTGTTAACGGCAGCCTACGCATAGGACGGCAATTCCCAAATCCTGTAACTGGTAGTCTCCAACCAAACTTGTGGTCTGACACGAAATTTTGCAGGAAATTCATTACTTATTCTCAGGCGCTGATGAGAAGGGCTTTCGATGTGCTTGCTGCACAAACGGCGATCCTTGGTTGTGGTGGTCGAATGTGGTCGATCGGTACCTTGACGACGAGTATATCTGCGCTTTCTTTCCCATGGAATCCATCATCGGCCCACTGTCACATCAGGGGCTGACTACACTGTCACACGAGTACATGACATTCACATAACAGTTCACGTTTTTTATTTAAAAGAAAAATCTGTCGGCAAGCGTATGTTATTGTGTAACACTCAGACCAGTAATTGTTAAGAACACTAGGATGGTAATACTTCTTGATAAGTTCAGTTACTACGCAGGTGTTACGTGCGCTTCATAACCAAGCTGTTCTAACTTGGATCAATATTGTTGCATCAAACAACCCCGGAATAATAATAATAACTGTGAAGAATTACTGTTATCATACATCGTTTATACTAAGAGTACACCGAATTTTTTTTTTTTCTATTTAAGTTTATTAATGTGTCCGTAAAGCGAATACAGAATTCTGAAAGCTGTCACATATGGAGATTAAAATAACGTATCAAGGCAACAGGTATTAAACGAAGAGAACTGAAGAAAATATATTACCCTCATTCCAATCAGGCAAGAATTAGCGAGAGCGGTGAATCAGATAAGAATGTATTCAAATAATAGTAGCTATCATTAACTGTTCTACTAATCAGCCTAAAGTAACATTCAGGTAAAGACTAATTTCTTGTAATTAGCTGTTACATTGCGTCCTAAAAATCGTGGCTAATAAGTGTCCCCGATCTAGATTGGAGAACTTCATTTATCTCTACTGATAACGCAAGAACATCCAGGGAAATTCACAACTAAATGGATGGAAGATGATTATTTAAATTTCTCTGGTCTTTAATATATGTCTACTAAATGGTCTGCATTTGAACGTTATTTTTTGTATTCGCGAGAAGTAATGAGTCTCTGCTAACAAGGCTATGACAAAGAGCGCCATTAGCAACGGACGATGCTATCTCTGGTTGCAAAGCACACACATCTCTGCTTCCACGTATCGTAACACACGGCCTCCTCATATTTGTCACTGCGAAATAATTACACATCCATAATTTAAACCTTTTACAGCAAACATGGTGAAAATAAACTGGATCTTTAAACAGCCCAATAATTATGTTTATGTATTTTTTGACAAAGATTATAAATATAACATGCTAATTACGAATGATGTAGCAGCAGTAAAATTCTCATCTGTAAAAGTTAATCAGCCATGTATTACGCGAAAAGATTACTAAAAAATTAGTGATAAAATAATTGAGTAGCAATAAATAACCATCCAAGTGCCACAAAAATACAAATAAAAGAATTAAAATATCAAAACTGCCAGTGATTTTCATGAATGTCAGATTTATAGTATCCTAGAAAATATTCTCAAGCTGTCATACCGAATAGGGTCATATCGGAATCAACCAAAACCTTTCAAGCAACAAATACAAATAATTTTACACGTAGAGATCTTTCAACTACTGTATCAAACTGTTGAAACTACAGAGAGCACATAATCTATAGAACCGTTCCTTATGCTAATAGGTGAAATCCGCAGTGATATTCAGGAACTATGTGAAAATCTGTTTGACATATTACATAATCAGCACAAACATAAAAATGAAACGAATCTGGCAGAGAAATAGAGAGTGAAGATTGTCGGTAAATATTACGCACATGCCGAAACTCGTAGGATACCCTCGAAAAATGTTTAGGGCTTCCTTTAGCTCGGCGGTGTATGGCAATTCAGCGTGGTGTGTACTCAGTCAGTCAGCGCAATTCCACATCAGAGATCTGTATCGACTGCCGCCCATAATAGCGGAATTTCGGAAAGTGCTGGAACACGTGTACGAATCACTAATAAACAAAACATGTCCCACGGTCCCCGTGTATGCTGATCTAGATGGCAAAACCTGTGCTGGAATTATCCAAAATGTTCCTCAAATCAGTCTCGCACAATTTGAGTCCGGCGACACGACACGATGTCATCCTGGTATTTACTTTAGTAAACTGCTGCAAATAGTCATCAGAAAGTGAACTTAACGATATCGTGTCATGGATCATTTTGACCAATGTACCCAACCCATCCAGGTAAATTAACTCGATAGCACTACGGAATCAACACCAGCTTACGAAGGTCTTTAAGCCATTAAAGTGAATAAATAAATAAAATAAATGCCCAGTTGACAAGTTTAATCCATATTTTCGGGAATTCCCACGACACCCGCATCCTACAAACGGCAGTTATCAATTAGTAACGTTACTCATCGGCTACCTTCTTGCAATGTTTTAGGATCAAATGAACGGGTTCTCGAATGATACTGTGTTTTGAGTAAAACGAGATATCTTTCTGCTGCCATATCAAAATCTACGCCAAATGTATCTCCACAGACTGCACATCTCTTGTGCCCTTCAGTGACTCTGACGGCCAGTTCAAGAATTGTTGTTTGTCTGCTACTTAGCACTTCATCTACGGCAAGTCCCTATCATTCAGCACTGCGCTAACCCGCGTTGGAGAAATCCTAAATTTCTGAACCACTTCCGAAATTCTGTATGATATGTGTTGGAATTGAACTATTATCCCGCATTCAAATTCGGTTAATCGAGCAACTATTACCACGTTAATAATCGTTTCACAAGACACTGACGAACTCAGTTGACATCACCAACAACTATCTGCCTACGTAGATCCTTCTGCGCTCTGGTCTCGCATTCGGGAGGACGGTGGTTCGAATCCCCATCTGAGCATCCAGATTTGGGTTTCCCATGGTTTCCCCAAATCACTCCAGGAGAATGCCGTGAAGATTCCTGCCAAAGGCCATGGCCAAATTCCTTTCCGTTCCTTGTACCTAGTCCCATCCCGCCCGTAATAAACTAGACGTCGACTAGGCGTACAGCCATAATGGAAAAAAAATCCTTCTGGTTTTTTTACTTATGGCTTTACGCCTCGTCGACGTCGAGGTCATTAGAGACAGGAAAGGACTGGGGACAAGGAACGGGAAGGAAGTTCGTCCATGGCTTTTTCGAATGAAGCATCCCGGCATTCGCCTGGAGTGATTTGGGAAACCATGGAAAACCCAAATCTGGATGTCCGGAAGGGGATTCGAACCACCGTCCTCCCGAATGCAAGACCAGAGCGCTAATCGCTCACCCATCACGCTCGGTAGGATCCTTCTGCATGTGCGTTGAACCTGCCATCACGTGACACTTGGCATTTCGGTGTTGTTCACTACTTTTAAATGTGTGTCATGTTACGGTGCTACAAGTAGTTTGAACAAGGCGTTATTTTTAATATATGAGTTACTATTTATGTTGTAAATTATACTGTACTAATAGGAGCCTCCTGGTGGCTGATTGGTTAGGGCATATGACTGGAGATCGAAGGGGTCAGGGTTCGAGGAGATTTTCAAGATCGTAGACTCGATCTTGCTGAAATACAAACTTGACTTGTATTTGACGCTAAAAGTTAAACCTGCAAAATTTAAAGAATTTCTCTTTGATTCGAAAGCATCACGTTTTTATTGAGACTGAGCAATCATTCATAATGTAACCTTTGATCATAATGTACGTAACGACCACAAAACGTAATACAGAAGCCAGACTATTATATAGTTGAGCAACTCCGAAGAAATGAATTGCCAAAATACTAGATTCGGTAACATATTTGGTCTCACGTCCACTTTTAATAACGTAATAACCCACGGACAGCGAACATTAACAAAGACCATTAACGAAAACGTCCAGTAAAATAGGCAAAAAAAACCGTAATGTATAAACTTTGGTCAAGCAGCAACATTAGCGAAAGTTTTAAATTGAAATTAATCCTTGGCCGGAATGATAATTGGCATTCGTGGTTAGCGCAGACATTATCAGTTATTTTAAGTTTTTTATGTTACTTTCACTAGCGACATGTTACTGAAAAGAACTCATAGTTCTGTCTTTTTTCAGCCGTTAAGTTCTTCCATATTTCTTACGAAGATCTGACTAAATCAATGTATTCTAGCAGTTAATTTCATATCAGTTGCTTAGCTATTAAACTGTGGACATAACCTTGAATTCCAAAAACATCTCTGATCGCTGTTAATTTCCAAGCGAAGGCGGCAACGTGACACCGTTTTCCAGCAAATACCTATAGGAGTGAGTGAGTGAGCTAAGGAAATTAACAGTATATTTTACTCCTCCTTCGTCATAAGGCGAAACAAAACACGTGTTTATTCTCCAGCCACGGATGTTCGTCAACGCGTCTGTTATAAGAATAATGCAATGTATATTACAAACAAACAAACAAAAAATGTAGCTATATCACTGTGCATCTCTGAGCTTACAATGGTGTTAAAAATGGTGCCAAATGTTTAGAATGTATTTTGTTCAAATTCGCTTGATAATTTATTCCAATCCCTGGCACCTTTACCTATGAAAGAAAATTTTCCCGCATCTTTATGCTTGAAATCGAATGCCACCTTGTGGTTATGGTTATCTTCTCCCTTCCATGCCTCTTTCTTAATTCTTCAATCGTTATCAATCCAAGCCTCATATATTCAAACGCAAAGAGCAAGCAGAAATTTGCAGGCACTGTTTCCTGTGACATAACAGTTCACTAACAAAAAATGTTCTGAAGCTCGTAATCGTTTTCTACGCATCAAAACATATTAATGTAGGATAAACTGTTATGTTTTCAAATTAGACGAAAATAATTGATCTAATATTTCAGAGGAGGAACCTTTAGCAAAAAATTAATATTCATCTTGAGATAAGGGTTTCGTCAGAACTAGCAGACTAGAAGCATAAATTAAAATAATCATTTTTTTCTTCTAAATTTGATCAACTTTAGTGTGCGTCATTTTTCAGTATAATATACATTTGCTATCAAATACAGCAAAAGAAAATATGTACACAGCAGCCTCGATTTCACTCTTTTCACAACTCCTCCAGTTTCTTTGACGGATATTTTACGCAGAATTCGTTTGTATTAGATGTAAATACTTGGCAGTTTTATAAAATAAATGTGACTGAAAGATTGAGACCATGTTTGGGGTAACCTACATTTAGGTGGTGGTACAAATTACTCATCTTATAATGTTAATTAAGAGCATTCTGTTCAGCCATCAGCCATCATCCTCCCTCCTGTACTGTTGCCCTCTGCTAATTACACGTTTTGAGTGGGAGGAGCTGCAAGCACTAACAAAATAACATGATTTGTGAAGTGTCTGACTAGTGTGTTTGAATGTACGGTAGATCACAGAAATTGAAAATAATAAGTCTCCCAGCTTAAGTACTGCTAGAATCTTTTAATTTTCCTCATATTAGTTATGGTAGTAGCCATCACTTACACATCCCGGTACTATGTTCAGATTCATAATTTTGCTTCAGAAAAACCCATAACTATTCAATTAATAACATTTTCGCGTTAAAAGTTTACTTTTAATCTTCTGTGCATTGATAATATGGAATGTATGATAGATTTATTTTACAGTTCATAACATCGTATTCTATGTGCTAAAGTATAAAAAAAACAGGAACAATGCTGAAACTTTTTTTTAACCCAACTTTACATAGATAACTTTGTTTCTTATTCCCTATTCATTATATCATTCACTACATATATTTTCTCTTTATTGTCATTTGGAGCCTTCCTTTTCATATCGTATTCCCGTGTCTGCGCAGTTGCTCTTTTAGTAGATAGTTGCAACAACCCTGTTATCAGTTCACTTGTGGCGAAACATGTCACTGGCCGCTGAGGTAAGCGCAAATGTTTTTGAAAAGTAACGCTTATGTATTCTGCGCGTATTTAGTGGCTCAAATGGTTCATGTGGCTGAGTGGCACCGTTAGAGTCAATTTATCTGTTTTAGTTTTCACCGCCACTTAATCTTCATCTCTGTTAAAGTTTTGCTTTGTTCAGATGGAGTACGCTGGGGCGTTCGGTGATACAAAAATTTGCGCGAAGGGCTGAAGCTCAATGACAGGCAACTGAGCTACCTGTCGGGTTCCCAGACTTTTATCGAACCTGGTGGATGAGTGGTAAAGTTGCAGCCTTTCATTCGAGAGGAAGTGGATTCGAATCTTCGTAGGAGTATCCAAACTCGGGTTTTCCATGGTTTCCACAAATCGTGGCAGAATTCTTTCCAGTTCTTTGCCTCAGTCATCCTCTTATTGCCTCGTGGGCAATTCCATAAGCAAATAATGGTATTTCTTAAAGAAATATTCGTATTATTGGATTTTGAATAGTTGCTATTGAAACGAAAATTGAGGAAGGTAGCAGCACTCGGCTTGAAGTTTACTGATAACCATCATATTCACGCCTCCTACATTACACCTGCGTTCGTAATTCTCCGGTTTGTTGTGGGTTTGCTTTAATGCGTTCGGTTTATCTGGCGGCTATATCATTAAGAGCTCGAAGGAAAAGTAAGTGTAATACAGAGCTACGGTATCTAAGGTCATATTTAATACTTCTCACTGCAAGGAGTCGATACATTTCGAGGTAATAAATTATATATCATAAAAGTAATTCACACACTGTTATGTGGCAAGTACTCTAAAGGCGCAAACATAAATATGAAAGTTGGAAATATAGTTTGCACTCCTTACGCTTAGTGTTTTACTATTTTCAAATTAAGAACTTTTTATATACGGTTAGTCTACGATGGATATTAATCAAACATTTCGCTTTACAGTACAGCAGTTAATAAGCGATATATTCATACGGATATTCAAAGCCAAGAAGCTGGCAGCACTGAGCATGAGCAGCATTTCCTATACTGAACACTATTTCTTAATAAAACTGTTCACTAATTGAGTCGTCTAGATTATTTTAAAACATCAGATTTGATTATAAATGGGATGGAAATTTCTATACGTGCATCACACCCTTCTGTATTATCATTGTTAGTCAGTTGATTGTTGGATAGAATTGAATCAATTATAACATGATAATACCTTCTTCATAACCCCCATTTTGTTCATTTTGTTCCAAAGACTGCAACATTTTACTTGAACCTAGCAGCTATGAGGAAAAAAGTTACAGTTTTCGGATCATAAACTATCTAGATCAATTGACTATGAAATGATGCAGCATCACTCGCCACGGTGGTGAAAATGTCGTTCCTTTGGCATTTAGTGTTCAAAGCATTGTATGAATCAGCAATCGACGTATGTAAATATCACCGATACCCACCTCCGCTGCTCGGCTATCTTAGAGACAGTGTCTTGTCTAAAACTAAACCAATATCTTCAATATACTATATTCAGTATGTTGTTTTGTGTAAATACGTCTTTCTCTGAATAACCTGCATTTATGAGATTGAACACCATTTCTATTCATTAACTGAGTCTTCTAGATTTATTTCAAAACATTAGTTTAGAATCACAGCTGATATCGTTTCTGTTACATTCCCTCAATCCTAATTCGACTCCAGAAACCACGATGTCAATGATTTGTAAAGTACTAATTTTTTAATAAAACCTGTTATCTCAATTAACTATCAGATTTCTACCGAATTTTATACTACACTGTTCATTTGCTTTTCTTCACTTTCAAAAGTTTCCATTTTTACGAAATATAAAACATTTTTCGTTACTTGAAGACATTACATGTGGAAGTTGTTTCACAAAAAAACTTTTCTCTCATAATTTTAATTTGAAAGATGAAAGTACAGCTAATGTTGATACATTTGACTGATAGAAGCGCTCTACTAACATGTAAGTCTCTGTACGACCGTGTTTATCGGAGAATCAAAATGTTTTCTAAGTGAAAATCTGTAAAAAGAAATGATGTGAATTATTGTAGTTTGATCATAGACTATTTTTTTTTAAATATTTTCTGTTTAGCTCAATTCCGTGGAACGGGATCATTTACATAAATCTACTTTGAAAAAATTCATTTCCACGCATGTTTGTGTTTATAAAAATACTCCAAACTGAATGGAGAGGTACCAAAATCTTCTTATATGAGTTTCGTCACAATCACCACTTTTTTAGTGTGTAATTTTCTATTTATAAAAGAGGAACCAGCTTTGTTGACAAAAATGAATAATTCTCAATTAATTCCAGGTTTAAAAAATATAACTGAGAAACGAAGAGCATTGGTCTCCGAATTAGCTAATTTTGATTATCGGTTTTCAAAAGCACGGGGCTGTAAAGGGGAAAGTTTTATTGGAGTTTGTGTAACTTAATGAAAAAGGTACTTTACAATTAAGCGAGACGTGCTTAATTAATTTTTCACGCTGTTTTGAACCTGTTCAACGAGACGCAGCTTTACTAAACTTTCACATAATGTTTTAACGCATACCGATCAAAGGCTCTTCTACAGCCAGAATCTGTCATCAGGGTTACATTGTAACTAATGAACAAGGAGGATTAATAACAAAAACTAAGTTTACATAAGGAATATATTGTACATTCATCATTTGCCTCATTTTTTCGCTATGTTTTGATTCTTGTTTCGAGAAGAAGGGTCACAATGCGAAGTGCCGAATTTTAGCAGATACATTAAATATGCTAAGCTGTAATGTAGTAACAAAACCAAATTATGAATGCCTTCAACTGACGCTAGACTAGCAAATGAAAATGTAACTTTAAAAGTTGTGTTAGACGCAATAATACTATTCCTGATTAGGTAAGACGGGATCTGTCGAAGGGCCAAAATAACTGCAGTAGTGTGGAGAATGCAAGCTTACCAGGTTCGAGTAGTAAGGGTAGACGAAAAAATCTATTCTATTTTGACACATAGCGCGAAATTTTTACGAAAATGACAGAATTTTATATAACCACGATTAACTTTAATTCCGTCCTTTCGACTCTATAACAATTCCTATGGCATTTGATTTTTCTGACTAAGTTTCGCTTGTCGATTCCATTGCATTATGTTTATGGAAGAAATAATTAACGAAGAAAGAAACTTAGAATTTTTCGTATAAATTTCTCCACCATTTTACAGCATCTATCATTTGAACTATCCAAGGTTACCAAGTCCGATTTGAAACACTATGATTATGGCAGAAAGTGTCCGCCACAATTCCAGTTTACTCTATGTTCACTACTTTCACTTAATATCTTGTGATACGATTATAAAACAACGCTGCTGTTTTCTCACACTGAGCAATCCAGGTTTTTCATTCATTCTCTGTTGTCATTGTCATGTTTTTATTTTTTTCAATGTTTTCTTAGAAAATAAATCTAATGTTAATTTTTTACATAGAAAATTAGCAGGATCGGTTTATTGACAACAGACAACAAACTTCGAGCCGATAAAACCTTCACAAGTCATTTACTCCGGTGCTAACAGAGTATTTATTGCTTTTTTCTACGTTTTTATGAATTGTCACGAAGTGCTATCTTACAAAACAGGCAAGGACATCAAACTACGAACACAACGGACGATGATATTTGTATCTAACCCCTACACTACAAGTATTCCTCTGAACGAAATTAAAATGTAATCAAAAAGTCGGATTTAGAGTTTACTCGCTTGGCAACTGTGTATTACGTGGGCACCACAGATCTAACTGTGGTTGATGCTGTGACTAAGTGATTGCACTGCGTCTTTACTGTTTGCAGGCATGCCACTCAGGAATATTATTTAAAGATTCAAATAAATATAATTTGTACTAAAAGAGTCATCATTCAAAGTAATGGCTTTGTAAACTAACTGCCGTTTGAGTAAAAACAAGGTCTTAACACAAAGTTTCTGTACACATGATAGTTGTCAGTGAGGAACTGATAGAGAGCACTGTTTATGATATTGTCCCTGCATCATTTTATACGCTCGAGGGAAAATTCGATGAGTTACAATTGTATTCAGAGGCACAAGCATCAATTTTACGTTTTTAATTGCGAAACAGAGCTTTTATTCTGCAAAACAATGTTATATTGACTACATCCAGCAAATAATGCTCAGCTATTCCCCAATACAAAATTACTTCAACAGCAAACGTTTTGTTGCTTTAGGTAAAAGTTGTATCAATAGCTCAGATACACAAAGGGAACAAAACATGACAATACTACATTGCATTTAAAATGTATTTACAAAAAAAGGATTATCAGATTGCTTTTTTGTACACATTTATTTGCAGGTTCGTTTGTTCGACTAAAAGTTGACTCGCCGAATAAAACCACTTCATAATGGAACGATCGTGCCTGCTGGGTGACCGATACGGGAAGCCACTCGGAGGAGACTGTTTCGATACTCGGACCGGACTACTATGGTATCGCGAAAATACGACAGTTCCTTCAATAGCCATCCGCGAATTCCTCCCCATTTCTTGCTCCCAATCATCTCTCAGTTTTAACCATCTTGATAAACCCTAAAAAAAAATAAAAAATTATAATCCATTCCGTAAAAATTCGATGCACATAGAGACCGTTGGAATGGTATTCATTCACCTATCCAATTTTCTTAAAGCAAGTGTGTGGTTATTTCGTTGAAAATCACTGGAGTGTAACGATGACGAAATATTAGAACTGTACGTCATAATATATGGTCACCACCGCCGTACATGGTTTGGTGCTCATGATGCATTAAAAACATCTTAAGATAGTCACATGTGCCCTTATCTGTCCGAATTTTAGCTGCTCAGTGCCTCAAGGGCAATAGTAAAAAGCATTCTTCACTAGCTGTTATCAACATTTGGCGAAAATATACGGATCAACATCAATTCACCAGAAACATCTCAATCTTTTACATTATCACGAACGATAACTAATTTAATTTTCTATTTTGAGAATGAATGGCAGATACAGTGGAAAACGGTCAAGATAGATGTACTGTAATCCGAGAATAAGAATCTCGAACGTTGTTATATAGTCACCAGCCATGAAGTATTGAGATTAACCTGCGCACAGAGAAATATGCGGATACGAGTGCAAACGTATCAAATAGTGAACATACACTGTTCTACGGCATAAATTTAAAAGGTTTGTTAACATATCAATCTGTAAAGTTTTGAGTAGAAAGTATCATGCCTTTCAACGAGTAATTCCTGGTATATCTCTAACGATCTGGATGAAATTTCATATTTAGATAACGTTTCACTTTTCAAGTTTACCTAGAAAGGTGCGTTTCCTGTAAAAACGCGATATTACAAAATACGAGGAATTTTTGTATTTGGTATCTCGGAAAAGAGCTCTAACGCCATCTCGTAGTTGTTACAGGTAGCAATATGCCTGCGGATGTTGAGTATCTCTTTGTTTAGAGTAAGGAACTTTTATATCTTTAAGCGAATAATTCCTGTATAATAGCTAACCCGTGCGAATATTTCGCAAAGTATGGTTGTCAGTCGCCAAAAGGCAATACAATACTGTGGAAATAAGTAAATTCAACTATATTTGTTAGTGAAAGGTATTTTATTTTGAACAGTAGTAATAAATGACACTTCTATTGTAAAAAGTCGTTATCGTTAAATACTTAATGTTTAATTGTAAATGTTTAATTGTAAAACATTTAAAGAATAGATATTCGCTTTCTCAGATGTGATTTTTTTCAAATTTCATTATTGTAAACAACTTCTTTGAAATCAATATTAGCAATCAGTTACAATGTGATCATCGTTTTCTTTTTGACCGTATGTGTCTTTAACACAAACATAAATAGTACTGAATATGTGAACTCGTGAAAAAGCCACGTATAGTGTCCACACGAAAACACGGGCTATGGTAAGTGCAATCCTGCGCTTTGAAGCATCCGATTTTGTGCTTTACTAATGGATATAGTGAAGGTTACTTTTATTGGAAATTATTTTCTTATGATTTGGAAAGGCGCGGTTTGATCAAAAGGTGCGAGGTTAATGCGGGATATGAGGATAGTTTTATCGGAGTGAATGAATTTAGCACTGATGAAGTACTCGTCTAAGTGAATTACCACCAATCTTGCATTAATTAATCCCTGATAAGAATTAAGATTTCTGTTTAAGATAATAATATTTTTCTTTAAAAGCAATTTATGAGGTGGTAAACTGGACGATCTTGGAAATGGCTCCAGCGATATGGATGAAATTTTAATCAAACTTGAAAGGATATCGAATGATGCCGAGCGATGATCGGTCACACAGGTACTTAAAACATAAATAATAGAGGGTTTGCAGATGAGGTCATAAATCGTAAAATTAAAAGATGAGAATGAAGTGACATTTCTTTCTTTAGAAGTAGGCTAACTTAGCACAAACACAGAGATTTGGTCAAAATAATGTACGGTCAAATTTCATTTGTTTTTTGAATAACCGTACTAAAAACTATAGAGCTTAAGATATAATAATATACTTTTATTTTTTTTTACTTTGGGAAACATAAAAATTTAAGAATTTATTACTTTTCCCCACCTAAAACCAAATGCTAACTAAGCTCACTAGTTTGAAAAGATAGGGCACGTCCATCAAACGATCGTAGCTGAGACGTATTCTTGGCATTTGATGTTATCTAAATGATCCCGGTGTTGAGGTGAGAATTTTTCGAACTAACGTCGTAAATTCTTCTTTCGTTTATAATACTTGCTAAAATTAAGCTTCTGTACCTTTGAGTAGCAGTAGGTGAGGCCCCTTAAACACTCCCTGGAGCCGAGCCCTGGCCAGCCCCGTTAATTAGGGAAGCATAAATCGCCTCGGGCTTACCCCCGGCCCGCCCTTTAATGACCGCCTGCAGTGAAAGCCGCCGCCGCTACCTTGCGGGGACCGTGACCCAATCGGCGGAAGGGCAGTCTCAGTACCACGGCTGCGGTCATCGGCGACTTCAAGCTCAATTAAACAGGCGCCTCTCACAGCTACTGCTTGAAAAAAAATCCACATGTGACGTTCGATGCTTAACGCTCATTTCCAATCACTCTATCTAGTGGGAACTGTGAAACAGAAAACAATATACGAAGCAGTGATAAAATACCCGACATCTGGTAGAATGTAGACGAGTTTTTCCTAGTTTACTTTAGTACATCAGGAACTCAAATTCTTCTTTCTCTTCACAATAAATAAAATCGTATGAAATACAATTAATTCAGTGAATTATAGACACTTAGCTGCACAAAACTTTGTCTATCTATAATGTAATGTAATAAATGCGAAAGTAGCTCTGCCTCTCCGTCTATTTGTTACGTTTTCACGACTAACGATTTTGATGAAATTTTACAGGGAAAAATTATATATCATTAGGATGGATATAGAATATTTTTAGGGATAAATAACGTATTTCATCATGAAATGGAGACAGACAGAAAGTAAAGAAGTATGTGTAATCCTAAACCTGTCGCTCATGCTTTGTTTCTTTCGCAGTCAGTTTATGTATATTCTGTTTTTAAATTTCATGTACAGATACAACGTATTATATAGAATAAATGTGGATTTTATACAATTCCAGCAATAAAATTCTAAATCCACGCGTAGGAAGTCGCGGGTAAAAGCTAGTTTCTTACAAATTAATTGCAAATAGCACTATGTTCTTGATCAGTAAAACATTTTGGTTATATACATCGGTTTTAATAGCAAACAAAATAATATAGGACTACAATAATTAATTCCGGAAGTTCTTGAAAAGTGTGACTCGTCCATTAAAATGCAGAATGGATGTTTGGCAATTCTTGGTAGGTTTAGAATAGTCTTGAATTGGTTTTACTATGTTTTACTATGTTTGTCAATGTGAACCTGTATATGTTTTTCTCAACTTATGTTTCTGTAAACAGTAAAATAAAAAAAAAAAGTTGTCTGAATGAAATCAGATGTTTACTAGTTTTTTCAGAACCGTCGATCTTTTCTGCGTATCGTGTATTAAATAAAAGCACAAATACACGAATAAGAGAAAATGTAACTATAGGGAGGCGTCTATTAATTACGTGAGGTGTTTCTTACGATATGTCCTCCCCTCACCTCCCTCCCCCACCCCCGTGAGATCTGGTGGTACCCTCCCAACCCCTATGGCAATCTGAGACCCCCCCCCCCCCTACTGACGGCCACGTAATTTTTGTAGACTTTTATTTTTTAGCTCACCTGTTTCCAAGGGTGGTTAGACCCGCCTAATGTTGGGACCGACGTCGTTTGTTTAGCTCTATTCTTCAATAGATTAAAAAGATGCATGAGATTTGTGTCTACCCCGCCCCCTCCCTTGGTGGGATTTGGTGAGATTTCACCGTAACCCCCCCCCCCTTTTTCTCTGCTGAACTTTCGTAATTAATTGACACCCGCTAACTCCTTCTTAAAATAGCATGCATCACCGTATCTCTTACGGAATCAGAGATATGATAGCGCAGTTGGAATGTTCTCCCTCACAGCTATAGTCTAGATAATATATTGCTACAAAATCTGCAAAATCTAGTATTTTAACACCGATATAATGTGTAAACTTTAAAACGATTCAATAGTGAATAATTCAAATATTTATAATTATTAATGGAGTGGCCTGGTAGCTCAGTGGATAAGGAGCTTGTCATCAAAATTCTAGGAGCGGTTATAAATTTTTACGTGCTTCACATTGTTCATTTAATCTTGGGCCGAAGGCCACAGGGAGATCCCGATAGCGTTAGCTGGATACATTGTGGAAAGACATGCAGCTAGTCAATGCCTCGCCTGTGGATGCACAAGATCGGCATAAATGAAAGGAGAAGTCCAGTAAAGCAAACCCAGCAATGTGCGATATTTGTCGAGACGCACCATGTTTTGAAATCCAAGTTAAGTTGTAGGTTTTTATTTTTTTTTTACTTGTAGCTTTACGCCTAGTCGACAGCTAAGGTCATTAGAGGCGGGATGGGACTGGCGGCAAGGAACGGGAAGGAATTCGGCCATGGCCTTTTTGAAGGAAGCATCCCGGCATTCGCCTGGAGTGATTTGGGGAAAGCACGGAAAACCCAAATCTGAATGCCCGGACGGGGATTCGAACCACGTCCTCCCGAAGTTGTAGGTCCCAGAGAATTGTAATTTGGTTCGTACGCCTCCAACTAACCTTCCTGTTGCAAGTTAAGTTAAATCTTCGGTCATTAATGAAAGTCATTTTAAGTAGGTAACTATTTCTTTTTACTTATGAAGATTCGCTATAATAGTGTGGAAATCTGCTATAGCTCTTAAATTGTTGATGTATCCATCACACAGATTTCTTCACAAAACTAGGTAATCGGTTGATAAAATTGGCTGTGATGGAATAAGCAATGCAGCCAGGGTCGATGAATACATACCATACGTATTGAGACTACCAGCGGAGCCTTAGCCATTGGGTCGTGGCTCATTTTAAGTGCTGCATAGACTGTTTCTGCTAAAAATCTTACAGTTATTCCTTTCACATCTGACATTCAGTAAACTATTAAATTAATTTTTAAGTGCGTTTATTAGCTAATGAGTAATGGAATATTTGGACTTCTGACTCACAAAATATAAATAGGCGAAATATACACTGATTGAATAACTTCCACAATTTATTAGCGTTAACCGACAATTAATCATTTATAAAATGAAACGTTAACCAAACTTAAAACAATTACATATGTTTATTACACTTAGGTTCCAAATAAAACTAATAAAAATTTAAAAATAATGATAGCAAATACATAAAACAAGACCACACACAAAACTGTACACAATACTGCGAATGGCAACTCGTTACGTACAGAGTGCTAGTCTACGACGCCGGGCAACCAACGAGAGTTTTACATGTAACCTAAAACGAGATTTTTAAAAGAAGAAATAAAATGAAACCTTTAATTATTAGCGTAATGGAAAACTTTCACGTAAAGAGAGCATTCATCTTAACCCTCTGACGTGAAGAGTCAGCATGTCCCATTCATTGGCCACAGTGTAACTAACATGAGCAGAGTGGCTATAAATATTATGGAAATACTGTTAACTTCAGTGTTTGTTATTTACGAGACACTGAAGACAGCAGGAGAAAAACCAGTTGCAATAATGTCCAGAGAAGTGATAAACCCGCTCGTTAGGAAGAAATTGCACTCACGGAAGCCATATCCCACAGCAGAGAGAGAAGTGTAATCCAAGATGCCAGCATAAAGGACCCGACACAAAGAGAGGAAATTACCGACCAAAAGGACACCCCATATAAGTGTAAATTTTGACTTGAAACCTAAATGGCTGCTTTTAAACAACTGCGACAGACGTGTGTGGTGCGCTGTAAATACACAGACGAGTTTAATGTTGATTATGGTGAAACAGAAGTCACAAAATGAAAAGTCTTTTGAAACATACGGTAAGTAAATTTCATGCTACGTAATTCATTTAGCAATAACCTTCCTCTATTGATATCAAATTTTGAGTTTTTGATGAAATGAAGAGCTTTATGAGAGGTAGCTCTGAATATTTCTTGCATTAAAACATATTTCGGGTAACTCTCGCCAAACACAAAATCTGAAATTTCAAGGATGTTTGACTATCATCCTTCTCTGCAAATATAGTTTTATTAATGGTTATCTTTAATTTGATTCATAATTACATCTATTAATAAGTTACATTATAGTTTGAGTACATTTGAAACAACCTTGGTATAATAGTATTATGTTTTCAAGAATTCGTGTTTGTGTATTAACCTAGTGCAGGTACGTGATGGTGTTTTTGGTATGGTCAGAGGTCTACAACAGTTATGGTTTTTAGGGTCAAATGTCAACTTGTTGATGTGATCTGCCTAATATGAGAAGTGAATATCTCTGCAAATTTTAAATAAAATAAATAACGTAACGACAGTTAGAGTGAACACGCACCCAACGTAAAAACAAAGAAAACTCAAATAAAAATTCACACAAGTTGTTACTTTTAATAGCTTTAAAATCAATTCTAATGAAATCTTAACTCTGATGTATAATATAAATACCTAAAGATGGCCCAACAGCCTGACAGTACATAAGAACGCAGTTTCTCTAGGCGTTGAGAATATATGAATTCTTCTCGGGTGACTAGTCGAGTCGCTGTCGCCATCTTCTGGACAGATAGCGACAGTGAATGAGATCGCCAAAATATCGTGTAATTATAACACTTCTTTAACTCGGCTAGTCACCCGAGAACATTTTATATAGCCTGACAGTAGTGACTTAAAAATGGCAACGATGGGAAGGACTTCTTTGAATCGTTAATTACAGTTTTAATCCATATATATTCAGCCGTTAGTTATTACCAATTTTTGAACTAAATTGACGCATTTAATTTAAAATGAAATGCTAAGAAGAGTGCACTTAATGAATGTATTCCGGCATTTCATTTCATCGCAGTTGCTTAAGTATTAAATAGTGCACATAATCTCTAATTTATTGCAACATTTCCGGTCGCTGTTAATTTATGAGCGTAGGCTGGACCGTGACGTCACCATCTTCCAGCCAATAGCTACCGACGTCAGTGAGTGAGCTTACGAAATTATAGTACAAATTGTCTTAACACAAAGAAAATATTACTTTTTGAAAAATAAAAATTCTCAGTTACTAAAAGAAGTATAATAAGAATAATCTTAAGTCCAATTAAAACAAAACAAAAAAATTTGAAAATTAAGCTCTAGTAAGGAACTATACCAGAACATAGAAAATTTAATAGAATCGTTAAGAAAAGGAGATTGTTTTTTTTGAGGGGGCGTATTTATAGGATGGATGATTATAGATTAACAAAAACATATTCAGTGATCCTTGGGAAACAATCAGCAACAAACTGTATTCAAGAGGTCACGAAGAAATGAAAAGAAGTA
Source organism: Vandiemenella viatica (assembly GCA_031002005.1). Classification (NCBI taxonomy): domain Eukaryota; kingdom Metazoa; phylum Arthropoda; class Insecta; order Orthoptera; family Morabidae; genus Vandiemenella; species Vandiemenella viatica. The sequence continues at coordinate 363,324,781 of JARYHS010013630.1, forward strand.
AGATAAGAGAAGAGGAAGTTATGGAAAGAGAGCTCTTTAAAAAGAAGGTAACAAGAGTGGAAGGATTCCAAGGCAGAAGAGGAAACAATTAGGTCGGGAGTGGTGTAAGGAGAGAAGGAAAAATCAAAGTGAAATGATATTGGATTGAAAGGAAAAAGTACAACAAAGTATGATCCTAACAGTCCTTATCGGAAAGAAGAAGAATACATTCTTACATTTTAAAATTCCTAGTATTTGGTGGGAAGTCCGGTACAATAAGATAAATTTGTTTTTAATGAGTATCATTCTAACTTGTAAGTCTTTTTTTTACTGTGGTTATAATATACAAAATTAGAGATTCGGAGCTTTTAGTTAGTTGGCGACGAGTGTGTTACACGTGAATAGATAACTAAACACTGTTATAAATTGCTTTTTGACAGTAAAATTATAGTTACTACCATATAAAACCATTTTGACGATCCACAAAGCGGCGTAATCGCAGATTTCCCAGTGGAATAATGGAATGACTATTAAGTTAAAAGCAATAAGGAACTGCAATCTTACACAACACACAATACCTTTACAGAGCGATGAAGTAACTGGATTAGATAGAATGTAGTCGACGGCATTCATCTCTGTGTAGCGTAAAATAAAGAATTAGTATTTCGTCTTAATTCGTCTGTTTCATTTAATAGGACACAAATTTTATGTCAGCATTCGAAGATTATATGATAATACAGTGCAAAACATGTGACTTCTCGTTGTAAACGCCTCTCCAGTTGCAAACATGTGTGTATTTATCCCAACAGCTGTGACACTCATGTTTGTAACTTATACGTCCGTAGTACTAATAAACGCTCCAGATTTTTTTAAACAGTAGTTCACTAGTCTGCTTTTTTTATCGCTTCTTTTGGCCCTCACCACTCGTGTCTGACACACCATACAGTTTGTATTCTGACAACAGGAGGATTTTGTCTTAAAAGATGCCAAAGATATTATGCCCTATACACTCTTTTTCGATAATTAAATGAAATGGAAGAATGATGCAATGGAATCTTTTTCTTGTTACCGAGCCTGATCGCTGAGCGGTTATCGTTCGTGCCTTGCACTCGGGAAGTCGTGGGTTCTATCTCCAGCAGGACATTCAGATTTGTTTCCCTTTATCACTTCAGAAGAATGCTGGTATAGTTGCTCCATAAGGCAATGGCAAATATCTTCCTGTTCCTTGTCTCCAATTCTTCGATGTCAGCGAGCTGTAAAGCCCTAATTAAAAATAAAATCTTCCTTGCTGTCGTCCAAGGTGCTTAGTTATATCTCATTTTGCCTGTAAGGTACTATGTGTTTATATCTGCATATACATACACGTAAGCTGGGGAGTACTTAGTTCATTTGAGAAAGACTTTTCGGATGGTTTGGATTCCACGTTAAGCTGTAGGTCCCAGAAGAAAGGAACTTGCCGTCCTATCTTTCTCACACTGGGTTAATACACCTCATATTTTTCTTAGTGTATCTAATGCGATATAAATATCCTCTTCACTTTCGTTGTTGACGGTACGTAGTCCTGTCTTACTGCAGCTGGTGCCCTCACTGCAAGCTATTGTCTACGGACGCATCCTTTAACGATGGTTACAAGTATACATATCATGTTTCTGAAACAAATCTGTATTTATTTTGAAACAGTTAATCAATGTTAGTACCACCGTGAATAAAGTTGACGTTAACCTTTAGATCTTCACTTGCAGGTTAATTACCTTTAAAGGTATATGGAATTAATCAACCACGTAGGAAGCTGTAACTAGACCTCAAGAAGAACTTAATATTCAAGCACATTCTATTATTTTTGTTAAATTTCCACAGTGTTAATATAGAAAAAGAACTGTGAATTAAATATACCAAACAAAAACCTTTGAATCAATTTTAACTTTTACTTGTAAATAAATATTTTGCAGCAGTTGCTTCATAAATGTGAATTAAGTAAAATACGTACGGGCGTGTTACATTATTATCTTTTCCCGATTCTATCAAACTTCTACGGCTTTTTTAGTAGCGACTTTTAACAGCATTAGTAAATATACTTACTTGGATCAGAGTTTGAGTACTTGGTAGTAAAGTTTCAACGAAAAATCATGTTTATAATCAATCAACTGGTGTTTGCACAATGTTACTAAGTTCTTATCGTTTAGCTTATAGTTATTACATTTGTTATTACATGTTTTTTGTTTTTAATTTTCTCTGCAAATAGAATGTGTCTTGAATATTGCTACTCGTCTACGATACTGACTAACTGGTGATTTCAGGAGAATATACGTATGACTAGAGCATATAGTGCTTAACATACGTGCAGTGATTTCTGTACATAAAGAACTACATCTGTCAGTTGTGTTTTACTTCACATGCGTGTGAAACTTTCCTTTCTGAATTGTCAAGTAAGATTGTTGGCAATTTTAATTCGATTTTTGTATTCTGTTTTTAAGAGTGATAATATATTTAGCAAACATATGGTGCTGATACTGAAGCTATTTATGTATGACTACATGTTCCCGCGACATTGTCACGTGTGAGATTTGTACTCTTTAATTGCTGATAAATACCAAAGAGAAGTTGGCTACGTATGTAAACGCAGAGGAGTAGCCCTGTTTTGTCCTCTTTCTTGTATCTCATCCATGTCTTTTGAATTAGATTTTTGTATGCTTCAAAAGCATTCGTGTTCGTCAACTGTTTTCACCCATCTCTGAAGATTTGTGGTCGTGGCTGACCCACATACACACGAAGCTTCTTATATTATTTGAAGTAATTGAATCTGGAGCGTGTACGAACCGATTTCTTTATTTCTGTGTGTATAAACCATTATAGAAAATCTCAAAATAAATCACAAAGTCAAACTGTAATAGTTCGGACGATTTATACACGCTGCCAGTAAGTTTGAACGTCCAGTGTTGTCTCCTGATGACGGATAACAGAACTGTTTCAGTGTAGACGAGAATACGAGAATATAAGTATTTAACAAGGGTTAAAACGACCACTGAGATTTTCTTTGCTCAGTCGACCTATGATGATTGTTATGGGCCTCGAATAATATGTACTACAAAAACCGAGCTACATGCATTTTATTATGCATTCTCAGACAGCTACTAGCTAATGTACACGATTTCGTTCGTGATAGTAAAGAATTCTGATTCAAAGCTACCGACATGTAACCACCCCAGTGCACGATGGAGACTCGAGGCTAATACCACACACACACATCAAGATCGACGCACGGTATTTATGGCTTTGTCTTTGGTCGAAATATGATATTGCCCTTCCGTCGACGAATTTCAACCACATATGTCCCATACTCCCGTAGCTACTGACATGACACCGGCATGGTGCACGGTGGAAGACTTAAGATTTATACCACACACAATCACCAGTGGACTGCGTTTGGTAGTTCTGGCTGCAATGTGAAATATAGGGACACACACGTCAGTGGTAGAGATAGGAAACGCCCCTACGTCGACCACTTTAAACCACTATATCTCCCACACCCCCATAGCTACACACATCTAACCACCATAGTACACGATGGGAGACTCGAGGCTACTACTACACACAGTCACCAATGGTCTGCGCGATGTAGTTGAGGCAGCAAAGTGTCATATACGGACACACATGTCTTTGGTCGAAATACTACAATATCCTGATCGAACACTTTCAACCACCATATCTTCCACATTCCACAGCTACCGAAATTCGGCTAACGTTGTGCACGATCGCTGACTCTATGCTACCATCACACATAAACACCAGTGATCTGCGCTTCATAGTTTTAGCTGGAAAGTGATTCATAGGGGACACATACGTCTTTAGTCGAAATATGAAAGTGCCCCAGGTCGACCACTTTCAAGTTTCAACCACCATATCCCTCACACCCCATAGATACCGAAATCTAACCACTATAGTGCATGATGGGAGACTGGATGCTACTATCATACATAAACATCAATGGTCTGTGCTATGTAGTTGCGGCAGGAAAGAGAAGTATAGGGACACACACGCCATTGGTCAAAGTATGAAACTGCCCTGCATCGACAACTTTCAACCACCGTATCTCCCACACCCACACGGCTATCGGCATTCGGCCAACGTTGTTCACGATAGAAAATTCCCTGCTGCTACCGCACACAAAAACCAGTGATCTGTGCTAGGTAGTGGTGGCTGAAAAGTGAAATATAGGGAAACACACTTGTATTTATATATATATATATATATATATATATATATATATATATATATATATATATATATATAAGATTTGACTTAGAGGTATATACAACGTATCTGTGTGTTAATTCATGGTATAATCTACAACTATCTGTAGTTCCGTTGAAATCTGTTCATTACTTTTTCTTGATGCGCGTACAGACAGACCGAAGTCTTTTATGCTTCCTTTCTTTTTGAGAAGATCTTTCAAATTTATCTTAGGCAGCCTCGTCGGATGTTGCATAGAATGTGTGCAGTGTTATTTCGTAGAAAATTAAGCTCATTTTGTCGCGGGCAGTTATCCCTTGATAAATATTCAAAGATGATGATACTTAAAATGTAACATGTACTTAGCTGAATATTTGATGCTCAACTTCAGAATTGCCGCGATACTTGTGATTGGAAATAATTATGACATTCTCGCTATTATATTAGTCATGATTAGTTCCCGCAAAGTTTCTCAACCTTTTTTTCAACCGTAGGTCCAATAAAACGCCAAAAATAATTCTACGCACAACTGAGTTCTAAGGACAAATTATTTGCCTATGTGTGTATTATTAAAAAATCCTAACAATACTTATCGCCACCTAACGCCGTCCCTATGATAAGGCCTTCATGAGTGTCATTAATTTAATCCTTAAAGGAACGTCGCTCTCGTTGATGTCAGCTGGAAACCTATCTTATTATAGTTACAATGCAGTCATATCCTCATATACTGCAAATACCGGATGTTTTCCTCGTGGGTGAAATATTCATAATTTTTTTTATAAAATATGATTTCTAGGCATAAGGTGTGTACCCCTCTTACAACCTTATACAGTACGAGTACTGTATTTGTTTTATGTGAACAATTTTTATTGACTTATTTCTTTTATGAATGCTTTAATTTAATTAGAATTAAATTTTGAGTATTTTGCCCGCGGACAACCCATACCGTCTTCGCTGACCACAGGTCTAGAAAACTGCTGCACTCCTATGCTTCCGAAGACAGTGTCTAGCTCAAGGTCCTACATCAAGTCACAATTTTTCCAAATTAAGTTCATGAGCAGACACAAGCAATAAGTCGTGTGAAGAATATCTACCTCTCTATTTCCGCCACACAATGATTCCGTGATTTCAGATAGTCACTGTAAAGAGATGTTTTATTAGATCTTCAAGATGCAGATTTGAATCAATAGTCTATATTTTCGTGCCTCCGTAAAAATTTAACATTACTCCATGCACGTAAGTGAATTTTGTCACTGAATATGACCATAAAATTCAAGAATATGTATATAGCATAACTGAATAGAACAAATCGTGCCGCATCAAGAGATGCCCACATAACCAGCGAAAACATTGCGCACATACAGGGGACGTCTTAGGTAGTGGCGAGTGAAAGGCGTATTCATGTACAGTAGAATCATAACCACAATGGCGGTGTGGTTAAGAGGGGTCTGATACCAGATCGAAAGGTTCCTGGTTCGAATCTAGGGCTCAGCTTGGATTTTAAAAGGCCCTTACCCGGACCATCACTTCTGGCACAGCTTGCTGTGAAATGTGAAGTACGCCGGAACGCTTCCGTGTTTCGGGTTCCTCGTCAAGCTTTAGTTCCCTATACCCGGTAACATAACCGGGTTTGGTTAGTTAGCCACGACAAGAGGTGCAATGCGCAGCGAATCGAGACTTCTATGACTTGGCGGCCGAACAATCTTTCGGAATCTTCCAATCTTCCTACCAACAACGGCAAACGATGATTTTATTACAGTTTTTTTTTAACTGCTTAACGTCTCTTAACAGCGAGGTCATTAGAGACTGGAAAGGATGGGGGAAAGGAATGGGAAGGAATTCTGCCATGGCCTTTTGAAGGAAGCATCCCGGCATTTGCCTGGAGTGATTTGGGAAACCATGGAAAACCCAAATCTGGATGCCCGGACGGAGATTCGAACCGCCGTCCTCCAGAATGCGAGGCCAGAATGCTAACCGTTACACCACCACGTTCGGTATTTTGATTACGGCAATATATTAAGCAAATATAGTTAGAAAATATGTTTGATGTTAAATCGCTTTCCACGCTCAGTGTTTTACCAATTCTTTGAATATTGCTGTAAATCGTTTAATCTAGTCACAGAGTTAAAAACAACTGCCAGCTATGAGATCCGTATGATAATTGAAAGATATGTTGCGACTTTGCACGGTGAACTTTTAAATGTAGGAAACTCGCAGGTGACGAAATATGGATTGCCGCATCCCCGCAACTATGCCAGGCGCCTCGGCGGGCTCGTTCCATATCCTTTGTTCCCCTCAACATTGCCGCGGGGGTGCATTGCATTGCTCCACGCGGCCAAATTGAGTGGCGCGCGTGTGTGATACGAAGAGAACAAGGGGAGCGCGCCCACAACCGCCAGAGCCGTAAATTGCCGTCTATTGTGATGATATCGCGAGCGCAGAGCATTAACGCTGCCCCCGACCAGGCCATGTTATCAACGAGGCACTCTCGTTTGGGCGCAGATTGAACGTAGTCGGCAGTCCGTATGTGCACCAGCACGCAAAATTCTGCCGGATCACTCACAAATCCCGATTTAGTCACTGCGGCTGCAAGATAAACACTTTCGCGGTTTCGGATCGATTTTCAATTACGCAAATTAATCAGCGCCAATTTTCAGAGTACTCTTGCGAACCTCACCGTATTTCGGAAAGCTAATACGGCGATAATTACTGAGGAGAAAAACAACATTTATCGTCCACAAATAACGTTTACAAGAAGGTAATTAGGGGTTGAAAATTGCGGTGAAATTAGTGACCGCAACGCTGGCGATTTTTATTTTCCCCGAACACAAAGTGATTGAATTAACTTCAATGATGTCACCGTAGTTGATCAAATAGCCACAGATGTATGACGATTCTGTGCAGTGATGGAACAACGTTTACAATTTTTTATGTGAAATAAATTATGTGTAATCAGCAAAGATTGTTAATGAAATGAGCTTTATGCTTCAGTGATTTCCTCTTATCTATCCTGTTTAACTATCGTTGAACAGCATTTAATTCGGGTTCCCTTTGCTGTATTTTTGTGCTCTTTGTTTAAATTATCCCAGTGTTGTCGACGTATAGGATGCAGGTTGTTACGTAAAACATACAAACAAATTCTTATCGACAGGGGGAGGGGAAGGTGACACTCTGGCCTCGTATTCTGGAGGACGAGGATTCGAATCCCCGTCCTGCCATCCGGGTTTTCCAATGTTTCCCGAAAGGACTCCAGGTGAAGGCCAGGATGGTGCCTTCAAAAGACCATAGTCGATTTGCTCCCAGTTTCTTTGGCCCCAGTCTTTTTCAATCTCTAATGGCCTCGACGTCGAAGAGGCGTAAGGCAAAAAATATAAAACCAAAAACATTATCTGCAACCTGAATTAACTTTCACAAATCCCAGAAGATAGGGACTTTTATCTTTCAAAAATTTGCTGTCGGTACATAGTTGCTCCAGTACCATTGACTTTATTACATATTATTCCACAGCACAGTGTAATATGTTCCTGTAGTATAACGATTGAAGCTGACGTCTGAAGTATTTCACAGCTCATCGAGGCACCCTATAGTTCTGTAGCAGTCTTACCAGATTCAAGGTTGGTATGATGGGAAATTTTAACAGCGTATGTTTGCAATGAATCTTCTCGGGTGTACTGCCAGATTGATTTTGAAAACATTATACTTCGACGGCATTTTCTTCGTGTATAACTTATGACGGTTCTAGGGCTTCACATATTGTATTTTAAGACATTAGTATGAGTTTTATTTTAAAAAAATATGAATTTCGAGCGTGGTGTAATATTAGGATCCACGCGTAGCGGCCAGAATTGCGACACAGGCCTCGGAGTCTACGTAAGGGTTAAAAAAAAAATAATGCGTCAGTATAAATAGAGGGGCAGCCACCAAGCGTGGCTTTTTCATCAATAATCTTCATTGGAGTCGGACCTTCGGTGCAGAACAAAATTCTAAATTTTGTGGCAGTGACTGAGATTAGCACGTGTGCTTTAGTTATTTGCAGTAACCATCTGAGTTGGTCTTTTGGCTTGTTCGGGGAGTAAGTTGTCTGGTATTTTATTGTAGTTATGCATCGAAAGTGATTTTAGTATAATCACTCAAATTCAGTGTTTTCGTCGAAACTAGCAAGAGCTAAGTTTACATAAGCGTGTCAGGTTAGGGAAGCAATAATAATACCAACGAAATTAATTATTAGTCGACACTTAGCGGTTGCGCAATTGTTCAAAAATTGACACGTCTATTCTGCTGTTTCAAATTCTGTTCCCGTTTAGAAGTTATGAATCAGCCATCAAGTATTGATTTTATAAGTTACTAGCTGGTACCCACGACTTCGTTCGTGTTTGTAAAGAATTAGGTTTGACAGCTACCGACATCTAATCACCATAGTCAACGATGGCAGACTCGATGCTATTACCACACAAAACCGTCAGTCATCTGAGCTATGTAGTTCAGGCAGCAAAGTAAAATTTACGGACACACATGTATTTGGCCGAAATACGAAAATATCCTTGATCGGCCACTTTCAACCACCATATCTCCCACATTCCCACAGTTACTGGAATTCGGCCAACGTTGTGATCGACAGGAGAGTTTGTGTTACTACCACACACAAACGCCACTGATCTGCGATAGATAGCTTTCGCTGAAAAGTTATACACCAAGACACATACGTCTTTTGCAGAAATATGAAAGTGCCACAGGTCGACCACAATCATTCATCATTTCTCCCACACCCTCATTGCTACCGACATCTAATAACCAAAGTGCACGACAGGAGACACGATTCTACTACCAAACACAAACACCAATTGTCTATGTTATGCAGTTGTGGCAGAAAAGTGACATATGCAGAGACACATGTCATTGGTCGAAATATGAATATATCCTTGATCGCCCACACTTCCCCAGTTACTGAAATTCGGCCGACGTAGTGATCTAAAGGTGACTCTGTGTTACTACCACACACAAACGCCAGTGATCTGCGATAGATAGTTTTCGCTGAAAATTGATACACCAAGACACATGCGTCTTTGGCAGAAATCTGAAATTGCAGTAGGTCAACCACTTACAACCCCCATATCTCCCACACCCCCATTGCTACAGACATCTAACAACCATAGTGCACGATAGGAGACACGATACCACTACCACACACAAACACCAATGCTCTATGCTATGTAGTTGTGGCAGCAGAGTGACATATACGGAGACACATGTCTTTGGTCGAAATACGAAAATACCTTTGATTACCTTTGATCGACCAATTTCAACCAGCATATATCCCACACCACCGCAGTTACCGAAGTTCGGCCAACGTTGTGATCGATGGGTGACTCTGTGCTACTACCACACACAAACACCAGTGATCTGCGCTATATAGATTTGGCTGAAAAGTGATACACCATGACACATACGTTTTTGGTAGAAATATGAAAGTTGCGCTGGTCAACCACTTTCAACCACCATATCTCACACACCCCCATAGCTACCGACATCTAACCACCATAGTACACGATAGGGGATACGATACTACTACCAGACACAAACACCATTGGTCTATGTTGTGTAGTTGGTGCAGCAGAGTGACATATTCGGAGACACATGTCTTTGGTCTAAATACGAAAATGACCCGCATCGACCAATTTTAACCATCAGATTACCCACATCCCCACAGCTATCGGCATTCGACCAACGTTGTGCACGACAGGAAACTCCATGCTACTTCCACACACAAAGATCAGTGATCTGTGCGAGGTAGTGGAGGCTGAAAAGTGAAATATAGGAAATCACACGTCTAAATATATATATAAAAGATAATTGTGCAAGAAATTGATAGGAACTTAAGTAATTTGAAATCCTAAATTTCCAATTTTGCGCAATTTGTTTGATATTCAAACCAATGGTTAGGGATTGTTAGCGAAAGTATTCAGAAATTCAAGGTATTATTCGCAGTCGTAGCAGAACTGTCTTCTGGTTTTTTTGGAGAAGGAAAAATTATTAACTTGGTGAAAAAATCTGTTGTGTATGGAATGTTCCGATAGAAATTTAAATAACATACTGGTCGGTGAGTCTAACAAAATTTAAGGAAAGCTGTACATTAAAGACTTGAGCAAAAATCATTTAATCTCTAACTATTTGTTATGATTTAGTAGTTTTGAGATTTCCTTCTAACATTTTGTACATTTCAGAGAAGGTTTGAAGTGACCACGATGGAAGAGAAACAGCCTTATATATGTTGTTAATTACCTAATGCTTTCCAGGTAGGCACAATTAAACTCACGTGAACAAGATCCAAGGTGAGAAGTCTTATTTTTCGGTAAATTCACAGACCAGAAGCTTCTGAAAGTTAGTGACTGTTAAATTTGATTGCTAAAAAATATAAACGGTTCTTAGAGAAAAGTTTTAAACATATAAGCAGTGTTCTTTCAGAAACTCCATGTGTTGTTAAAAGCTGTCGATCCGTCGACATTTACAGAGGAAGACAGAGCCAGTCATAAAAATATAGTGTTCCCAAAATACAATCTGAAGATACACGCGCGAAGACTTCATTTGGAGCGTAGGTTAATCAATCAGCTCTTTTAGCACCATCAATGTCCACAACCTGCAGTGAAATGTAGTGGTACTACATCATTCAGAGTTTCCATTTTAAGCAATATCGATTGTATCAGTTCATTAATCAAAGTAATCTATTACCATCTGCCAAGAATCTCCAGCAGAATCTTATTCGCAGATTGAATGAACTTGATTCGCTCATTATCTACTCTTGCTCATAAATTGTACAAAAGTAACAACAGTGATACTAGATTAATATAGGCTTATTTGTATGTGCAGATAGAAGGAAGAAATGTCACTGGTTTTCTGAGGCAAAATTACAATTAATAATTTATTTTTAGATCCTGATCTGTTTAGCGTTGCAGTGGCCAACTGTGTAGAAATGAATTGAAGGTCGGGAATTTCTTGGTAATAATAAATTAAGCAGACCATTCATGTTTATCAGAAGTGTGGAGCTCAATGGCACAGCTCCTGAAATCAACCTCATCCTTCCTTGATCTCCATATACACAAAATTCACTACATACTATTACAAGCCACAAAATACAATTGTTTATAACTACAACAATCTATCCTCAGTTTCGGCTATACGAATTACACACTTTACAAAGACAAGCATCTAAACACATTTCAAAGGCCGCTACGGACTCTTGACAAGTCGTGTTTATGCACACAATTGTCGCATGTATTAGCAGCGAGAGCGTATCCCGCTGAATGGCATGAAAACTTCGGGAATGTGATGATGAGGTATTTGTTGAATTTAGAATCCTCTGTTCGAATACTGCAATCCATATTCACTAACAATGAGGACTGTATGCATTTCCAGGCGTAAGTTTAACTGTGTACGAGGTGCAATCGTTTGAAGTTTATTGAACGCTGAATGTAAACAGAGTTTCAGATAGTGATGTATTGGGTGGACCACGCTGTTCCTTTGCTGGCGAGCGGTGAGTTAATACCAGCCAGAAGACACTCCTCCAGCCGGCCGATATCCGTGAGTAATGGGTCTAGCCGTAGATTTTTATTAGGAGCAACTGCAGTGGCGTGAGACGATGCGGAATTCTCGACACCAGAATCGCCGTTAATTTCCATATTTTGATTAAAAATATTGCTACGGATATCGTAGCGGGCCTGGAAATCGATGTGCGTTTATCAACAGCTACAGTGTCAACATTCAACCGACCGCCAGAAGCAGTGGCGTGAAAATGGCTAAGCTCACAGAAGATTCTACATTTTACACAAGTTGCTAATTTAACGCCGCCTGTAAATAACGTCTTCTGCTGGCAGCATACTATTAGGACTGCAATGAAGACGCTTAAGATATTGCATGAAAGTAAATAAGATGACCCAAAACTCAGTGCTCCTTCCGAAGCATTCGTTTTATGCTCTTCGGCTCATTTTTTTAATGTTTTGGCTGAAACCAATAGTATTGGGCAAGAAAAGGAGATAATTTCTGAAAATCTTGAACATTCCGGCATTCCACGCAGGGTTTTTCAGATCTGAACCAAAAGAATGTTGTTTTCTTGGTTGTCCGGGTGGAAGCGTGGAACAAGTGTTGCGCAAGAAAAGAAAATAATTTGGTGGTGTAACGGTTAGCGTTCTGGCCTCGCATTCGGGAGGGCGGCGGTTTGAATCCCCGTCCGGGCATCCAGATTTGGATTTTCCATGGTTTCCCAAATCACTCCAGGCAAATGCCGGGATGCTTCCTTAAAAAGGCCATGGCCGAATTCCTTCCCATTCCTTGCCCCCATTCTTTCCCGTCTCTAAAGACCTCGCTGTTGAGAGACGTAAAGCAGTTAAAAAAAAAAAATTGTAACACGAGGTCACACTTTGTTCACCCCTCTCCATTCCCTTTAACTTGTGTGGTAATTTATGGAGGGCTCCTTACGAGAAAAAGTTTTTGTTTCAATTTTGAAACTTATGAAATATATCAACAGTCATAAAAATATTTTAAATTTCAATATTTTTGCTAATAGTCTCAAAGCTTCTAGTTAGAGACAATATCCAAATTACTGAATATTATTTTCCCTTTTTATCAGAAACACACAGCTAAAACTGGTGAACGCTACACTCATACCATGCCATGTCATGTTTTCTTTTAGTAGAAGGGAATCCGGTTCCTATTCCGGAACCCGGCAGCGGAACCGATACAAGTCGGGCCCCTCATCTGAGAAGCTCGTCGGGGTAACCCAAAAGGACCCGGAGACGCCGTCGGGAGATCGGGGAAGAGTTTTCTTTTCTGCATGAGCGTTCGAGTTACCTAGAATCCTCTAGAAGGGAGATAGGGTTTGGAACGCAAAGAGCACCGCAGTTGCGGCGGTGTCCCGATCTTCCCCTCGGACATTGAAAATCCGGGAGAGGGCCACGTGGAGCTTTTTAAAAAGGGTGCAATGCACCCTCTGCCACACACTTTTAGTGAATCGCGGAGTAATAATAATATTAATAACAAAAGCAGTAAAGGAATTTTGGCTGGTTATCGAAGCCGAAAATATAATAAGTGTATCTATACATAAGTATACCAAATGATTCCAACACAAAGCTCATTTTTGAAAAGTAGATTGCTGTTCAGTGAATCAAACTATAAAATTTTGCAGATAACATTCACTATATCGAAATTAATACCCGCAGAACGCAAAATAAACGTCCATTTAAAAAAAGGGATAACAGATAATTTCGGCGTAACTTCCATTCACATTCCGATATTCATTTTTAAATCAACGCTCTTATAAACATTTTCATCCCCATGTTTCAATGCTGCATTAAAACAGGGCGTATTTTCAATAATAATAAATAGTGTTGAAAGTATTAATAATGCAATATTTAGTCAAATCATGTGCATTCTTGGCATGGGGATTGCGAAGGATTGTCCGGCAGCCAAGAGTAAGAGTTTTCGATTCACTGAGCTGCGCGCCTCTTGTCGTGGCTAATTAACCTATCTCGTAATATTACAAGGTATAAAAATCTATACCTTAACGGGTAATCCGAACCACTGAAGTGTTGTGGCGTACCTCACATTAGACAGCAGGCTATTTCATAGGTTAAAGGCCATAAAAAAACAGCTGACAGCGGGATTTGTACCGAGGACCTTTAGATCCCGAGTTAGACGCATTAACCACTGAGCCACCAGACCACGCTAACGCCACCACTGATGAAGTACGAGCCTGATTTCAGTTTTCAGAAATCATTCTACGCAAATGTCTGGACGGTTCCCTCAAAAGAAAATGCTGTCTTCGACGAGCTGCGAAAATCTAATCCATACACACTCCGTGTGTATGTGAATTACTTCTGATTTGCTAGGTGTATTTAAACACTGAATGAGTGTGAATATTTGTGACTGGCTAAAACGAAATACTTATGTCTCTTTTATTCAGCTTAGATATGCCTGTTTTTACTTTGATTGAAATTGCGATTAAACCCTAGCTCCGGTGGAAATTCCCTACAAACTCATTTTCCCATTTCCTGTAACCGCTTACTTTCGCCCCCTACTAATTTCTAGTTCTGTTTGTTAGACCAATTAACGTAGGAATATACCAAGAAAGATACAAAAGAAAATAATTTATTCCTCAGTTAAAAAACTCTGAAAACAAATAGGAATCCAGGTAAAACATCTAAAGACAAAGATTGCGTTGTCTAACATACCACGAATAATGCTTTTTGCGTAGGTAAGTTTTTGTAACTCCGAGAATAAGTCATACCAGTGACGAAGTATGTCAATATCTGGGATGTCTCAGTGTTCTTTTATTACCCTCTTGGTACATTTAACATATAAGACAAACTATGAACAGACACACAAAAAGAATAGATGAAATAATGTTAAGATGTAACCCACTAATTCTTATTCAATAATTTAGTTATTTTCAGGTTCTTCTTATCATTAAAAGAACTAGCTTGAACATTAGTGCATTAATAGACTTATAATTCAACTTCTTACACGATACGTGCTGTCTGTTTAAGATAATGAGCCTGATGTGCTATTAAAAATGTTGTTTCGTTACTAGTGGTTCTAATTTAATCTCTTCTTCAGTGTTAACTGCTGTTGAACACTGATCAACCTGTATTTATTGGAGAAGTGATACTATTCTACAGTAACAGCACTGAAACGTTTTCTGTCTTGGAATAGAAGAACGGACTCGTAATTTCCAAATCAATTTTACTTTTCAATGAAATTCCCCATGCACAATTTTGTAAAGTCATTATGACTTTCCTAAAGTTGTTTGTCCTAATATCGTCAAAGCCTTGTGTTTCAAGAACTGGAAACCTTGTAACTCTATTATACGTCAGCCGTGAACTGCCGCGTTCTTGTCCTTAAATATCTTTTTTATATTTTAAAATTTCTCACATCTGTCACGTGTCCCAATATATTTCCATTTGTTTCGAGAACAATGTACGCAGTACAATGTGAAAAGATATTGAATTTTGTGCATGTAATAAAAAAACCTACCTGAAACGAGAAGCGGTATACGGGACGATTTTATAATACGTCTCTTTGATCGTCATTTTTTTTCCCTGTTAAAGCTTTTTCTCTTCATGAACGTTGCACCAACTCGTTTTAAGCTTGTACTATACTACCTGACTGAAACAGCTTTCTGTAGCTGTTGAGAAAATAAACGACGTTCTAACATAAAGATGGCTTACTCGCGTTCTTTTCTCTCAGGTTAAAGCAATGTTTCTCCTGAATACGAACAAATATTTGAGCTTCAAGAAATGGGATAAAATAAGAGAAACTAGCAGACACTTTTTTGCAGGCGGAACTTCGGTTTGAAGGTTCCACATATTACTTCTAACTACAATCCAGTGTTAGTGGCTGAAAAACGATCTCCACCATGAAGTAATCAAATAAATTCTGATTCAAGGTTTTCCAGTAACTTAAGGTTCTTCTAGTAACCTGATGTGATATTTTCCCCAATGCCAGCCCAGGAGGTATGCTGGCGAACTGTAGACAGGAATTAGATTCTCAGTATTCCAACGAGGCACTGCATTTTTGGGTTCTCGTATATTAGTCTTTAACAACAGAAGAGTTCTTAGATATTTCTTGTGGTTAAAGTAGTAATAAGATGCCGTCTCTAAATCAAAGTGATTAAAACTGCTTTAGGTAAGCACTCGGAAATGAAGACTACCTAGCGAAATTTATGAACCATTGACTACTAAACTTTCAAAGTTAAATAATTTTGCGCGGATTTCTACTATTTCTTTATAAACATAAAAGTAGAAAATTGTTCTGTTGAGTAATGATATATAAAATTGTAGAAAAGTCATCCCTGTACATGAAATATATTTTAGAAAGCGAGATTGCAAGTTGCACTACTGGTGACGAAGAGACTTTTTAAATCTTCCCAGTCTTTGCCTACCTTAACCAAAAACTAAAAAAACGGATTCCAACAAAACTTTTACTTAGTTATACTTATATAACAAGTTAACATATCCTGATAAGATAAACGGATCCCCATTACACTTGGGCAAAAACCACGATAAAAAATGAAGTGAAATTTCAAATACAGAACCAAAAGGATTTTTTAACTGATTTACGTCTCTCAACAGCGTGGTATTTAGAGACGGGAAAGGATAGAGGGGGGGGGGGGGGAGCAAAGAATGGGAAGGAATTCGGCCATGGCCTTTTTTAAGAAAGCATCCCGGCATTTGCCTGGAGTGATTTGGGAAACCATGGAAAACCCAAATCTGGATACCCGCACGGGGATTCGAACCGCCGTCCTCCCGAATGCGAGGCCAGAACGCTATCCGTTACACCACCACGCTCGGTCCCAAAAAGGAACATTTGTAGATAGCTGTATTTCTCTTTGAACAAAAATGTAGATACTCGCGACCGAGTGTGGTGTGTAACGGTTAGCGTTCTGGCCTCGCATTCGGGAGGACGGCGGTTCGAATCCCCGTCCGGGCATTCCAGATTTGGGTTTTCCATGGCTTCCCCCAAATCTCTCCAGGTGAATGCTGGGATGCTTCCTTCAAAAGGCCATGGCCGAATTCCTTCTCATTCCTTGCCCCCCCCCCCCCCAAATCCTTTCCCGTCTCTAAATACTTCGCTGTTAAGAGACGTTAAGCAGTTAAAAAAAAAGTAGATACTCGTATGTTTTCAAAAGACGTACAGCTCAACGTCTCAGGAGTATTGTGAGATTTATTTCAACTTGATGAGGCATCCGGATGGTGAGAATAACAATAATAAAAAAATAATAGTAATCGCCAAATTTAATTGTACCATAGTAGAACTTATCCTTTTAGTATTGTTCATGATCTTTCGCTGGTCTTCTCACAGTCGAAATATGGGACTTTTTGTTATAAAAACTGTATTGAACTGTAGTCACAGTAACTTTCTAATTACATTTGAAAAAGTTCAATCCTCTTAACCATAGTATTGTAACACAGCCTCTGAGAATTCAAGATAACATCAGAAGTGCCTAATTCTATTATATAAAACGCTTATCTGGAGTGTGCGTACGTCGTCTAAAGCTACTACAGCTTTTGGCTAGAGAACGGTCACGTGACAGCCTTCACTCGCCAATCAACAGCCACTATATTACATTCATTCCATCATCTTGCTTTTCGTTTATTTACAGCTAGACGCAGAAATTTATGTAAGGAGAAGGGGATTCAATATTTACGCTATATTATCTGTATCAGTTATAAGGACAAGGTTAAACCATAACCCAAGAGTTTTTTTGGCAGACGGTAAGAAACAATGATGTTTACTAAAAACTCGGAGAAACGTAATGCGAAATGTATTAGTCAAATAAATAACAGTTATCCGTTTTCGTAATTATAGTCTCCGTCATCTAAAGTAAAATGCATTTATTTATGTAAAATCCTGACCAGATACTCTGATAATCTAACCAGAGTAACTTATTCATATAACGAAAGATATCATTAAAAATGACTTATTCGTTTCTCCTTATAAGCTTTTCCACAATAAATTCCTCCTAACATTATATATGATACCCTTAGTTTTTGATACATGTGTTAGCTATTAAATGAGATTTAAGATAAACTTTTTTATTACATTTAAATGATCAAGGATATGACTATTTACTGTATAAGCGATGTGATACTCGCAATTCAACAACGATATTACTGCCGCAAAATAGCACAGAGCAGAGATATTAGAAATACGGAGAGCAGGGGAATAAAAATTAATGCGTGGCAATTATTTGTCACAAAGTTACAATTAGTACGTTCGTTTAAATTTACATATTTGCTTTTTATTTATCTACGACAACCAGATGCAAAAATTCATGTAAGGAGAAGGCTATTCTATGTTTACGTTATATTACCTCTATCAGTTAAAAATACTAGGTTAAAAAAATAACATAACAATTTTTTGGCAGAACATAAGAAAAAATTAAGTTTATTAAAAACTCAGAGAAAGTTTAAACGAAATGTACGAATCGCGAAATATATCATTCAAATAAATGACAGTTATCCGTTTTTGATATTATACTTTCTGTCATTTAAAGTAAAATAAATTTAATAAATCTGGACTACTCGTGATCGCGATTCCGCCAGGAATTGTCGTGGTAAAACGCAAGAATCCTCTAGAAATATTTTCCGAAGTACATTTAACTGTATTATACCGGTTCAGGATGTATAACAACCTAATTTTTGCTTGAAAATAATGGTAGTATACAGGCTGTATTACAACGGAATTACTGCTTGAAAATAATATGTCTTGCGATTGACTACAGCAGTATAATGACGTCATTACTGAATGTTATTTTGGCGGTATAGCGATCTCCAGTTGACCCGATGATTATTCATTTTTCCTTACAAGTTTTTTTCTGAATTAATTCTTACTACCACCACAGGTGATACCCATCGTTATTCATATGAGCGTTATAGAAGCTGTGATTTTCGAAAGCAATATTAGTGGTGGTTGTGGTTAAGTTGACCAGAATCCCCTCTGACACATTTTGTTACAGCATAATTCACTCTGAAATGAGTTTTACAAACCATTTAAACTGCTTTCATAAGCGCCAGCTTACTGAAAGTATTAATTAATGCGTATGAAAGTAGTTCCATACGCATCGTGCTGAATTCTGCCTGGACCAGGAATAAAACTGGTATTACATGGATAGCAAAAGTTTTCGGGATTCCTACTTTGTTTTTAATTTTATTAGTTCTATACTTCCGTCGTCATTAATTCAGTAGAAGTTACTACTGTATTGCTATGTTAACAGAAAATCAAATATACCATATCAAGGCCACTAGCATTATGTAATAAAAATTCCGTATAATTAACAAACTGCAAATAAATAAATAAATGAACTGCCAGAATATGGCGTTCAAACCTTTATTTTTGACGGGCTCGAAGCTAGTATTGTATAACAATGCATTGCCCCGAGAGAGCGAAATAATACTGTGTACAGAATTAACATCTGTCCTCCAATCCACCAACGCTGAATGCAGACTGAAACGTGGATTCTGCCGCAGGTGTCAACCAATGGATAGGAGAATAAAGACTGGCATGGAAGTGAAAATAAATTATATAGTCTTGTGTCAGTTTTATAGACCAGGTCAATATTAACTGATTTTCGATTTTTTTAATTTTTTTTTTCAATATGATAGTCAGGATAAGGAGAGAAAGAAACACGCACAAAAGAACGTCTACATAAAATGAAGTTGCAGTGATTGCCTCTCATTTTAAAGGTATTATTATCGTATGAACCAATGTTTATGTCTAATTCTGATGGTTTGCAGCTGTACTTAACAATCTCTTCAAGACTAACTTTAAGTTACCATTACAAGATTTTTTTTTTCACACAGCATAATCTTAAATGACTACTTTGAACCAGTCAATGAATTTAAAATTCAACCCCCTAAACCATTTTTTTTTTTTTAGCTTGACCTTTCTATACTGTTATTTGCAGCAGAGTTGGAATATCACTGGAAGAAGAGAAAAGAAGGAATCTTCTATCAGATGTGTATTTCAAGTTGAAAGTGGCTGCTATGAATTGTGAAAAACCAATTAAATAATATTTTATTAAGTATGGAATGGAATTTGAAAAGTTAGAAAGATAAAAAGTTTATTCCGTTTCATTACTCCGTGTGGAGCTACTAAATATACATTTTTTCTTAGTACTTTATGCTTTATCAACTTCGAGATCATTATAGGCGTGAGATGATTGGGGACAAGGAACAGGAAGCAATTCGTCCATTGTGTTTTGAAGGAACCATTTCGGCATTCGCCAGAAATGATTACGGCAAACGATGGAACACCGAAATAGGGATGGTTGGACCAGGGGCGGCGCTAGGATTTTGGGGCCCGGGGTAATCAGTTGGAAGCCCCTTGGTGAATTCATTTTTTTAGCTCTTCAATTTTTCGCGTGGGGGCCCCTATAGCCGGTGATTACTAAATTCACATAAATTTTCTTCTGCTTAGTTACCACAGCTGATAATAATTTTCTGTCCTTGTAAAAAATAATATATCATCACTCCAATTTAAACCATCGACATGAATCTTACTAATTTTAATTATGTATGTAAATCAGTAGAGTTTTTGCCGTGGTTAACCAAACAAAACGTTAAAACTGATGTTAAATGTATAAAATTGAAGAGAAAATGCAAAGACGCATTAAATTTGTATTGCTACAAAATTTCGTGTAAACGACGTGACTTCTGGAATAAAGTCATAACTTAATTTAACGTTCTGTTGCCAACTGATTACGGATTTTCACTGAATAATGATTGCGTTCACTCCCCGTTGTACTTGAACTGTGCTAGAAAACTAAATCCCACAAAAACAATTCTTGTAAAAATAGGCCAAGTCTCGTGTTCGTGCGGTGACAAAAAGATATGAGATCTTCCTCTGAGCCAAGTCTACACTTTTCAGTGTATATTCACTTAACTTTATGAAACAGTATGGTTTCTCTCGGTATCATAGATCGTTTATTTAGGATAAAAAATCTGATGACTTGGCCATTATGCATGTCATAATTTGAACTTAAATTGAGGGCATAATATATATACTTGTCAAATTCGATAAAGAGCGATGGAAATCTTGACCTTTACGTATTTATAAGTTTGTGTACGTTAATTAAAACATGGCATGCATAATGGCCAAGTAATCAGATTTTTTATCCTAAATAAACGATCTATGATACCGAGAGAAACCATTCTGTTTCATAAAGTTAAGTGAATATACACTGAAAAGTGTAGACTTGGCTCAGAGGAAGATCTCATATCTTTTTGTCACTGCACGAACACGAGACTTGGCCTATTTTTACAAGAATTGTTTTTGTGGGATCTCATTTCTTTTTGTAAGTTTATCGCTTATCCTGAATCGCCGCTCAAATGTAATGATTCAACTTGAAAATCGGTTAATAGGAACATTTCGGATTTTAAGACATAAATATACGTTTACCAACAATGCCCCATCTCTGAAAACAATTGATGTGACCAGTAGCCGAGCAATGCAGATTGCCGCTGGATTAACTACCACCATAAATAAATTACTAGTAACTTCCAACTAAGCATAAGACCAAAGTAAAATTTAAGATGTCACTTAAAATTGCTTATCTCTTTGCATTAAAAAATTCTCAGCCATGTAGCTTCATCGGGAGAAAAGCAAATAAGCCGCAAATATGTGCCAGCATTTTTCATATTTGGGATTGTAATTAAATAAATACGGGAGAAAACTCCAATATTAGACTTTTCTCATGATATTGGGGTGAAATCATATATTTGTACCAAATTACTTGTTTCTGGGATGGCTGGCGGTACAGTGGGATTTTGATATCGGGGTGTCGTGGTCAAAATAAAATTTTGAATTTCAATAACTTCCAGAATAAGAAAGGCAAATAAGTAACATTTAACACATTAGTTGAACTTAGTAAGCTCACTCTACAATTGAAATCTGAAGTGTATAAAGTTATTAGGGTAGGAAGCGATTACACGTTAGGGATAGATATATGTAAATTTACGAGTTTGTTGGTATGTGAGTAAAATTTTATCTGTGTAGCAAATTTCAGCTTTCCACGGCTACGGGAAGTGCCTTAGAGTTTTGTTGATCATCAGTCAGTCAGTGAGTAAGTGAGTGACAAAATCGTTGTAGTTTGCATCCTAACAACAACCGAACTAAGACCAGTATCGAAATAAAATTTAGTACGTTTGATAAGATTGCTGATATATATGCATAACAGAAATTTGAGACATGTAGAATAAATACGACCGAAGACATTGAGGTTCAAAAATGGCCCGAATCGCTTCGAGAAAAGGGTAGGCAGTTCCGCCGTAGACTCGACGTGTCGGGCGCTCTGCCGTGCACTCAAATTACAAACGCGGAAGTAGGTCTCTGTCTTTTTGTTACGTTTTGACGACTTAGTGCCTATACCAATAATGATGGAATTTGACAAGGAAATACTGTGTATCAGTAGGTAGGACGCCGGAAATATTTTTTTCGGTATGAATAACAGTTGTATCCACGAAATGTTTAGAACTTATCGAATGGTGACGTGTGTTAGTTTGTAATGATACATCGGTTGCTCAAGCTGTGCTTCTCGCGCGATTTGTTAGTGTATGATTTGTTATTAAATTTCGTTTAGAGACAAATCGTATTATTTAATGTAGAGTTCGATTTTCTCAGCACTGTACTATTATTTTGTGTCTGCTTGAAAGTTTCTGGCACCAGTTTATTTTGTCTTCTTTTTTGACATGCCTTGCGGGAGTAAACCTAGCCCATATGTGGGCAACCCCGGCCCTCCACCAACTTCAGTCCGGCCCGCGAGAGATTCAGAAATTTCAAATAACGCTCCAAACTCAAGTATCCCATTAATTTTCATTTGATTTTTCTATCTGCTTTTGTTAGTTTGCTTTTTGTATGTTTGATTATCCTTTTGTAATTCTAGTAAATAAAAAATGTGTGATTTTTATCGCCTTTTTATTCACTACTATCTACTTCTTTCTTACCTACGGCCCGCGACCTGATTAAGTCCAGGAATTACGCCCTCAGCTAAGCAAAGGTTTCCCACATCTGACCTAGCCTAAAGTGTATCTCTAGCAGAGCACGAGCAGCTAAAATTATTAGAACCCAAGAATTGGATGCTCATGCTAAAGAACGAAGAAAAGACCAAGATGAATTAAAGCTGCCATTACTTAACCCCCCCCCCCCCCACACACACACACACACACTCCCCCGAACCCCCGCACCTTCTTTTGTTTTTCTGTTTTTAAATATGTTGGAAATTAATTCTCTTCATGAGACAGGTTCGACGGTTTGAGCATACTGATTCATCCAGAACAAAGCAATTAACCTGCAAATATGTACCACGTTTGGGTTTCGATTGAATAAAAATAAGGAAAATCAGCAATATCATTACCAACAATGTCCCAATCTCTGCAAACAATGAATGTCGCCGTAGCCTAGCAATGAGCATTGTCGCTGGTTTAACTACCACCTCAAATAAATAACAAGTAACTTCCGAACTAACTACAGGAACAAAGTAAAATTTAAAGCTTTTGTTAAACTTATTTGCCTCTATATAGTATAGAAATGTCAGGTTTATAGCTTAATACGTAGCAAAGTAACTAAGCCGTAAATATGTGGCAGATTTTTTCATGTTTGGGATTATAATTAAACTAGCTGATACCCGCGACTTCGTACGCGTGGATTAAGAATTTATTTGCCAGAATTGAATATAGAAAGTTTTTGGTAACGAAGGATTGGTCCCAAACAACACCTAGTTGGCTTAATATGACAGGAAAGCCATCACTATATCATTCTACCGTCGAACCTATCTCTTGAAGAGAATCAATTCCCAACATATTTTAAAAAACTATAACAAACGAAGGTGTTGGGATGAGGGGGGGGGGGGTGTTAACTAAGGGCAGCTTTATTTCAGATTGGTCTTTTCTTCCTTCCTCTGCATGAGCATCCGATTCTTGGGTTCTAATAACTTTAGCTGCTCGTGCTCTGCTAAAGCTATAACTTAGGCCAGTTTAAGCCCGCAAGGCATGTCAAAGAAGAAGACAAAATAAACTGTTGTCAGAAACATTTAAGCAGACGCAAAGTAATAGGAGAGAGAAAATCTACATCTATACTAAATAATACGTTTTTTTTCTCTAAACGAAATATATAAACAAATTATTCACTAAGATAATGCGCGAGAAGCACACCTTGAGCAACCGACCTAACGTTACAGACTAACACACACATCCGTCTCTCCGTCACCATTCCATAAGTTCTCAAAATTTCGTGACTACAACTGTTAATGATACCGAAAAAAAATGTTCTGTACCCTCCCTACAGATTTTCTTGTCAAATTCCGTCAATACCGGTATAGGCATTTAGTGGTCATAACGTAACAAAAAGATAGAGACTTACTTCCGCATTTATAGTATTATTACTGCAGATCACACACACACTGCGAATCACCCCTGAGCGGTCAATATAATGTAAAAAAGTGTACACCTACAGCATTGCAAGACTACTTACGATTTTCCTCGTATTGCACCCCTAAATTTGTGATATCTACAGTTTAACATTCAATCCGAATAACCGACGTTCCAGGCGTGACTCTTACGATCAAAAACAATTTTAAAAATCTTTGCCTCCATTGGGATTTGATACAGCGGTACAAACATTAGTAAGCAAGCGGGTTAACCAACGGGCCACCACCCCACAATAATATGTGGAACTACAGAGTCTTACACATCCTAAACGTCGGTCTATGTTCGTTTCGGCAATTTTTCAAATTTACGTGACAATATGACGAGAAATTGTTCAACCAAATAAAGACAGTATTTTTCTCCATGTTTCAAAGGAAAAGTGTGCAAGTTTCATCGAGATCGGTTGAAAACTGTGGACTTGTATGAAGAATAAACAAACAAATATTCATCTTTTTATATATAGATAAATACCGGGGAAAACTCCAAAATCAGATTTTTCTTATGATTTAGGGATGAAACCATATATGTGTACTAAATTACTTGTTTCTAGGATTACTGGAAGTACAGTGGAATTTTGATGTCAGGGTGTTATGCCGAAATAAAATTTTGAATTTCAATAACTTCAAAAGTAAGAAAAGGAAAGAAGTGTAATTGAACACTTTAGTTAAACATATTAAGCTCAATCTACACTGAAAATCTGAGCTTTATAAAGTAATTAGGGTAGAAAGCGATTTCACGTTAGGGGTAGGTAAGGGGGTAGGTGTATGAAAATTTACGAGTTTCAAACTTTTCTTATAATATGTGGGTAAAATTTTATCTGTGTACCAAATTTCAGCTTTCTACGGCTACGGGAAGTGCCTTAGAATTTTGATGATCATCAGTCAGTGAGTGAGTGACAAAATCTCTGAACTTTGCATCCGAATAACAAACGAACTAAGAACAGTAACATAATTAAATTAAGTACGTTTGCTAATATTGCTAATATCTATGCATAACAGAAATTTGAAACATATAGCATAAATACGACCGAAGAAATTGAGGTTCAAAAATGGCCCGAATCGCTTCGAGAAAAGGGTAGGCAGTGCCGCCGTTGACTCGAATCTTAAAATATAGTACTCATTAAATTTTGAAACCATAGATACATTTTTGTATTAAAACTCAGTATAAATTAAGATTAAAATACTTACTACTAAAATTTCAGCAAGAAAATAACCGAAACAAATATTCACCACAAAATTCACGAGCACAAATTTGTAAGAAAAAAAACAAAGCAGTAAACATTTGCAACATCAATAACATATATTTCACTCCCGTTGATGACTGTTTCACTGATTGCAGCGTAGTTCCAATCTCTGCATTTTTTCTGAGTACGAGAAATTTATAAACGGTATTTACGACACTGGGTTAAAGCAAGTGATACTCATCCTGCGGTTATAATCAACATCAGCGAGAAATCAACAAGCAACCAAATCTCAGTCATATATATAGGCATCAAACTGTCCGAACATCACTCTTCAGAATTTTCGACCTATGACGAACGAAATAACAACCACGATCGAATGAGATGATGTCTTCATTTTTAACTACTGACTTGGCCTCTAAGAACTTTTAAGATATGCCGAAGATGTACGATGCACCGACTGGTTGGCTCAGTTCACTGTAAATCGCTGTACTTCAAGCTTCTCATGCAAGACAAGGAGTTGATATCAGAGCTCTCGAAGCCACATTCCCTGCGTTCAGGTAGATGACATTTCTCACCCGCATGTAACGTTCTCGATTTTCATGATTCGGAGTCCGAGTGAATTGTAGACTGTCGTCGGCTCTTAAGCAAGATTTCTAGCACTGCTTCGACGTAAATGACAAAATTTAGGCTAAATATTAATTCTTTTAAAATCAATTCAATAATAATCGAATCGCATTCTATTATGAAGAGAAACAGAAAATCAAATGGAGATATGACACTAGAAACTATAGAATAAACTTCCAAAGAACTCCAAAACGCTCAGAACCGCATGTTTGTAGTTTTTCACTTTCAATTTTTATCAGTACTATTAACTTATAAATAATACTAGAGAACTTCTGTAAACAATCTACATGGTTTAGGATGTGAATAAACAGATTTATACACTTTGGACGTGCTAAAATTACACATTAATCGTAAAATTTAAATGTTTGAAAAATGACGTTACATAAATACATTAAGATAACAATACTAGGTCTAACGTAAAAAATAAAAAATAGAAATATTTTAAAAAATTATAGGGATGTCAAAACTTGCATGAAATTCTTTAGATACTAAATTTTAAAACCGTTGTATAGCCTATATTCAATTGTCGCATGCACAGTTGTTACAACAAAGCAAGTAAATTTTTCTGCTGTAACGAGCTTGTGACAGAACTTACATCTGCCGCGCATTACACCTCTGTCGTGGCTGTACCAACAGTACAGTTTATTGTGAAATACAAACCCTAGACAGTTATGGTGTACTTGAGCGAACAAAGCAAATCCCCAAAAATTCGTGGCCATCCTAGGACACGTACCCGTCATCCTGCACATTTAAATCGAGCGCCGTAACTTCTCAGCCACCACACCGCTGAGTTGTCACTAAGATGCGCTGTTACATATGATTAGTGTATAGGTGAATGTGAAAATGGCGCCCTTACAAATATGGACCAGGCATATCGGCTTCATTTTAACTCATTCTGATATTATGCCTCGCCGACGTCGAGGTCATTAGATGTGTGATAGGATAATTTGCAAGGAATGAGAAGGATTCGGCCTTGATGTTTTGAAGGAACCATCCCAGCGTTCGGCTGGAGTGTCTTGGAGAAACCATGGAACACCCAAATCTGGATGGTCGGATGGGGATTCAAGTTCACGTCCTTCGGAATGCGAGGCCAGAGCGTTACCGCCCACCCCCCACGCTCGCTATATCGGTTTTAGATGGTTTCTTGCTTTCCCTTAAAAGAGTACTGAAATGCTCCTAGCAATTTCACGTTATACAAACAGGGCAACATATGAAATATTATACTTTGCACACAGGTGGCAACTCTCATTGCCCTTTGTTAAGCCCGTTTATTTCTCTTTCCTTTCTAGAATTATTCACTTTACTTTACGCCACATTCACTCACAGGCCTTTGTTTGTAAAGTTTTCGCTACACTTATTCTGCTACTAAAATCTGTCAGTCATTGAAAACGAAAATTTCTTTTGCATTTCTAAAATATCTGCCAAATTACAATAAAAGGTCCTACGTTGAAACGACTGTTTAGTCATGCTTGCTATCCTGCACTTAATAACTCCTAAAATAAAAAATACATTTGCTATCGTCATCAACGGAAAACCTGGAAGTCCAGGTTTGATTCAGTAAGCTGAGTCCTGAAAGTATGAAAAGCCGTAGCCACAGCGTCTGATCACGAAACATAGATACCTCCAAATCATCGAAATTTCCTCAAACCTGACATTGGTAAAAGCTTACCCTTATCCATTCTAGCTGGTCTCAAAACGGAACGAGTTTGGATGAATCGTACGATCTTATCGGGAGACATAGCTTCTACATTGACCATACAAATCTTTTCTGAGTGCGAAGTTCGAGGAGAAGAGCACGATGTTGCATGCTTGTAGTGTATGCACCTGATCATGTTGTTATCAACAGTTAGCGAGACTACTGAATGGTCACTTATTCCATTGATCGCATTCGCAGCGTTTCTGTCTGTGTGCGAGGCAGTATTTCAAAGAGTACTTCCACCTCCGCACGTGAGCGACACACAGGCCTGGCGGTAATTAGTCAGGTAACATGGGAGCAGAGGGCTCAGCGAGAGTGTGCGTCGGTCCGATTGCAGGAGATTACGCCTGTTACATGAAACTCTCGCCTAATTAATATCTTAACGGCAGCAGAGGGAATTACAAAGCAGGACAATTTGTTGGAGCTCCGTCTGCGCTGCGGCAGTTTAATTATTCAGCGGTGTTTGCTGTAACGAGTGGAGCCGCAGCTTTGTGCGGAAGCCAGCCGACGCTCTCCGCGCAAGAAGTCGGTAGCGCGGCCCCCGCCGCCCCCGGCCGATAACTAGAACCCTAATTAATGACGATTGGGACTCCGGATACCCCTGCGAAACGTTCATCGCGAATGCCGCCGGAATACGCAATTAAGTAACGAGCTCCTCAAAGGCCACAGCGTTTACTCTAGATGAACTACTCGTTGGCAGTCAAAAGCGATGGCAAGGAACTTATTATTTCTAAACACTGCTTCTTTTGAGCATGTGTTTTCAAAACAAGAAAAACGATGCCTAGTGATAATGCTATTATCTTCTTTCACTGGAAGTTAAAGGATTACTTGCTGGTCCACACGCCAATAATTTCTGTTTCTCTTAACTCTATCTTGTTTCTTTGGTTTCATGCTCATTATTTTCTTCCTAAGGAGGAGGCAGGGGGAGGGGGAAACTCCAATGATTGTATCAGTGTGTAGACGCGCAAGAACATAACAAAATGAAAATTACCAAAAAATTAAAGTATACTTCACTATATTATAAAGTACTGCAACTTGTACTAAGTTAAGTGATGATCAATAGCATGCAAGAGACATCAGCAAAATATATTTTTTATTTGGAGCACGTAAAAACTATTTTTTAAATATACACTTTCCGATTTCTTATTGTTATTATACTTCGGCTGTATTTGGTGAATTTGTATAATAATGTTTCGTAATCCAAGGTTTACTATGGTAACTGAAATAGCAAATATATGTCTCACACTTAATATCCAATGTTTAACATGAGCCGGCTTTCAATAAAGTACGGATAGGTGCGTATGTGCAGAAAGTAAAGCGCGCATGCGCTCATAACGCGTAATGTAACAAATTTTTTCCCTCCAATTTATTACTTCAAAAAGTCATAGCCACTTTTATGTCAAGAAAATGAATTTTACTAAATAGTTGTGAGAATAAATTTCGTTTAACAGTCTGTCGTTGGTCGTTGCGCATGTGGCTGGCATCCATTTTAATAGGATAATATACGTTTAGCTGTTTTTGTGTCGAATGAGTAATTTCTGATCTACTGAGCCTTGAGGACTAAAATGCCAGGCCAAAGTGCCAGGATGCTAAAGGACATCGAATCGATGCTCAGTCAGGCCACCTAGATCTCAGTCTTCAGCGCATTGCTGAAATTGCTGCGGGTGATTGTTGGACGATTCAGTCATGCAGGATATGACCGAAGAGTTCCTTTCAGTGTCGAATGTGTTAATTTGTATCAGAAATTTATATTCTTTTGAGGCGGGTATTGGAAACCGTTCCAGTATTGGCCAACATGATAACAGAATCCGCCCAGGATACGTGACTGAGACTTTAACCTGGACTTCCCAATGCTCATCCGGCGTTTTAATGCGATCTGTCAAACTCATTTGCATTGAGTCAATTCAAAGTGTTAATATAAATTTTCTTTGCATTTCTGCAAGAATCAGAATGCAAAGAATCATGAGAAATTTTTTAAACAACAGTACCAGGTAAATAAATATTGCCCAAAACCAGATACATAGGAACAACAGAGGCAGCATGCAGACACATTTAATATATGAGGCTACTTTTGTACCTATTTCATACAGGCTAACACTTAATCACTAACATGAAGAAACCAGTAAATCTCTTCTTTTTTTATCGTTACATACTGCGTTATTGAAGATCAGCAACGCTCTTCGATTTCGACAAGAATTTTACTAGTAATAGTCGAATTCTTCCTCACTTTCCGGTCAAACGTGTTAGCTGCTAGAGTGAATGTTCTACCAGAGACATCTGTCATTCGTTTAAAACATTAACCCATGGTTGAAATTAAGCTCCTTCCAATATAGCGGAGAACGTACAATCGCTATCCTTGCCATACTTGTACACTTTTGCACGAAAGATTGATTCTTAGTCGAAGCACAAAATAGTTTATTAAAATGGGTTACAAATAATCATGCATAACCTGAAAACTGCTGAATCGATTTTGATGACATAGTATCAAACATTAAAATTCTGATTTCAATTTTTAGTCATATTTCGCAATGCTACTTCATTTGGCGTTAGAGCTAAAAATTCAAAACTGTTCCGCTCTTTTACACTCGAATATCAAGTATCCGTAATTATTTTTCTAAACTGATTTTATTGCTAACACAAAACGCTTAATAAACACTGCTGGTTAAGCACAGATTATCGTGAATAATCAGAGAACGTAGTTATGTGACCTGAAATAACATCATCGGCAAAGGCTTCCTCAGGCTTTTTTCATCTATATATTAATACGTTAAGCGAAAATTTCGGATCCCTTTCTAAGAATATTGCGCAAACGGAGGAGTGTGAGATTTAGCATACGTAAAGTTTACCTAGAGAAGAAGTGCAGAAAGCTAAAATGTATATATAATATGTGTTAAAAATACATTAAATTAAATGGAACGAAAAATTCATTGTTTAGGTTCAGTTGTTTCTTTATGGCAACGACGCTCAGCGATTCTGCCAAAGTTTTTATGATACTCTGTGTTCTTTGGTCAAATGGTATAACAAGAATACTTAATGTTTATATACGAAGAAGAAACACAGAAAACTAGAATCTATATGTTAATACGTGAAGCGAAAACTTCGGATCCCTTTTTAAGAATATTGCGTGCACGGAGGAATGTGAGATTTGGCGTAGTTAAAGTTTATGGAGAAGAAGTGCAGAAATCTAAAATTTATATATAATAATTCAGGTGAAAGGAATGCATTCACTTCGTGTTGTCATAAGAATAAAGCAGTATTTCCGTCCTTAAGTCAAAATGAATATTTTAAACCATTGTGTGGACTAAATTCAAATGAACCATCGATAAAAAGTAATAAATTATTTTGAAAACATTGATATTTACAATTCATCATTAGCTATGGTTAGTCCAGAAGTTAAAATTTCGGATACAGTCACGCATGGAGTATATCATTTTAATTTTCTAGTTTCTGCAGGGAATTAAGGCATACAGCACAAGCTAATGACGTATTGGTACACGCTCGCAGCCAAAGACGTCAATGTATGCAGTATATAATATATCAATGTTCGCAGCAAACACAATAGAACAAATTTTTGGAAAATGCAGTGATTATTACCCTTTTACAAAAGAAACTAAATAACTTAATGAAATACGGTCAAATTTCGACTCTTGGGCTATCGATAGTAATTATTAATTAATTAATTTTCCTCTTCGAATTCAGTACGTCAATCTACGACGTATTTAGTCTAAACAGCTGAAATTTAAAGAAAGAAGCGGCACCTTGTTTAATATTTTTACAAAGTATATTATTTTATTATTGTGATGGCGCGTGTAACATCTAGTTGTGATTATAGCTTTGATATTTCTGATCTGTCCCGGTGCTGTGGAACGTAAAAACATAATGCATATTTTAAGTTTGATCCTAAGCTTTTTAATGGTGAAAAATGCAATAGAAATCTGTTCAGAAGTTTTGCGCCTTTCTGCAATATAACGGATTGATATAAATAAAGATTTCCACAATGTGGATTGTGTTCGGCAAATAGCGTAACAACATAGAGGAAAGTTGAAGCAACTCCACCTCTAACTCTAGCGTGTGATCAAGTATGCGTTCATTAGGGAGATTCCGTATTTGAAGCAAACAGTGGGGAGAGCTCTGTATTGTCTGTTAGCTGGAAACGCACTCAAGCCTCCTTTTGATGTGGCGGCTGATCTATACGTGAGGGGGTGGATTACACACCAGTACGCATTCAGGTAAGCGAGGACAATAGAATGTCTGTGACGCTATAAAGCAACCAGTAATCTGTATTTGACGTTCAGTGGCAGCAAACCTGAGGATAGTCGTCCAGAAGCAGGACTTCTCAACGTATCGGTATCTAGAACAGTAGCGTGGTGAATTTTTCGATGAGGAATCGATTACCCTAATTTCAGTGACTTTCTGTAACAAGAAACAAATTTTTGCATCAACTGATAAGCAGTTTATTGAAATGACATGAAATCTAACAGAAAAAGGTTACGAACAAATCTTGTGTGATTTACTTGAGATCGATTTTAGTGTTGAATATTTCCGACTTGTTGTAGAATATGTTTTATGATTATGGAAATACGAGGTGCAAAATGTGGCATGGTATAAAAATACCTCTAGAGACCAGCACAGAGTTTTATTTAATAATAAAAAGTCACCACGTAAAAGCCCCGAACAAAAATACACTTGATGGTATGATGTGAACACGAAACTACTTTGACAGTTTAAGTATCCAGTATTCATTGGAGCTGTAGGAAAATGCTACTGTTCTGAAACAGCAGCATGATGATCAAAATTAGTCACAGAGATAACTTTAAAAAAAAAAAAAAATTTAACTGCTTTACGTCTCTTTTTAACATCGAGGTCTTTAAAGACGGGAAAGGATGGGGGGCAAGGATGGGGGCAAGGAATGGGAACGAATTCGGCCATGGCCTTTTGAAGGAAGCATCCCGGCATTTGCCTGGAGTGATTTGGGGAAACCATGGAAAACCCAAATCTGGATGCCCGGAAGGGGATTCGAACCGCCGTCCTCCCGAATGCGAGGCGAGAACGCACAGAGATAACAACTGTATCTTAGGCTCAAACGAAAACCATTGTAGTTTTAGGTTATTTTATACCAAACATAAAAGTACGTTGTAGTGCAGTCTTTCTCAACCTGTAGTCCGGAGGTGGAATATTAAAAATTTTATTGTAATGGAAATAAAGATTCCTTAACAAAAACAAAGTTCGTAAAAAACATTTTCGTATAAAATGAATTCAAGGTTATAAGAGCGTGCAAGCCATAAGGTTACAGTTCAAATTGTGTAGGAGCCTTGAACGACCAAGCCAAAGTCTGGTATTTCCAGGACATGACTACGTTTAGTATTACATTATTAAATTACGTTTCCATCCAGCATGAAATAGAGCGGCGGGCCTTTCATGACTGTTTTTAACATTTTACTGGTCCTCTAGTTGAAAAAAGTTGAGAAACGCTGTTACAATGTATTTTGTATACGCTGTGTTAGTTATATCATTTTGAGGAGCTAATATAGGTTAATAAAAATACATCTACTGTGATAATAGTTCCACCGGTTCCATACACGAAGTTCTAACTTCTTTTTTCTTCTTCTTTTTTTTTTTTTACTTAATATTTATGATGTGTCGACGTAGAGGTGATTAGAGCCGGGACGGCGTTTAGGAGAAGTAAAGGGAGGTATTCGACCATGTCTCTATGAAATAACCATAATTGCGTTCTCTTTTTTGATTTCGGGAAACAACGGAAAACCTCACAATCAGGATTGTTGGTCCGAGGATAGAACGGATATCAGATCAAAATGTTCGTCGCTCATCCACCGGACTCAAATTCTTGGAGAAGAAATATACAGAGACATATAAAATTTAATTCTGCCCAACACGCTGCACATTTTGTGGTGCTTGTAACAATACAATAGTAGGAACAATAGTAGGTCTACTTAAAACAAATTGCTATGCGGTTTACATACAAAATATTTAAGCGAAATTACAAGGGGCATTCCAGAAGTAATACAATTATTTTTTAATAAGTAATTTACTGAACAGATTTGCATAAACACTGAAAATTCTTCAAAGTACTGTCCTTGGGCCTCTACACATTTTTTCCAGCGACTCTGCCATGACCGGTACACGCCCTGGAAGACGTCTTCGGGGACCTCTCGCGATGTCTTCGTCACGGCTGATTGGATCTCTTCTGTGGACGAAAGCGGGTTTCTTTCAGGGCTGCCTTAATCCGAGGGAACAAAAAGAAGTCTGCTGGGGTGACATCAGGGAAGTAGGGCGGGTGGGGCAGCGTTGGTACCTGATGTTTTGTCAGACAGACTCATAGCGCGTTGTGGCAAATTGCGTTGTCGTGATGGAGTTGCCAGGTAGCAGAGATGTCTTTCTTCGTCCTGATGACCCTTTTTCGAAGTCTTTCCAGCACATGCAAGTAGTAGGCAGCGTTAACCGTCTGTCATTGAGGAAAAAACTCCTTATGGAGCACTCCTTTGCTGTCGAAAAAGACAATGAGAATTGTTTTCATTTTTGATTTGCTCATTCTTGCCTTTTTGGGCTTGGGGGACTGGTCGGTGTGCCATTAACGGCTTTGGCGTTTTGTTTCTTAATCGTATTAAAAAACACAGGTTTAATCAGCAGTGATGACATTTTCCAAGTAATGAGGTTCAATTTCAACATGCTGCAAAAGTTCACTTGAAATCGTTGATTCCATTTTGGGCGCGCAGAGGTTCACAATAACTGATGGCCTGCTGCTTCCACAGCTTGGAGAGCACTGAATCTGGTTTCGCGCCAAACCTTCCAGAGACTCAATCAATCCCTTAATCGCCAACTTAGGACAATACCACAGAACGAACGACAAGCACAAGAGGCCTCTGTGAATCCTGAGAAACAACTAAACTGCCAGAGCAACCAATAAGACATACCAAATGAAAGACACTAATCATGTAAAGCCTGAAGGAAATGTCAACAGACAAAAACCTCCTCATGCAACTGCTTGAGAAGAATAAGCAGCAAATGCTCCGGGATGATGACATGTATCTTAAATAATAAATACGGTTTTTGAATAAGACATGAATTGGAGGTGTTCTTTTCGGTATCAGTGTATGAAGGAAAAGGGTTTTCTGGCTTAGAATTGATGACGTATTAACTTGTAGCAGCGTTTCTGTGGCAGTGCTTTTAAACTGTGCACTGTATACTGTTAATTCGATTCTGCCCTCTTGTGCGGATGGTTATAATTCCTCTAATGTAAGACAGTGGATGAAAGTTATATTTCAGACATGTCATGGTATTACCTAATGACAGAAATTATTCTACGAAGATATTAGTACAGGATATAAGTTGTGTATCTATGCAAGCACAAAACAGGTTAGCAGATTTAACGCTAATAACTACATTCAATTGTCGTACTGCCTAGCACATTTGAACAGATAAGTTAAACGCGAACAGTTACCTTTCAAAAATAAACGGATACTTTTATTTTATCCACAAAATTTGGCCGAAGATAAGGCACATTTCACTGTTGGATATAATTATGGAATGTAGCTATGAATATAAATTCAGTTTCAATTTTTGTTCACCTGTGAAACTAAATCCCAACTAACATTAGGAGAAACAAACATTTATACATATCATGAGACTATAATCGGGTAAATGTCGCTACATTTAAGATATTTAAAAATGAGTTTAGAGTGTTGTTTATGACCTACAGAAAAGGAATCAACAGCATTTAAAAATTATATCTACCTGTTTGAACGAACCGGATTCAGGCAAAAATGCACTGGTCTGGTTGTGATTGGGTTCTGGGTAATATACAGCCCCTCGTCCCTGGAAGTATAGTGCCGTATGTTTAATTTTGAGGTGAAATCGGAAAACTGAGAATTTTAGGATAAAAGGGTGAACAATTACTATAAATTTTTCGTTGAATGCGATTCAAGCAAAAACAACCTAGTCGCATTTTGTTGCCCCGAGAGTAAAATAGAGTAGGTCCTACGTTTCGTTCTGATGTGAAACCGATAGGCTTAGGAATTTAAGATAAAATTGTCAACAAATTAGCATTCATTTTTCGGTTGAACTCGATTCACGCAAGAACTGCTGGTCAGATTTAGTTAATTCTCACAGTGGAAATGCGTATCGTGATTACAGCGTACGATTGGCATTGATTTTCCGCAGAAATTAAGTCACTTTTTTTTTGTCTATCTGGCAGCGTGTTAACTGTAGCATGGTCGGTTTAATCCGTAAACTAACAGTCCAAATAATCTAAGTTACGTGCAGTAGCTAGTTGGGAAAAATCGTCCGTAAACTACGAGGAACTGGCTGAAATGAATGAAATAATAGTTAAAAGTTCAGTGTTGTATGTGGGATACGAACATTGCAATCTATAGTTCTACGTCATCTGACAGCGCTAAAGATTGTAACAAATAAATCGCTCCAACATACATGCTTAGTTTCTGAAACATTTTGCAACAAATATAAAATAATATTGGTGTAAACAAGTTTTAGAAAATACAAAGCAAACACACAAAAACATGTTATACAAGGCGAAAAGAAAATTCATATCGTATCAAATTAAGTGATATTCGGTAGTTCGTATCCACGTGGCAGTGTGAAACATAAGAACAGAATCATCCCTACATTTCCTAATATGCAGACAAGTCACCTCTGGAATTTGCATCAGTGGACGAAAACCAGTTGCACAAAGTATCCTGTACGTAATATACTACAAAATTGTTAATATATTCCATGTTATACATCTCCTTCGCTTGTTAGAAGCAAACGGAAATCACTATCGAAAGAACCTAACAAAAGGAAAAGTGGTATTCTTCTGCCCGAATTAGAGCAGTTTTAAATACAGACGTACAGAAAATGTGAGGCAATATGCTTCAAATGTTGGGTTATTTATACATTGAAATAGTAATATTTAGACTGCCAAAATAATGTCTTAGCCCAAGTATCTAAGCAGATTGGTACAAAAAAAACTGTGATGTTCATAATTATGTGATTAGACAGGTCAACCATTTTCATGTGACTCATAAACAGGGTGTTAAGGCATCAAAAGACTGTTTTTTTATAAATGAAATAGTCATATATAATAAATTACCACAAGAAATAAGAGGATTTCTGTATCTGTTGGAAGATTTAGAGGAAAAGGAGGGTACATTGACTGGAATGCTGTGGGGTTTTGTAAAAATTATTATAGTTGTAGTAGTTTTTTGTTTTGTTTTGGTTATTATATAGTGTACATTTAATTTTGTTAAATGTATTAGCCAGAGGCTATTTGTGAATAACTAATAATAATAAATCACTGACTATTCTTTGTGATTGACACTTCAAATAAGTGCTACGTGAAATTCTTTTAAGTGTTGAAACTATCTTTTTCCTTTAAGGTTAACAATATAACACCCAATGGGAAGTGATATGATCAAACTGAATTTAAAGCTCTGGAGGTATTTACCTGTGAGAATTTATTACGATAACTTTTTTTCTGATAAAATTGGCTCTTCCTTACATAAATAAGATTTTTAGAAGTAGTTACGTCACACCCCTTTGTCAAGGTGACTATTCGATAATAGTTATATGTAATTCATGTAAAAGTGATGCATATTTAAACTTGTTAATTGACAAAAAGTTCAGCTTAAAAACTGGGCGGGGGTAAATAATGTACCAAAAATTCTTGCAGTGAAAGTGTTATAACGAGGGTTTTAGGAATAGATTAGACCGATTTTAATTGTTTTCAACTGGGTCATTCTCCAACACTAAAAAAATAACATCATTGGAGCCATATTGTGTGAGAAAAAATGAGTTTTACTAAATTGTCATTTTTGCTCAAGCCGGTAGTACATGTGGGGGCAAGAAGTATAATTGTTTTAGCATGTTTGATAATGGTTGTGAAATTAAATGCATTGATCCGAATACAAATTACTTTTTTTTTTCTTTCGAATAAAGTAATATGGAGAGCAGAATTCATACTTTCATTAATTTCATTGTTACTATCAAAACTTGCAATATCATTTCAAATCAACGTGAATTTTAGAAACAATTTTTGGCATTTTTAAGTTTTTTACAACTGATTATAACAAGTATTTGACTTGAACATATACCATTTCTTGCGAAACACAGGTTATCAGATAGTTGATAAGGTTAATTTGCCGAATGAAATTCTTAACGAAATGTCTATGCTCAAAAATTTAAATGTTGATTTCATTTCTGATTCTCCTACTACTTTACTTATATCACATGTCTACCCGCAAACTTCCAAATATCATAATCTAGTGTGAAGTATTTAATGGTATCTGACAAAACCAAAAAAAAATTCTAAAACGTTTTCCTGAAGTATCACTATAACTTTGTACTAAACAATACATAAGAAAACAATTTTTCATCAATTTTGCTGACATTATTAATTTACTAGGAACAAAGATCCAATAGAAGTTCAAACTAGAGACAAGCTATGTGGATTGCTTCCACAAACAATTCACGCTAGAAGCGCTGCAGTACTATTACTAGAAACTTGATCAAAATTTTTTTTTATTCCTCACAAAATACAAGAAATCTAGCTATATTGTTACACAGCAGTAAAATCAATTTAACTCCGTTAAACATACGAGTATATCTGACATCCTCTCTGTTGTGTTTCCAGGCAACTTAAAAGCATTCATGATATTATTTCGAAACCATGCTACGTATAATCAGTGAATCTGAATGGGCCATCTGGAGGGTTCCTTGACTGCTGGAGCGGGAAGCGAGTAGGCGTGGCAGGTGGAGCAACAGGTGTGACAGGCGTGTCCAGCCTCGGTTTGTCACTTCTGGCAGCAAAGCCGGCGCGGAATAACATTAAATTTCAACAGGTTCCTAAAATACGGCTGTCATTAACGGTGCGATTGGAGGAGTATTAAAGATATAAATGACCAGGAGCCAATTAGGTGGCCAATAAACAATGTTATTGCACATAGATAGCATTTAAAGCGTAAATTCTGGAACTTACAGTAACCTATGTTACTTAACTACTGCTCGTCTCTGTTTATGTATGGTGTAAATTTCCTGGTGTTTATGGTGTTTGGCACCTCCAAACACTGGCGGGTATTTTTTTTTTTTTTTAATTTTCACTGGAAGGGTAAAAAGTGTTACCATTATCTTCCAAAAATAAAAATTCTACTTCGGAAGTACACATAGTCTGATTAAGTCTCATTGACAGGTTGATGAAAATATATACTTGCTTCTTCTATTAAACGTTAGGCAGTTTTAAATCTAACTTTCAAAGAAAAGCCTTTAATAGAAAGATCTAAAATAGTGTTCGTTGAAATAATGTATACAATCGAGAATTATTTAGTTTATTAGAAATCGTTAATTCCATCACCGTTAATGGGTTATTGGAACATACTTCAGAAAATTGGTTTCTCAACTTCATACTCTCTAATAGTTGCACAGTGAATTCCTTTCACATATCCATCAATAGAAACGTCCTCAATTAATTACATCAATTGTTGATTTACAGTTCTCAGTTTTTAAATCAGAGGATTCAGTTACTTCTTCTATCTGAATATTTAGCGAAGTCCATAAATCGTGTGTTTTGCAGGAAAGCTTCACATTTGTTGTCCTATGGTATATACATCAAGTAACGGGTTTCAAGGAAGCTGTTTTTTTTTTTTTTTTCAGCATGTTTCGGCAATAATTTGAGGAACGTAAACACCTGCTGGTTGTGTGTTCGTGCCGCAGCCGGCGCTAGCCCAAGGTCGGAGCCGCGGCTGGGTCGAGGCTGGCGAGTCGATCAGCAGAATTTCGGCGAGGGCGCCCACTCACCTTGGGCCAAACTACAGTAAGCGTGTCAGCGGGACGTACCTGTACTAAATGACTGCGTTATCTAACTCAATCATTACTACATCCGCATTCTCCTGTACGACTCTGCATTAACCGAGATGGTAAAGTATTGTTAACATAAAGAAATAACTGTATTTGTACTGCCATAGGCTACTTGAGGACATTGAAATAAAAAAAAAATTATCATAGAATATAAAACTTTGTAGCAGTTCACGCACTTTTT
This sequence comes from Vandiemenella viatica, assembly GCA_031002005.1. Classification (NCBI taxonomy): domain Eukaryota; kingdom Metazoa; phylum Arthropoda; class Insecta; order Orthoptera; family Morabidae; genus Vandiemenella; species Vandiemenella viatica. The sequence goes on from JARYHS010013630.1 coordinate 363,364,509, forward strand.
TTCTAGTGACTTGTGCTTGTATGAACTCGAAATGTGGTAACAGAAAACAAGGTAATTAAATCTGTAATGAACTGTTGAAGACAACGCAGTTAAGCAACTCGAAAAAAAGTACCTGACAAATGAAGCAACAGAATACTCTCTGAAAATCAAAAGCGACAATATCGTCATACTGCAGAAATTCGGAAATTTTTAACTAGGAAGTATAAGCTGTGCCATCCAAAACGGTTTTCAAGAAAGAGAACCATTTACGTGATTCATCAAAATTAGTTAGAGAAGACAGGTATAAAAGAAATAAGGCCTCTGAAAACTGAAAGTATTATCAGTAAACTATACCCAAATCCGCAATAATATCGTTAGTAAATGAAATGAAGGAAAAATCATCACTATAACGTATTTATGAAGCTTTTAAAATTCAACCTATCTCAAAGTAATATGAGTTAGAATAATTATTTAACAGGAGTGGTTATTCTGATGACACTTCGGTATATTGTACCGAAGAATAAGACTAAAAATAAGTCAGTACGTAATAATAAGATCTGGGCTAGCATATACTCATACCGTTGGAGGCTAAGTAGCTTTTTTTTCATCTCATGTATCTAAATTTTTATTTCTTCATTTCACTCAAAATATTTAATTCTGTAAAAGTGAAAACTCGCATTCATGTCATTATGCTAAATAATTTTTCTCTCTATAATGCTTTAACAATTTACTGCATCTTTCTCAGTTGGTTAATTTTATTGGTCTATAACCCTTTGTTTAATATTTCGGTCTGATCAACATATTTTTAGACATGTTCGTACCCTTCGATCACATTAGTGCGAAGGATGTAAACTTATATTCTTATTCTCTGACAGAGGTCGTCGGGACTTACAATTGTGTCTTACGTTTCGAGTCTCGCTGACGAAAGAAAATTTCATAATTTATGACTTTTAGGAAGAAGATGTAGTGCTGCAGGATTTATGATCAGAAGATTGTATATGAAATGTCTATAAAATTTCTCCGCAGTGTGTATGTAATAAGGATATCGAATACTGTTGATTGTGATTTGTCAGCGGGATGGCTGCCCCTGTTTAGCTTTATAGGAGTAAGCCTCGCTATATTGCCAGGGGGTTTCATCTGTCCTTTTCTTTCAACTTTATATAAACTACAGAGAATAACATACTACACTTAACAACGCTCATCACTGTCATGTACACATATACAATAACGCTTTGAAACACATTTTATAAGCAGGCATAAAAAGCTTGTTGCGGGCTGATTCAAAGAATGTTCGGATTGCGGACCAATCATACAATGACATCCTTGAATAGGGTATGAAATTCAGCTTCAGATATAGCCGAGGAGAATGAGGTATAATGGTACGCCTAAATAAAAAAAATTATGTGGCTTGAAGACAGTCTATTCATACCAACCTAAGGAAAAAGTACATTATCGTCTGAGAGATCTTTGAAGGAGAGGACAAACATAGCAATAAAATAACTTCTCCTGTAAATAACCAAACCAGTGATGAAGATATTCAGTCCTTGGCAACTCTCAACGTTATTAACTGGACGAACTTGTAGACTTCATTACCACTCGGAAAGTTCTCTGTTGAGAATTCAAGTGTTGCGAGCAACCTGCGAGAAAATATAAATTCAACTGGCGGTAGTTTACAATCTCATATTGTTACAGTGACCATTCCTCTGCGATTAATTTTATTCTAAATAATTTAAGCATTAATGCCAATGTGTCAGCAGATAAATCAATAGATCTTTAATGTATTTTATAGATTTAATGATCGGATATGAGTTATTTAACACTTAGTTTTGGGCTAATATCAAAAATAAATTAACCATATTGAGAATGTGCGATTGTTAAATAAGTCTTTCAGTAATTATTATCATCTTCAGTAGTTTGGAATAAGCTGCATTCAGACATTCTATCGTAAATAACCACCTGCGTGTATTTTGAATATTTAATAGCCATGCGCTAATTTTATACTATGATCAGCTTATCCTGACGATGAAACAGTTCTTGAAGCTGTCTGTCTGATATTAAACAAAAGAGTTACGTTACACAAAAAAGGGGAATCAAGTTTATGATCCAGTTTTATTTGAGCTGACAATCTCAAGTACACAGCTTGTAATATTATAATTTTGGGGTTGTAACCACAAGTAGTACAGCTTACAGAGCTAAGTAAGTTGTAATATATCTGCGGCTGACAGAATAAGAGACATCAGGAACAACGGAAAAGGGAATAATTAAAGTAATTAGTTTTCTTGGAACTGCTTATTGTGAGAGAGTTTCCTCTCTTAAATAAATACTTCCTCTCTTAAGAACGTTGTGACACTCGCAAGCAAAATACACTCCAAATTATGAAGTTAGGTGATAGTCGCCCTCTGTAAACCACTTGAATTTGTTTTACAAGGGTATTCAGAGATTTGATGTTCTTGTTCAAGTTTGGAGACGCATTTCAGACACAAAAATCGATTTTCATGACACACTGTTGTACACAACAGCAGACACAGCGCTGCACAAGGCTGGCATGCCTCGGCAGGAGGCAGAGATACTGGCGTAGCAGCCAGTGTGGGTAGCGATGCATCTCTAAATGGCCGCTCCAGCGAGTGGGCCACGTTGTCGGCGCACCAATCGTGACATTAGCGGAGGACTGGCAGTTCGCGTCACGGCTGATGCATTATTCAAAGCGCCCCGGAGTGGTTATATTGATAAACGGCCGAGCTAACGTTCGAAGCTACGCCTGATAGGTGACAACACATTACGTCTATTGCTCGCTACTCGTATTTATTACGGGCGCAACGAGGGGGGAATTCAGATAATTCATTGGCTGAGTTGTCACATGGCACCAATTTGTAGAAATAATACCTGCTTGTGAGATCACAATTACCAGATAAAAAACCTTGCACGAAGCGATAAATTTGGTTGCATGTTTCATCTTCTCAAAGGGACAACCAAATAACGAATATCGTTTAAAAGCATGATACACGCGGAGACAGAATTCAATGAGGTTTTTGGAGCTGTACCAAAGTATTACACGTAAAGAACAGGTGAACTTCGTTTATAAAAAGAAAATTATTTCACTTGTTGATTTGTAGATTAATAATCCACCAAATTAAATCTGTTTTCAATAAAAATGCCTTTCTACATTGAAGAACCAAAGAAACTGGTGTCGGCATGCGTATGCAAACACAGAGATATGTACACACTCAGACTTCGGCGCTGCGGTCGGCAACGCCTAAATAAGACAACAGGTGTCTGGCGCAGGCGTTAGATCGGTTACTGCTGATACAATGGCAGGTTATTACGATTTAAGTGAGTTTGAACGGGGTTTTACAGTCGGCGCACGAGAGATGGGACGCAGCATCTCCGAGGTAGCATTTCGCGAGTGCACTGTGAATATCGGGAATCCGGTAAAACATCAAATCTCCAACATCGCTGTGGCCGGAAAAGATCCTGTAAGAACGGGACGAACGACGACTGGAGAGAATCATTCAACTCGACAGAAGTGCAACCCTACCTCAAATTGCTGTGGATTTCAATGCTGGGACATCAACAAGTATCAGCGTGCGAATCATTCAACGAAACATCATCGATATAGGCTTTCGGAGCCGAAGGCCCACTCGTGTACATTTTCTGAGTGCACGACACAAAGCTTTACGCCTCGACTCGGCCCGTCACATTGGACTGTTGATGATTGGAAACATGTTGCCTGGTCTGACGAGTCCCGTTTCCAATTGTATCGAGCGACTGGATGTGTATGGATAGGGAGACAACCTCATGAATTCATGGACCCTGCATATCAGCGGGGGACTGTTCAAGCTGGTGGAGGCTCTGTAATGGTGTAGGGTGTGTGCAGTTTGAGTGACATGGATTCCCTGATACGTCTAGATACGACTCTGACAGGTGACACGTACTTACGCATCCTGGCTGATCACCTGCATCCATTCATGTCATTGTGCATTCCGGCGGACTTAGGCAATTCCAGCAGGACAATGCGACACCCCACTCGTGAAGAATTGTTACAGAGTGGCTCCAGGAACACTCTTCTGAGTTTAAACACCTCCGCTTGCCACCAAACTCCCCAGACATGAACATTATTGATTATATCTGGGATGCCTTGCGACGTTTCGTTCAGAAGAGATTTCTACCCCTCGTACGGATTTATGGACAGGCTTGCAGGATGCATGTTGTCAATTCTCCCCAGCACTACTTCAGACATTAGCCAAGCCCATGCCACGTCGTGTTGCGGCACTTCTGCGTGCTCGCGGGGTCCCTACACTACATTAGGCAGGTGTACCAGTTTCTTTGTCTCTTCAGTTTAAAACAGGACACTAACGACACTTGGTAACTTGCTTTTCAACGAAATTTCACCTGGACAAAAGAGAGAATAATTTTAATCATTACTTAATTATTTACGTTTCTCTGGGATCGTTTTAGCGAAATTCAGATAACTATGCTAACACTAGTAAAATAAGAAGTCAATGAAATCAAGGAATACTATTACTTGTATGTTATATTCTGAGTTTTTGGTAATTCATAATGCTTGGTGAATCTCCTGAATATATATATATACATAAAGTAATTTTAGTCTGAAAATAAAATTGAAAACTGCAGAGATTATCTTTAATACACCATGAGCATACCAAACACAAAGAAAGGGAATGTGTCACGGGAATTTGAATAAACTTTTCACGGTACCAGCATTTTAGATATGTGATTATCATAATTAGTGCTAAACTGTAATAAAATTTTTACTTGTTTATATTTATTTAGATGATCTCGTTACATCGTATTACGTATTTTGGTCTCTAGAAAGATAGTATGGTTCTTAAAAATTTTCAAAACCTAACTGTCTATTGCAGAAAGTACTAATTTTCTGTTGTTTATGAAACCTCACGAGTCCCTTAGTGGTCAGCTGACGAACATTTATGAGTCTACTGAACAGCAAGGCACTCGTATGAGGCAAAGGATCAGTGTAATTGTTTCTGTTATGTTGCTTAACTTCGTAACATCAGCTTAGAACAAACTGGTGTTCGAGATGCTGAAAACATGACCTCTCTGTGGAGTTCTTAACCACAATTTCATTTTAAGAGATCGTGGCCACCCAGACTGATACCGGTAATTTTATTTGGGAGGGAAGCAAGTTCCGCCATTTTTCTGTAATTCACAAGAACTAAGCCACTGACTCGATCTTCATAATAGTGAAAAAGTGTTCAGAATGTTGTGCAGCTCATTTTAACTTAATCTTAAATAATTTAGAATGTGTGGAAATTTCTAATGAGTGAGTATTTCAGGGCTCTATGAACAGTTGTCCACCACAGGTTCATAGTCAATGGCCTTCGTTCTATTGCTTTTGTTACTGTCGTTGGAAAACCTAAAGAACTTATCAGGAATTAAGGTAATTTCTGGTTAATGATTCGTATATTGTAGGCGTGCAGGTGAAAACGCATTACACAGTTTCGAATAACAAACAGCAGGAGAATGTTTAAAAATTTGACCAGACGTGTCATTCAGAATGATTGCGTTTTTTAAATTCTTCCCGTGGTCATTTAGACAAATAACGTTACGATACCCAATTTCCGCCTGAAAAATTACACGATATACGAAGAGATTAACTTTCAAAAAGCAGAACACCTTATTACGGTCTTCGGTGGTTTTATTACTATATTGATTAATTAAAAAGTCCACCAAAAAGGTTATGTTGATGTTTGTTTATTTCATCAAAACGAAGTCAGCGATATTCACATGTATAGATACAATACAGAGATGCACTTCTGAACAGTCGCAAAGATAATCTCTGTGAAAACTAACTGGATGAATGAAACTCTCTGTAACACTGAATGATGTCAGCTAACTAACTAACTGCTCTGTCCAGCCGATCTGTTTATATAGTCTCTATCGAAATTACGAGAATTCTTCAAAGGCATCCGCCCGATATTTCTCGTACATTAACAATCACTCAAACAATCAAACATATTAAAAACAACCGGAATTAATACAAAATTACTTAACAACATTACATAATGATCAGAAATGATAATAAGAGATACTTAAATACAAAATTATTTGCAGAAATCATCTCAAACTGTAGAAAATTGTCCTGTAGACATCATAACTTGCATTAATACAAGGAATTACAAACATTTAAGAAATTCTCTTGCACCATTCGGTTCTTAAACATATTAAATGGACTTTAAATAATTTTCTTACATAAAACCAAGTCTATATACACTGATTTATAAGAAATTACAAAACAAACATACCAAATCACTTTCAAGCAAACTTTAGCTCACTACAAATACTTCATACAGTACAATGCTATTCAAAATTCAGGTATGAGGGCTGTTACAACCTCTTACAAAGTTCAAACACACACCGTTACACGTATGCTCGCCCTTAGTAAACAAGCCACTTAGCAAATTTTTCCACATAGCATAGTGATTTGATTATAGCTCATTAATTTAACGTTTTGTCCAGTCTGGTGACAACGTATCAGGCTTACAGATGACAATGCCCATAAGAAAATCTTCAATGTTTGATACTAAAAATTACTAATAAAGTATAAAAATTAACTGTAATGAAGAAGAAAAGGCTTAGGGTAATTCACTGCTTCACTCAAAGAAAAACATTTTTCCTCAATCGTCTTTATTCTCACCAAGTAACAAAGACCTATAAAAACTGAGCAACACTTATAAAGTCTTAACTTTATTTACCGCACTACACAGCATATACGAGTAAAATAAATTTTCGGTCCGTTTTATGATATCTCACAACTGAAAAAAAACTGGTTTTTCTTTTTCTTTCTTTTTATTCCTGAAAGGGTTTGACGGGGTGAACCAGGATTAGTTCGTCTACTGCGTATGATTAATCCCTTGACTCTTTTAGTCGAACTGCACAGACTTCAGAGCGCCGGTAGGCAAGTAGAGGAAGTGATCTGACGGACTACCTAATAATTTCAGGAAGACAGCAATGACATTTCCATTTTAATCAAAACCTAATTTCCATGGTGACTCACTTAGTAGAACAATATTCATGATGAACTATCAGATCTTACTTACAAGGCTTCACTGCCACACAAAGTATTAATTACTCTTAGAAGTTAACATACTGTGTGAACGATACTTAAAAAAATTATTAAACAATTTCTTTTTCTATTCAAAATCAACATGTTTATTTTCTATTTCCCACTGGGAAGACATTTCTTCAAATGCAACTTTCCATGAAAAAGTAACAAAATTGCAGAGGAAAAATTAATTGGCAAAAAGTTTTTTGAGGACTATTATATGAACAATGGCCTAAGAGAACTGACTGCTAGTCAGCGAAATAACTCATTAGCGATTTTAATGAAGTTCTGTGTTTAACTTAAGTTTAAAAATTGGAAATGTCTTCTCCATGCTCGGTTGGAGGATGGAGAACATTTTATACATTATAAGTCTAGTTAATGCGAAACATAATGATTTTTATGATGTACTTTCGGAATTAATAGATTTATTAAAAAATACAATAAATAAATTCGCATCTACCGTACAAACTTGACAATTACATTTCACGTTTCCTCTAGATTTTACTGCCTTCAAAGATTTTGTAGTAATAGGGTTAACATATCTCAGAAGAGCTTGCAGAGAAATAGATAATTTTTATTTAGAAAATCTAGTTTTTTATAAAACGAATAAGAGGGAAATAAACTGCAAGTTTCTAATAAATAAAGATTAACAATTGTATACAAAAATATGTTCCATTTAAGCGAAGAATTTAATTCAACAACATTCTGAAAAAGACGCAAAAGATTAAATTCATGAAATTAGTAATGACTGAATTAAATTCAGTAATTTTACGCTGTCTTAAACCTTTATTACTTCCAAAATTTGAAAAGAAAAATTCTAGTTCTCAGTTTTAGCTGAATATTTTTTAGTTTAATTGACTCTTGCCTTGTAGCAGATCATAATGAGGTGGTTCAGATTTTTTTAAAAAAAGTAGAAGAGATCTCTCCAGCCAAATTAGTTGCTCATATCGTGTAGGGCATATATTAAAGAAATGAAACACGTCCATTATTTCTGGGTTCTATTATGGTCTATGAATCTCTTGCTCCGTTTTCCTTGGATATTTAGCTGTCTGACTGCAGCAGCGTACATACTAAATTCTTTGTGTGGTTGAAATATTAATAATATTCAGGGACTGCTTTTTATGAAAATACCGAATAAATTACTAGGATTCGCATTTTATAAGACGCTGTAGCCATAAAAATACTGTTATTATAACACTAAGCATGAATAACAAATTATCCACGAGAACATCGCATCAAGTAGAGAATGGGTATAATTTATGCGCAGAATTACAACTTTAACCTCGTAACTGCTTTCTTCGAGAAGCGTGGAAGCGTGAAGGAAATTAAGTTCCAAGTGATGAATTTTAAATTTAATTTTGCTCGAGCTTGTTCCCCACACCGTCCCTTATCTGAAGGAAGTTTCTGGTGCAAAAGACTCATAGAGCTACATCATGCTGTAGTATAGACTAACTGAACTGCACAGTGAACCAGACAAGTTGAACAAATAACTTTCCTGTCTAACATCGTAGTGGATAATAGAAACAATTACTACGCTATCAAGAAATAAAACGAACAAGAAAGCTTTTAATTATTTATTACACAGTGCCCCAGATAAACAAATTTTTTGACATTCGAAAACAAAGCATATAGATTTTTGGTAGGCCCCTTCTCACTTTTTGAAATTAAATACATTTTAGTACTTGGACTCTACAATTTCTATTTTATTTATGATCCTCAATGGTGATTTAAACAGTTCTTGTGAATTCTCTGTCATTTAAAAATGCAATTTTTACTCTCTTCGTAAATTAGTAGTCATTACAGTGTGACGTTATAATACAAATAACAGCATTGAAATCACAACGCGCAATTAAAGGCAACAAAATGTCGTTCTTTGGCACAAGGACATCAGTGGCCGTTCTTTTTTTTTCCTTAAATCCGATTAAACCATTTATTTGAAAACAAGTCTCTACAACTGTTAAATATGTTGCACAAAAATAAAACCAGTGATGGATATATCAACCAATTTGCGCTTGATTTAAGGTGAGTGTTAGATCCAAGTTATGAAGTTTTAATTATTTTATTTCATGTAAGCTAAACTGATATTATCTAATTTTGCACAAACTAACTGAAGCATAGTATATGAAGAATCATTTTGCGTAGAAAATTGAGAGGTTTATTTGCAATTGATGCTTCACCTATTATGAGTAATTCATGTGAAGGCCGCAGTTTTAATAGAGCACAAAAGCCAAAGAGTGGAGGAAAATGCAGGACTAAATGTTGCTTTGAATAAAATGGTGAAAGGTAACAGCTGTATTGTAATGACTACTGCGGGTGTGTCTGACGGGGAGATGACGTCACAGTCTGTAGGTCACGAGGTCGAGTCGCAAGTACACGTAGTCGGATTGAATGACAGTATGAGTTTGCGTCTTACACTTCATAAAATATTACACAACGTAATGTATTTCAGCGCAAAAGTGACCAGAGATAATCATGTTTTGGTTGTAGTTTTTGAAAATATAATAGTTTCAGAACGGCATCATAATTATTTCTTAGAACTGGATCAAAGTAAATTATTTTTTAGATGCAGTGCTAAATCCCCAAACGCTTATTAAACTGGTATCATCAACAAGTATGAAACAAAGAAACTCTCGATGAACACACAGTACCGAAAAGGCGATATAAACGAGATTATTAAAAAACGAATGAATATGTAACATTTAAAGTCGACTTACATTCAAATCTCTGACTTCGAATAGCAACCGTTCTGTCTAATACAGAAGGTGTTCCGCTTACGATTTCGTTTATGTAAAGAAATCGTTACAAGAATATTACAAATGCAGAAATGAATATAATTGCTTTCCGTTTCTTCTATTATGGCCTACCAGTGTTTTGAATTCTTTATGTAATGATGAAAGTATATTGTTCATAGTTTCGAATAAAGTTCCCTGATAAATTGAAACGAACGATTTTAATAGTGTCATTGTATGTTTTGATATACAAAATAGTCTGGTTAAGTGACAGAATTAGAAAAAATGATTTCACAAAACAATAATATGGGTCGTTACTGTACGTGAATAGTTTTTAAAACTTACAAATAGTTAGCAAAGTGAATTCTTGTTTTCAATTATCAATTCCGTGTAATATTTATTTTACAAATCGTACAGATCTGACGTCTTGTTTTTTTGTTTTAATTAGGTAGTCAAAATGGCGAAGACGAACCATTGTAGTTTCGTCATTCCTGTCCGTCCATCCATCCATGTATCCAGTCCCATAATTCCGCTGAAATTCATCGTTTGTGACAAAATAACGCAGATAGATGTTTTCTGTTGACTCAAAACATGTCCGGAGGAAAATACTAAAAACAAAATATTTCTCAGATTTCCTAAATAAAAATATAACAGAAAGATTAAAATATTCCGTTTTTCCGTGAGCCTCATAAGTTTAGTATCGTTGAGAACACATCAAAAAATGTAATCAACGTTTGTTATTCGTCTCGTGATAATCAACACCTAAATCGCTTATAATGTATCTCTCCCTGCAATTCTCCAAACATCTGACTAAAAATATCTCAAAATATCCATGATAATGGAATTTTATAAGGAGATTAAACGTTTTTTTGATAAATAAATATTCACATAAAGCTGCTACCAACATACATAATTTTTCAGTCCATAAAATAATACTTGATTCTAAACAATGTATATTTACTTAAAAGATTGGTCTGGTACGTCAGTGGTTGATGCGTACACTTCAAAAATTCGAAGTCCTCGCTTCGAATCCCAGTGCATTCTGAAGTTATTCACTTCTGATAAAGCTTTGCCTGTTTGCTGAGAAGGGCGCTCGGTGATTTGTGTTCCGCTTCAAGCTGTAGTGGCAGCCACTACAATGGTGTAATAGGCAGCAATTTGAAACTCCATCACCAGACCAAACGGTCACACCTTCTTCTTCCGAACTTAGGCTGTTACCAGTGAGGTAATCTTTCCATGGCAACGTCTGGGAAGATGAACCGGGGTGGTTTTTCGCTGGCTTCACCAGGTGATGGTGTTCGCAAGTAGTATTGTAAGTATGGCTGACTGTGATAGTTTGTGTGTTTAGTGCAGTGCAGAGTGATGTGTATGGAAGATGAAAGACGGGAGCGTGTGAAACCCGGTACTGGCCCATTCAGGCCTACACTACCAGAAGAAACCTAGGGGACCGGTAGACTTAAGGTCCCAATCCGATGGACGAAGCACCATACACAGCGTCGTATGCCCTCACTCCATACGCACTGAGGAGAGGTTTGGGATTTAACCCAGGACTCGCCACCACCTCTCCTACCCTCCAGGCCAAGTCCTGATGGTGAAAATTACTTTTACCACCAGGAATTGAACCAGCAAACCCTGTGTCAGCACTGCACACCATTGCGGTGCCGCAGCCAACTAAACAAACTAGGCGGGCAAGGTTAACCGGATTAATTTTTTAACAAAAATAGTTGCACCAACAGGACGCATATCAAATATGTATTAAATATTACTTTTTTTAAAAAAAAAAAAAAACTGATTAACGTCTCTTAACAGCGAGGTCTTTAGAGACGGGAAAGGATGGGGAGCAAGGAATGGGAAGGAATTCGGGCATGGCCTTTTGAAGGAAACATCCCGGCGTTCACCTGGAGTGATTTGGGGAAACCATGAAAAACCCAAATCTGGATGCCCGGACGGGGATTCGAACCGCCGTCCTCCCCAATGCGAGGCCAAAACGATTAAATATTACAACTGAGGAAAACCAATGCTTGCCAGACACATGCTTGGGGGTATTATTTTTATGAGTGAAAGCTGAGAGAGCAGTTAAACAACCACTATTTTCAGAAATATCCGTGTGTGTTAACTACATTTTGGAGATATACAAAGACTGTCCTAAAGCAAGTGTTATAATCCCTCGTGCATGCAATGAGGAACGCTTACGACTTTTTTTAGAAAGCCTTACACGTGTTTCCATGAGAATTGTATATTTTGTGGAGGACATCACTGTGGATAAAGTGTTATTTAAGTCGCGGCTGAGCTTTGTGAGCCCGTAACGTAGTCTGTGGTGCCGCATTGTGCGCGCTTTAGAATCAGTTTTATGTCTGCTTGGCCCCGGCCACCAACAATGCGGACCGGCCGGCAAAGTGTTTTTGGTGCGGCGGACTGGGAGCCCACAATAGCTGTCGTCCGCGAGGAAGGGACGAGGACTCTCTGATTTATATATCGGTTAGCAGCTGTGGAGAAAACAAAACCAGAGAGAAAGGCAATAATGGAAGGAATTATTTTTCTCCGAGCACAAAAGGAATTGCAGTGAAATGGGAGGGGGGAGGGGGGGTCAGGAAATAAATGTGGCTGCAGAAGAAGGGCTCCGACGCTTTGGGGTGGTCAGATATCGGTTGTACATTGGCTGCAGTGAAATACTGCTGGACGACTTCTCAGATTTTACGCGGTGGCGGCATTAACGGGTATTTACTGAACATATGTTAACATAAGTTTTTCGTTTTATATTTATTTTCTCAGTTGATCTTTTAAGTTATGAATCTGCAAGTTATGCTACCGCATTTAAGCTTTGTATTTGCGAAATGCTGCTATTCGTTGTCAGTAAATGTAAATTTCATCTACTTCATCTTTTAAAAGATGTTGATTCAAATTAATTCTAATTGCCCATAATATTTCCAAATATTTCTTATGGAACAGGTGCTGACAATGTAGTCTTCAAATTAGACTCAATTTAACATAGTCGTGGTAAAAACCGTCCCATGTCATGTATCGTCCCTCAACCAGAAACTGGTTCAATTCACCCATAGTATACGAATCAAAGTTTGTTACACAAGTGCAACGGCCAGTTTCTTTCCTCCGAATGTTTATGAGTGTTTCTGCATGTGCGCATGAGACTGTAATGAATTGTTTTTGTTTTGTCTATATGAAGGGACAGAAGGTATTTTCGAAGACAGGTGCGAGTCCATTCAGGAGTACTCTTCATAACAATTACGATGGTCACGATTTATTTCGCTTTGCAGTGGATAAATGCCACCAACAGACATGTGAATCCTCATATCATACACACTGCGGAGAATTTTGTAATTAAACTCAAATATTTGATATACAGCCAGATAATTCGGATTTGTGTACCACCATCTCTCGTATTATGCTAGTTAAATGATAAATGACATTTCTTTTCCCCCAACGAGTCGAGAAACTGTGATCCCGTGACGATTCAGAACACTATCATGGTATTTTAGTGATTTCGGCTAGCAATATTGGTAGTGAAAACCACACGCACACAAATTTATACATCTTCAACGAAATTAATTTTGGCTAGATATGAAATCAATTAAACAATAATTTGGTATATGTACTATTAAAATTATTGTGCTAATCCCAGGTGCTAATTACCTAAGCGATCATCCATATCATGATTTGTTTGGTGTACTGCAGGAGAAGTTTCAAATCTACCAGCAATTGAGTATTGTATCCTGCCGATAAAATTTTATGTTACAAACATAAATACATAAATGTAAGTTAAGTAGCAAAGACGCATTTTAGAGACGATAAAACGTAAAAAAAATTGTTTATCACAATGTCTGTTATGCACAGGTAATACAAAACAACTGAGATAGTGGCAGGAAGGTCTTACTGTTCATAAACTGCTCTTAGAGCAGTCCACATTCCATGCAAGAGGAGGGCGATGGCTGCAAATTTCCCGACAAAGCGCTGACACTACCAGTCGCATTGCCTCCCTGTCTCTCAGCGAATAAAATCCATAAATGAAATGGGCAGCCAACAGCGCGTGCAGAGAAGAGCGCGCGCAGCCAGTGCCACTGTGCGTGGCGATAACGCCATTGTGTACGTCACGCAAACGGGCCTGTGTGTGACGGGCGAGCATAACGCGGGACGCGCAGGCGCACTACACGGCACCGCGACGCAGCGCCGCGCCGGCAGGTCGTAACAGAGTGGAGAGCACGGACAAGTGGCTGCTGTCTACCACACACCCTGCTGTCAGTGGGAAAGTTTTTCTTCCGCAGGACATTTTGTGTGTTTCTGTGTTTAGAAGCTGTAGTGGAATTTGTAACGCTACTGTTTTTCGGCGTATAGTAATTCGAGGTCAGATGCGACACATGTTCTTGTTGGTTATTGGATTTCTCTCACTGTCAGTACTAAAACGGAATGGGAAACGTCATTTAATTGTTTACCTTAGAATAAATAAAACTGTAATTCAAAAAACTAAAAACACGCTTTCGTAGTAATGTGAACTAAAAGGTTAAAAATAATCTTTAAATATAAAGTTTTTTTAAACAGCGATAGAACGTCCCACAATTCACGATAAATTAATTTTTTAAATAATCTTAAAGAATAAAATCACCAATTACAAAATTCACTTTAATGTAAAAAAGCGTGGGGTGCCAAATGAGTTGTCTTATATTTTTTGTTACTGGCTGTTTGTAAAGATAGTTATTTTCAAAAGTTATATAGTTATTTAAGTTAATTTTGATATCTGTGACTTTATTTCTTAATCTTATTCAAAAAATTAATTTATACTGAATTGTGGGACGTTCTATCGCTATTAAAAAAAAATCTTTATATTTAAAGATTATTTTTAACCTTTTAGTTCACGTTACTACGAAAGGTGTTTTCAGTTTTTAAAACTACAATTTTATTTTTAACGTTTTAGTTCAGAGTGTTTCAAAAGTATATTTCTAAATGTTGGGTTTTCTGCGCCAATCTCTCTTTTCTTTGTGTTGTAGTTTCATTTTTAATTATTATTCCCACGAGTAACGTACAATTATATGGCCAGCCGCACCAGAGGCCCAATAGCAGGGTAAATGTGGAAGACTACTTTTCTATAATAGAACGAAGTAATTGTAAACGATGTTTCGAATACTCACTATTTAACATCACACCAAGCGACTGCAGACACTATCGTAGCAGCTTGTATAAAATTATCATTAATTGCGCATGTGCAAAAGGTTGCACAACAAAACCATTATTCTGTTGTTACTGTGAAAGTAATGAGAATACCAGGTTACAGCTTTGAAATTATTGTGTTGTTAAACGTTCTTAATTCGTGTGCAAAATTTCCAAAAATTAAGACACCTGAAACTTGGTAATTAAATTAAATGGATATGGCGATGTTGGCCGGGAAATCTCCGAAGGGCTCGGCAGCCAAATGACGAAGGTTTCTCGATTGCCGCGCTTGTACAAAATGTCGCGGCTGTGTTTGCCTAACTCGGCAATCCCATCAGGTGTAGAGTACCTGCAGTTTAACGTGAAATCCGAACCGTGGGTTATTCTAATCTTTGCCACTTATAATCTCCTAAAAATTCCAACCGAAACCGGGATTCGAGCAGGGACGTCTGTTCGCAAGTCACGCGCCTTAACCAACTCAGCCACCAGGGGTATGCGGAAAGTGGGTTAAAATGAGCCACATCTGTCAAAAGAAGGTTAAATCACTTTAGTGTTCTTACTGTCAAAGTAATGAGATTACCAAGACATAGATATGAAATAAATAGGAAAACGTGTACAAAATTTCAGACATTTGTGTCTTCCTGAAGACGGTGAAAATTGAACTGAAATTTCCATTGCATTCAACCACTTTTAAGTTGTTACTGACAACGTGGTGAGAAAGAAATTATTGAATTTTTATCGGTTCTTAATAACTGTGCAAAATTTCTGACGTCAGGAAGCGGGTGAACACTGAAATGAAAGATTCCATTACATGTAACCATTTTTCTATTGTTACCGTCAAAGTAACGAGAATAGCAGGACGTTGCTAAGAGACTACTGTATTGTCAATGGTTCTTAAAACGTGTGCAAAATGTTTCTATTGTTACTTTTTTCGAAGTAATAAGAATATCAAGACATAACTTTGAAATTATTGGATTGTAATCAGTTTTCAATACACGAGCAAAATTTCAAACAATTCTGACATCTAGAATTGGATTAAAATTAAATTGCAGAATTCCACGACATTCAACCATTTTTTCTGTTGTTACTGTCAAAGTAATGAGAATAGCAGGACATTGCTATGAAATTATTGTATTGTCACCGGTTCTTAATATGTGTGCGAAATTTCAAACAGTTCGGACATCTGGAAGTGGTCAAAATGGAGTTGTAAAATTCCGTTACATTCATCCATCATACATACATACAGGTCAAGCTAATATAAAGCGTGTAAAAATGAATAAAAAGAATCAGCACATTATCGCTTCAATGAGTCAACTGTTGCGATTATTTTGTAACCTAAGTCTCATTTTCCTTTCTCGGAAACCGTTTAGTTTTCCATTTAATTATAAAAGAAGGCGGCCTACGAATGAAAATATAGTCATTACCACAGTAAAGAGTTCAAAAATATAATAATAATAAATAAACATAAAAAGAAGTCGATTATATAGAATTTACACGTATGGAAATCGGAGTCAGATGAAATAAGGAAACACTACGCGGATGATGCTTTCTCTGGCGATTTCATGTTTATTTTAAAGTCAGGTAATCGTACTCGTTGGTATTATTGTAAATTCTTATAAAAAAACCTAACGTTTCCTTCTTCTTTACAAACATACAAGAAGTACTGATAAAAAGTGGTCCCTCTTCAAATGGCCATGAAGCTACGAGACATGAACTCTGTTTTCTTCACAATCAATATACCCTGACAAGTTACAATATCTAACTTTCGATCCTAGAAAGTTTTGAGTCTGCCAATTCCGATCGCTGTAGTGGATAGTTCACTTTTAATCGATTATGAACAGATTATGGAAGGCAATTCATGCTTCCCAAAGGAAGCTAAGGAAAGGGTAGACCAGTGTGCACCACCTTTTTGTTCTCCGCGGAATACTTCTCTAAAGTATTCAGCTCCCAGTCTGTGATAAAGACGGTTTAGTACACATCTATCCTGCTGCGTGACGAAAACGCTCAGGGGTGCCATTCGGAAAAAACTGGTTCCAGTCCTTGTAATACCATCCAGATTTCTGTATTCCGTATTTTCCCCAAATCTTTCCAGGCAAATGCCGTAATAGTTCCTCCAAAAGGCTAAGGCCAGAATCCTTCCCGTTCCTTGTCCTCAATCCTCTCCTACCTGCAATGACCTTGAAATCAATGAAGCGTAAAGCCACAACAAAAAAAATGATAAAGTTAATAGTTCAAAGTTTAACAAATGGAGTTGTTTTGCAGCTACAGCATCCAGAATTTTCGCAACCTTTCATGCTAGAGATCTAGACTGCTGTAATGAAACACGTTTGGGGATGCTGAATATCATCGACATTGTTGCTGCTGTTATGTTACAAATTAATAGCTTTGCTGCTGCTCAACGTTGATCCAATTTGTGGTGTATGACTACAGTAATCTGTCCTTGAACTGAGTGCATACTCCCACAGACCAAGTAGCAATCGTACAGTACCAGCAGAAGTGTTGTTGTATATCTGTAGATAGATGAATTTGATGGATGTGGGAGAGGTGCTGTTTATTTACAACATTTACATTAAAGTAAAGGTGGCGTGGAACTTGATGCCGGCCTATTCATCGCTACTAAAGAATCGACAAGTTTAACCTTATTTCCGTTTTCAGAGTTACCAAGGCCGGTTTCCATACCTCCCTAAGACATAGCCCAATGTCTCTGTTTCAGGTATCAGCCAATCGAATTTCAATCGCTTCTTTGAATTTCATTTCAAGCATACGCCGGGATAGTCTCCGTTCTTACATCAAACTGAATGATAGTAAAAACCTAAAGTAATTCATGAGGTAATAACGTCATCCAGCATCTTCCTGATTATTATTTTATTATCTCTAAATCTATTTCGTTTCTTCCCCTTCGCTCATTGTGAGAACTAATGAAACATTGTTAAATGAGATTATAGTGTTTATGTGTCTATGGGACAAGCGAAGTAAGAAGAACAATAAAATGTAGATTTTGTTTTATGAAAATATATCTTGTAAGACGAACTGATTTCTTTTATATGAAAAAGCACTGATATTTCATTTTTCGTGTTAAGATTATTCCCATCTTACGCTCAAAAGTATACATAATCCATGAATCAAAGTTTTCATTAAATACGAAAGTTGTAAATATTGCAATTAGGAGTTCTATCTGGCAACACGCAGTTCGAAAGCCTAGCTCATACATGGCTTCTCCTACCCGCAGGCAAAGGCTGAGAGGTGCACATTGTTCGCCAACAAGCCTGTGCCTCAGCCATTAGCGTGAGATTAATCAAACCGCTTTGGAAAGAAGATGTAATACGTCGATTATGCAAATGCGTGTGGAGGGGTGGCAGTCCCTGCAGGCCTTCGCCGGCAATCCGTCACACTGTGCGCTCCCGCAAGCATCAACACACGGACCGCTCGTATTCCGTACGCCTGTCTGGCGCCTATGATTAAAAGGTACACGCTAACAGGAACGTCTGTTCCTCACCTATTTCTAACATGAATCATTGTTCGGGTGCGTGAATTATTATTCCACTCTTCGTTTCTCGCCATTATATTTTTGGGTGCTGGTTTCAATCCATAATCACCCCAGGCGGCTACCATAATCCCAAGATGTAATCAGAATCTGCCTGGACGACCGGGGCTAGATCTATGATGAAGCGGAGGATCATTCTCTGAAGCTGAATGTCCGAAATGGCTCCCAAGATCAACTAAGCCTGCTGCACATTGAATACTCAGAAACGAATCCCCTCCGAGAATATGAAAGTGATCAGAACATGGTCAATTGTTTTCTAGTGCTGTAAGTCAAGAAACCGAATATAGACCTCTACCTCTGTTCCTCACCCATGGAGGCCTTCTTGTTATATAGGCGAGAAAGAATAACAAAAAACTTACTCACCCGTTTATATCGGCCAGAGTGTATTTATTTTGGACTAGTTATCCAAGGAAGATACATCACAGCAATCAAATGAGTTTATGAAAGTGCGAATATTTGGTTTTCATGCTAATGACTTCCTTTCCAGGATTCCTTTATGAGCCTATAATGAAATAAAAAAAATTAACAGAAATGTATTATCCAAAACAGATTTGTACAGGGAAATGGTCACCATATAATATCCTTCAGGAATCGACCACCAAAGTGTGCTTACACACGGACAGAAGTCTACACTAGACGAAGGCGACCAACCAATCAGCAACTATATCTCACTGATGAAGTCAATTAACCACTAACTTTATCAAAATTATGTAACCACCGTAGATTCCAGAATTAAAAGTATGGTGGAAATTTTCCAATTTCCCAATATGCCGCAATAATGTAAATTCATATTTCGATGTGCTGTTTGGCAAAAAGTGTTGCGTACAACAGGAGCGCTTTCATTTGCATCAGGGCGTAGATATTAATATTGGTACAGTAACTCATTTCCTACTGAAACATAAAATCTCAGATATACACGTAGCGACATTGCTCATAGTCAGAACTAAAGCATGATTAATTGTCGCAAAGCACTTTTGCTGTTCCCAAGGTGATTAATGTATTTGATTGTCAACACTCATTCTTCTATAAGAATATAGATTTTCCTGTAATCTGTCTGATAGCAACTGAGAGTTACATCCATAATGTATCATCCCAAAAATCAACGCTTAAGTGGTACAGAAATGCATACTTAAGGTTTACATCTCATTTACACCCCTTCAAATGGCTTTGAGTCTCGTCGACATCGAGTTCATTAGAGGCGTGAAAGGACTGGTTATAAGGAACTGGAAGGAATTTGGCCATGGCCTTTTGAAGGAAGCATCCCGGCGTCCCCTGGAGTGATTTGGGAAAACCAAAGAAAAACAAACTCTTGATGCCTGGACAGGGATTCGAGCCGGCGTCCTTCCGAATGCGATGCCATATCGTTATCGCTCACCCACCACGCTCCGTACGTCTTACTTACAGGTAGGCTAATGTGGAACTATAGTTATAAGGAAAGCATTCGTAATATTTGTTTGGCAATAAAAGAAAGTTTCTAACAAAGTTATCTTAAACTTATACGGTTTTCACAGAGGTGAATTCAGATTCGGCAGAGCAGATTAGAGTGCAGATGAATGATTAGGGTAAGTCGGTATTAAATGCAACAAGTAAAAGAATTTGGCTCTCTTACTTTGTTCTACCGCAATTCCTGGAATACTAAACTTCCAACCCTTCAAAAGCTTAAGCCACTTTTTTCCCTTAAATACATCATTACCAAAAGGCATTTTTAATGGTTACGTAAGGAAGTGAGGAACTAGAATGAATTTCCCAGCGAAATAGGGAACTAGGAACTAAAATAAGAACATATTTTAAGAATAGTTTTTTTCAACTACGACAGTAGGTGAGTAGGGAAATTGCCACCGGAACGTTAGGTCCGCAGTAGTTAAATTAATTAAATGCAAAGGAGTAAAGTGGAAAGCAAAATTTCCATCTGTTACAATAGATGGAAAATTGTAAGAGCGCACAAATCAAAATATAATTTTTTTTAATAGGAATTTTTTTTTTAGAAAAAGAGGTAATTGTAAAAAAGAAAAAAAAAAAGGATTTTTAGGTAGAAAATGGGGTAAAATCAACCTTATTATTGTCCCGACAGTCGTGTAGAGTCGTTTTAGGATGTCATAGAATTCTAGAAGTCTAACGCCGGTTTCTATGATCTCAGACTCCAAAGCTGACATTCATTCAACAAATTCAGTTAGATTCTTTGATCTACAAGTTACTCTGAACATAACACAACAAAAGCAACTTCAGTTGGTTTTTGTTCTTCTTTACTGTAGTTAAAATAACGAGCTCACTCATTATGCAAATGATTTACGCTAAATCGTTACCAGCGTTAACAGCGGTTTTACGTTCGTGTCGTAATCACGTGTCAAATAAATACAAGGTCCAAAAATACTGCTTCTGTAGCTGACCTCCGCCTGCAAGGACCACACAAGGCACCGCCACGGAGCAGTGCCGCTGGCGTAAAATAACATAGCCTACACAATGAGGGATAATGCCTACGCTTCTTCACTCACCTAACACTTATTTGCGATACTCGTACTTAATCACTTTGAAATGATGACATACACCTAACTATTGGGAGTAGTAGGATGTTTGAATCCGATAGTATGATTTCCAGTATATTAATGACACGAATGAAAATTTAAAATAAATCACTGACTCAACCTCTTTCTTTACATTGATGAAGTATCCTACAACGTTTGCAAGAAAATAATCAAATTATGTTTAAAAATATGCTGAATGTTCGGTTAACAATGAGCTCAATGCATAAATTAGTTACATTTTTCGAAAGCTATCAATATTGTGAAAGACATCTTATATAGTCAGCAAATGCTGTTACCGAATTTTCATTTAAACACATTTTAGCTCATGTTATAATTGTTTCAAGTATTCGGTGACATTGATCATTTATTTTTAACTCAATTTGAATGAATGTGGAACAAATTCACTTTGACTGAACAGCATTTAGAGCATGGAATAAACGAGAAGAAAAAAACTGTATCTCGGGTGTTGTGCACAGGTTGAATTATCAGTGGCCCAGTCATTTCGCTTTTGAAGCCGAATGTGTTATTACAGTCACGCGATGTTTTCAGGAAGACGCTCCATCTAGGTCAGCGTCACGAGACACCAGCTGTTGCCAGTCCAACGTCGTGATGTGTAGTGCGTACGTAAAGCTACTGCTTCTGGTTGCTGCAATCGTGATGGTACCATAGACTGTCAGTGTTTCACAGGAAAAAACAGACAATAGCCAGTGAGTGTTGCTGTACTAGTTCCATACACTCTCATAGCCGGGGTTCAAGTAACCTTTCTCATCTACTCCCGAAGCAAGTCTACCTCATCACCTACATAACCTGGAGTGTTTTCCTCTGTTGCAATCATCTCCTTCTGGTTGTCCGATCTCGGCTTCGTTTGGCTTGGTGGTTGTAAAATATAAAAACATTAATGGTGTTTACAGTACAGACCTGTGATAGGCCAGGACAGTTTCCCACTTATTACAACATTTTCTTGTAAATTGTGATTCGGGAAAAATTTCAGTTTAGAAGTGTTTAACAAAACACTGTTACCGATAGTTGTTTTAATGTATGATAAAATATTCTATTGGTGGAGAAAGGGTATTAATTTCTACTGCCTAGAATGATGAAACTAAAGTTCGGAGAAAGAATGTGAAAATCTCTTTTCATTATACTATGAGCCTAAATGTTTCGACAATATCCTTACTTCCTTCTAAACAGCACACTGAATAGAATATATGTTTCAGCTAAAGTGACGTAGGTTACCAGGTTTAAATACCGCTAGTGGAACCAGTTTTCAACATTCGGTATTTGTTTAGTAGATTGCATACTTCATGATCGCTGTATTTAGTGGCATCGAGCTGCACTTTAGTCTTTAGAGCCAGCGGTTCCCAATTTCCTTTTGGCCACGGAACCCTAACTGATCATACATTTTTTGGCGGATCCCCATCTTTATAAGCGTAAGCTGAAAAACCAGTCTCGCATCGGTAAGTCATCACAGACGGAAGCAGAACCATGATAGCCCTCTCACGGCGCGGTTATGACTCTTTTCAACGAGCATTTTATTTAATTCTCGGACGGAACACTGAACCCTTGTGACCCTTCCACGGAATCCCAGGGTTCCGCGGACCACCATTTCTGAACCACTGCTTTAGGCTGTCCGAACTTATTTTCGTATCAGAAACATATTGTTACACAATTATAAACATAAAATTGTAATAAATCAAAACTTGGTCACTTCCAGATAATTTTCTAAGGCCTCACATGGATCACTTTTCGAGCAGAATGCAGGCTGCCTCAGCTGTTGCTGAGTGATGGCGTAAAACGTTGTTATGTTCGTATTGGACCCAATGGGGACGTTAAAAGTGTCGATCTCATAGATGTTTCTCGTCAAATATACGTGACTTCACCAGAAGATTGCGGCAATGAATCTAGTCGCCGAAATATCGTGTAGCAACGCACTCTTGACTCGGCTAGTCACCCGAGAGCAGTTTATACATTCTCAACGCCGAGAAAGACTTCGTTCTTATATAATACTTAAGTGTTCTGCAAGAAAGTGCATTAGGAGAACTACTTTTATTGGAATGTTTATAAACATGTTAAAATTTGTTTAATTTTGTTCGTTGACGATCCACTTAGACATAAGTAAGTTAAAGGTTCTACTGATTGTTTCTATTGCGAAAATGACATTGAAATTATTTCTCAGGCTTCCACGGCCGCCTATGTTAATGATTACTGGATATGCGGGGTATGCCGTGTTGTTTATTTGATATTTAGAATATCGGCTGTTAAATGGCAGCCGAAAACTAAGATCATCAAATAAATAACGGGCATACACCGAAAATCTAGTAATCATTTAAATTATTTCCCAATACGTAACATAATCAAGTTAAATCGTAAAAAGTACAAGGTAAAGATCTCATGGAACAAAGCGCTGTACCTTGCTTGCCCTTGAGTTAAAATAATTTATCTGAACATTCTTAAGATCGATTGGGTGTAAGATTTTCGTGTTACAGATCAAAGCTACATAGAGATCAAGACATCACTTCGGTCATATCTAAGCTAAATCTGAATATTACGAATCAAACATCAAATTTAAAAATGCTGTGAAATGTATACAAGGATCATGCCGCATAAAACAGTAGTAGTACCCATCTAGGGCAATGTAGTGCTGCATGAGATTCGCGTCCCATAGTATTTATTAGTGAAAATTAGAATGTGCAGTAAAGAGCAACATATATCTCTGGGCAGTTCCCGGCAAGTGTTACGAAATTTTCGCAGACTTGATATAGATGTTGAGTTCTAATAGTTTTTCAGACAGGCAGTATATTTTTCCCTAGAATTTATTGAATAGCATGCGAAAACTTCGACTTCCATTTACGACTGAAATGATGTACTTCTCCTTTGTGGTATTACATCGGGGTAACAGAGAAGACTGGATTTTGATTGCACATCAGGTTCCCAAGAAATCATCCTCTAAATCCCTGAAATTATTTCGTTGCAGTTTGAACCATTGCAGCAGCAAATAACTCATTAAATATACAAAACTCTCTTTTCCTCACCGTCGTAATTTTTTGTATGTCAGAACTTCGGTTTGCAAAGATTAACGAAAAACACATTGAAATATAAACTTCAAAGATAGGTAGAAACGTAATATTTAAATGAGTCTGTAGGTTGCTGCACATTGATGATGATCAAATAGACCAACAGATTTACCTCACGTTGTAAACTTTCGTAATATAATTT
This sequence comes from Vandiemenella viatica, assembly GCA_031002005.1. Taxonomy (NCBI): domain Eukaryota; kingdom Metazoa; phylum Arthropoda; class Insecta; order Orthoptera; family Morabidae; genus Vandiemenella; species Vandiemenella viatica. The sequence continues at coordinate 363,388,734 of JARYHS010013630.1, forward strand.
ATCCGATCAGCAACTATGCTGCTAGCCGATTGGAATGCGAAATTATGTTGAAACAATCCGAAAGTTAACAATAGCTAAAAGTCAACCCGAATAATACATTTTTAATTTGTTTAACAACAATGTAGTTATTGATTAGAACAATACTGAGAAGATTTTAAATATTAACTGAACTTATTCTAAACCATTTACAAATAGCTTAAATGTATGAAACAATTTGCGAAAAATGTGATCTCTAGATGTAATAACGTCCACTGATTAAATAATTTAAGAAATGAAACAGGTAGGCTGAATAGAAATTGTACCATCACATCCTCTACCGTGTTTTGTTTGCAATTCAGGATAAGTAATATAAAATAAATGATGTCCTATAAATATTTTTTTCTCTTCTTTTGGAATTAGCGATTAGAACAAGTAGGTTTCTTCAGACTTCACATGTACCGATACAGTTTGCACGGTGGAGATGTACGTTTGTGTAGGGAAGGCTGTGAGATTACTAACGATTAATGTAAAATTTTTAGGATGTGTCTTAGCACAGAACATCTACAGTGTATTACAGAGTCTTGAACCTTGTGCAAGCACTGTTTCAAACTGCGTGTGAGGACTTTCGCATGGCAGTGGAGCGCAGCAGAGAGAGTATGTGACCTCGGCGCCTAATGCCGCTATGCTCGCTGATTGCTTCCTAATAAATCAATTTGTCGGCGTGGCCCGGCGCTGCGCAGCGGGCGAGAGCTGGTTCCGCTCTCCACGGCTCACTGCACACGCGACCTTGCCTCCATATTCTCACTCGCACACGAAATTTTCAACGCGTACAGTCGGACGCAACGAAAATTAACGGTATTGTGTCTAACTCCGCGGAGCATTCGCTTATTGCTGCATATGTGACACCACAGAAGTGAAAACCAACCTTCTACTTTTGTGAATTTATCAAAATTCTAATCACACTGATCTTTTTTTCTTCAGATATCTATAAATTATCACATACCATTTCCGATGACATTTGCATTACCGACAGACACGAGGTTACAGTATCGATAATCAAATGTCACAATGTTTAAACGTGCACTTTCTGATTTTATGACTTCTCCGTTTTTAGGTTTATTGATGGACTGAGCTTCTATTTTTATATATAATCAAAACAGAAATTTTTACTGCCTTTAATACCACAGTATTATCAATTGTAATGACCAAAATATTCAAAATTCTTTATCCAAGCTGCAAAATGCTACTAACAGCTTACTTGTTTTTAGATTGTTATAGCCAAATTTGTCAGAGCGCCTTGTCAATAATGAAGGAGAATTTACTGATATTAGGTGAAAGTGTCGATGGAATGTGTTTTACATAGCTTCCATAACAGCTTACAACAAGTTAAAACAAACAATTTTAGCCTCTAGTCTTTAATTACTAACATAGGATATTACTTCTTTTTATTATTAACCCCTACCATAACTCAAGACATACCATCCTCAAGCGAACTGTTGTAAAATGGGTAGATTACTTTGCTTATATTAGGAATACAATATTGCTGGATGTGGAAGGAAAATTTATTTCTAAGGTTTTTCTATTAATAAGGTAGTACCTGGGTGACCGATCTTCGCTCGGCATCTTTCGATTTCTGTTCAGTATGCAAGATTTCATCAAAATCCTTAGAGACGTTTGTGAGAAATTAATTTTATTGGGGACTGCACCACCTTCGGAACCGACGCGAAATTGGTAGTAACCTGTTGAAATTTGGTTTAATTGCTTCGTCATTATGTCCTCTTTACGTTTTACGCTCTTGCTTTGTGGAAATCTTGCCAGGAATTTAATTAAAATGCCGAAATATGACAGAGACGCACAGTCGTTGGATGCCGTCAGCGTTGAAAAATCAGTGATAGTCTCTTAAAATGTTGATTTAATCTTTTGTTGTAATGTTTTCTTGCCGTTTCAGCTTTTCTCCGTTGGAAAAAGTCGCATTTGATTGACAAATAGACAATTTTTATCCGAGTTGTAATACGGTGATGCCCGCCATCTTATATAGAAACGAGCAGTCAGAGATTGCTTTCATTGTAAGTAAATACACCATTTCCGATGGACGTCGCAGAACGCAAAATTGCGTAAAATTTTTCTCTTGGTCCAGGCTATATTTCAATCTAACCACGAAATCTATGACGAAACGAAACTGTTTATGTTGATATGATCCCTGTAACGATAATTTTTTTGTTATTTTTGCGGTGCTGATAGCATTTTGCAGTGGATCAGCCTCATATTTCGGCATTTTTAATTTTTCTAGCGGCTTTTCCGCGAAGCAAATGTGAAGAGGACCTGTTGACGAAGCAATTATACCAAATTTCAACAGGTTACTTTCAATTTCGCCGAGGTTCGGAAAGTGGTGCAGCCCCCATTTTATCTATTTTCAAGAGTTGCTCATATAATAGTATTAGATTGGATAGAAGAAAGTATATTAAGTAATTCTATCAGAGGTAGGACGGCCAGTTCTTTTTCTCTGGGACCTACAATTTAACGTAGAATCCCAACCATAGAACGCCCCACCGTAGTTCATATGGTTAAATACAAATACAATTCTTGCTCCTACCGCAATTTGAACCCGGGATCGTAGCCAGTAACCACCTTTTTCCCCCACTAATTACATTTGAGCTTCCAGACCACTCCAAATTTGTTATACATTCAATATATTTCCTTCCTACTTACTTAAGAACTGCAGTCGGTTAAATAAATATCGTGGATAATCGTCAGCATTCTATTCAATTGAGTCTTCTCTGAGCGAAGTTCGAGTAACTTGGTTGAGACGATTTTCTATTACATTTTCTTAAAATGATTAGGAAGTTATGTAAATTTAAGTATCACTTCTGACAAAGCCACTTTTTAAATATCTTCTTTTGAAATGTTTTACAATTAAACATTAAGCGCTAGTATTCCCTCGAGTCAGCTAGCATACAAGAAATATTCGTTTAAATATGTAAGTTCCTTGAAATCAAAGATAAAAATATTAGTTAGCTTCCTGGTACCTGAATCATCTAAGAGATGGCGTTAGAGCCGTTTTAGAGATACCAATAGCAAAATTTATTCGTATTTTGTATTTTTTTTTTCAGGGAGGAATACTATTCAGATAATCTTAAAAATCAAAACGTTATCTAACTATGAAATTTCATCCAACTCGTTAGCGCCGTTCCCGAGATCCAATATATATATATATACAAGAATTGCCCTTTTAAAGATACAAGATTTTATGTTTCGATGTTATTTCGTTATGGAAGATCGTTTATAAATTCATACTTCCAACCATCCGTCGGAACTATTCTATATTATACACTGATTTGATTTACTACTAGAGAGCGTCCTAGGATCGTAATTCGACCCGTAAATTATTCTTTTCAAGATCAAGTACCTGGTTCCTTAATTGCTTAGATAACTATTTTTAATAAGTAATGCATTATGTTTGATAAGGTTTTTTACTAAGCGCAATATGATGTATTTTTTATGTCTGATAGACGTGTTATCAGTTATATTTCATGCAACTTAACGTTTATCGGTTGCAAAAAAATTAAACCCATAAGTATAAATGGGATGGAATATAATCAGAATTTATTTTCTCCCTGACAATAGACAATCGGTTTTATTTGCTTCTGCTCCAAAGCCAGACAGACACTATGGAAGGTGTTGTCACTTCGCTTCATACTAGACACCTCTGTCACACTCTTGTGTCACCACACAAAATTCAAACTGCCCTTGAACGCTGAATTAAAACATAACTTATTTCATTTAATTTCTATCCAGTTTACACTAAGACTACTTTCGGAAAATGGTATGTTTTGTTTGCAAAACACGTATACCGTAAATGGAACGTTCCATATGTCCAAAATCTTTTCGTTAATGCGGCATACACTGCCATCAAATTAATTCTCTTTTAGTTCTATTCTCATTTGCATGAGTATTTTCGTCTATATATACATCATCTTTGGACCACGCCCTGTTTTGTTTCTGTAGCGATATTTTGAAGTCTAATGTTATTATAACCAAACTCAAGGATGAAAAACTGAAAATACTTTGACGTTAGCACTAAATCATCCTTAGGCAGTGAATAGCTGTTGCCGGAGCTGTTTCCAGCACGACCAGTTTTATGGCCATTAGCCATACAAATTTATGCGGTCGCTCCATCGATTCCTTCACGAATTTGAGACGTTTCATATCACTTAGATCACGCGGATATCTCGTAATTGACAGTTATCTCGTTTCTAAAATCTCAGCTGCCAAACTTAAGTGTGGCAACGTCAAGGCCACTTGGATATAACAAGAATCTTTTCTTTTTAATATATTTACTGACAATAGGATGACACCCGTTTAGAAGTGATCGCATAATTCGTGCTGTATCGAAAACTCGGGTTTGGTATTTATGTAGAACGATCATCATCCGGATTTCGGTTTCCCACGGTTTCCTCAAATCAATACCTGGATGGTCCCTTCAAAAGGCCATGGCAGAACTCCTTCCCGTTCCATTCCTCCAGTCCTTTTCACCGACTAGGGTTAAAGCCAGAAGAAAATTAAAAAAAAAAATCTTTGTGACAGAGTGTACTATGATCGTCCGATACGATGGAGAAAGAAAGTTTCGTTCTTTGTGGCTGATAGCGTTAGCTCTTTTTATAGTATTGGGAATCATTGGAAGGTTGGCGCTAAAGTGTGCTGGAGGTAAATATCTTTTTACTTACGAATACTGGAACTACAAGTTAAAATGCTAATAATAGCTACGATGCCTGTATGGAATTGTAAGAAAAAAATAATACGTAGCACACGGAAAATAAGAAATAGCAGTGGTCTTAATGTAATACTTGACTTCAGGCATTGGGAGTGGAAACATTTGTGGAAAGAGTGCGAGGGACTGGAATAAATTACTAATAGAAACGATGAACAAATTAAATTAGTAATCCGTGAATTAGAAAATGTGTATAGAAATGGTCTCCGGGTCATGTACCAAACCCCAATTAAAATTAATTAAAATTTTGTGTGGCACCGTTTCGAATTTTGATTATGACGGAAAACCCATAAAAACCTTAATCTAAACGGTCGATATTCCAAAAACCAGGTTTGAACGTGGGTCTCCATCGTTTCCAGTTAGTGTGCGGCTTCGAATTATTTGGCCATAGTGGCATAACGGTATCAGCTTAATCTTCTTATAGTGAGACTTAAGAAATATCCCTGAATTTATGCTATCCGTGGCAACACCCAAGGAAGGTTTCAGCTTTTATCAACAAAATCACCATTTTGCCAGAAGGAGTAATGTGATCTCGAAAATTTATTGTCAGTGTTTCAAATACCAATACAACCAAATACGTTTTAGGGAAAATGAAAGTGATATTCACAATTCGAAGTACTGCCATGAAATCTCAGTGATTCTGATGTCAAATTAAACATTAGATCCACCCCGACAGAAGCGGAATGTGCGGCACTTAAAACTCTGTCACCCAGACGAAAGACCACAAGAATTTACTGTTTGCTATAATATCCTTTCTTATTAGCCAGCATTTTATACGAACTTATGTCTTGTTTCAATTTTTATTCCATTTCTTTTGGAATTGCGATTCAACTACAACTCAACGTTTGCATATTGTAATGAAAAATGTTGAAAATTTATGTGAAAATCAGCCACATTGCCGATAAATTAGGTAATAAAGTACAGCTGATTCTACAGTAAATTTCTTGTATCTGGGCACGAATGATATTTCACAAAATTACACATATTTTATACGAAAATATAAAACGGTAATAAACTACTACAAGTATAAGGATAGTTCAGTATTGTGGAGACAAACTGTTTTTTCACATTGTTTTTCCTATAAAATCCCACCTGGTGAAGCTTGCCATTGAGACTCGCTAATCGCCGACGGATTATAAAAGCACAGTGATTGGATTAGGTTAAATGGAGCTAAAATTTAAAAAAAAAACTGCGACACCTCCCCATTAGCGATGTCAAAGCGAAGTATGTTAGTTCCAAGAACGTGGTGATAGCCAAGTACCGGAATACGTAAACATAAGTGATTTACACATCGCTGGTTGTTATTCGATTGAGTTTTCTATTGGAGCGGCGACAAGCTCTGTTACTTATTGAACTCGATAGCTAATGAATGGCAGGGTCGGTGAGTCAAATGAACTAATTAGCCGATGTCGACCCTCTCCTCTTAAGCCCCCGACGTCGAGTCGCGGTCGAAGTTGCCGCCTGCTCCAGGAATCCTTATCTAATCTGCGACCAACAATACCGAGCCGTGTACACAAACACTGCTTGCTGTGAGGAGGTTGTTCTCATGCGGCAAGGTCGTTTCTGACTTCTACTATGTTTTTGGAGAAAACTGAACAGACCTGTAAACCTTAATTAACGACAGTGTTAACTACAATGTTCTATCAACCAGTCGTATGTTTGCTTTTTGAACTTATATAAGACTGGATACATATCATCCTGAGATTTTAATGATTCTTTAATATTCTGTGTGTCTAATTCATTTATGATTGAACTTGGGAAGTACGTATGGTAGAGTCGTGCAAATACTGTCTTGGCTCGTTCGATTTGTGGCCCCCAAAGCTACCTTTGCCGGGCAAATGCCGGAAATACAATACAGTGAACCGAGCCTTGACGTATGCTCAAACTTGACTGTAGGCTTGGTCTGTTATTTACGTGCTGTGTTTTGACGAAGCGACGCTGGTACTCGCTCAGTGCAATCGGAATAGCCACAAACTGCCTCGCTAAATAGAAAGATAAAGTAACTGAGAGGATTTTATATTTCTTATTATTTTATAAGTACTGTTGCATCATTTTATAAGATTTTATACGACTTATTTCGGAAAATTTGGATACTTAAAGACCTGGCACAAGTCTGTGTCAATGAAAAAGCAAATATCGGCAGATTGAAACACATTACAACATTTCTGTGGCGATGTTCCAGCATTTCATAAGAAGTGGAAGTTATAAACAATCAGTTATTAGTGTGTTATCAGTTACATCATTTAATTGAGCTCCATGTTGTGCATTAATAGGTATAGATCCTTACAAAGCATCACATATATCTGAAATCTACCTTTAAAACATGATGCACTAAATGTGGGTTCAGGATATACTTCATGTATATCAGTAATTATAGATAACCTATTTACACCGAGTTCTGAACTCATAGATTGCAATACTTCTTTTACATATGCTTATCAAACACATAAACGTTGCACTAGTCTACGGCGATTGAATTGACAGAATTGCTTGCAATCATTGATATACTGTAGTTTCTAGCGTGCTCCTGCTGTACAATCGTGTCCCGTTTTTTCTGATCTCCACCCTTTGTTGCGCGACACGCGCGAGAAAGACACTGTGCGCTATTTTTGCATTCCAAACCTTCGTTGTCCGCCGAGCCTTCGCTTGACCAAAGTGCCTGGAGAAGCTGCAGGGGCACAGCTCGCCCCAGTAGAGAGGACGGCCATAGCAATAACCGAGCGAGTTGGAGCGTGAGTAGATGATAATATGCACGACACTAGTACACAGCTATGAAAGAGTATTGAAATGCGTACAAAAATAAACTGAGCAATGTTTTTTATTCTAGCACAATTTGTATCCTAGGCCAGTGGTCCGCAACCTTTTCCCACTCGCGGCACACCATAAGGGTATCCATAAATCTCGCGGCACACCTTACCGGTTGGGCGGCATTTTTATGTTACTATTAAAGTAAATAATTATACACATAACTTCAAGTGACACTTGTGCCTACATAACTGCACACAGGTGGCTGATCCATGGAGAAATTTCTTCATCGACGGATTTAAATCTTTCCCTCTTGGATTTTTTAATCTCAGTCAACGTCGAGAAGCCCAATTCACATAAATATGTGGTTGAAAATGGCAACTACATATTTTCTGCCTTGTTGGACATAGCCGGATATTCATTCCTTATTGTTTGCCAAAAGGTGTTTAAAGGAATATCAAAGTTCTGCCAGCTTTTAAATTTGCGAGTTCCTCTTGAATATTAATTGGAGTTGTTCCAAATTTGCAATGAGTGGATCATGAACCCAGTGGAAATATTCAACACAATCTCTGCCGGAGGGCTTCTGAATGTTCTATAACTAAGTCCATCACCATTTTATTACCGTCATCAAGTGACCATACAGTCTGGATCATCTCACACGACCCATTTTCAATACTCTGTAACCACAAATCCAGCTTATTCTCAGATCCTTTAATCTTATCCATACTAATGAGAATATTTTCATTCCCACCTCGCATTTTGATGTTCAGCTCATTCAAGTGTACGAAAATGTAGGAAAGATATGCCAACTTACATACCCATTCATCATTTGCGAATAAATGCGCGTACTTATGCCTTTCAACAGTCAAAAATGCCTGGACCTCTTCTGTAAGTTCAAATAGTCGCGTTAACACCTTTCCTCGTGACAGCCAACGTACTTCTGTATGTAGCAGGACTGTAGTGTGTTCTGAACCCATTTCCTAGCATAACTGAAAAGTCGCGAATTTAGCGGCTGCGATTTTATGAAGTTCAGGACTTTTACTACTTCGTCCAGCACATCTTTCAAAGAAGGTGGCAGAGACTTAGCAACAATGGCTTCGCGGTGAATGAGACAATGATCGCATAGTACGTTGGAATTTACTTCGTGTACTTTAGCTGCAAATCATTCACTGGGCCTGTCATAGCCTCTACAAACACTAACGCAGTACTTCCATGTTAATTCATTAAGGAGCAAATATTCATCAGTCAAACGAAATATTGCTTCACCGGTAGTTTGCTCTGGAAGTTCTTTGTAAAAGTTACTTACAATTATATCTCCATCGAAGCCTGTAAAAGTTGTGCATGGCGGCTAATATCTGTGGACATGTCGATCTGAAGTGAGAACTCCTGACTGTTGTTGATTTTCTCCTTCGTATCGTCTTCAATATCACGAGACATATCGATAACTCGGCGATCTATTGTGTCAGCAGAAAGAGGAATTTTTGAAATTTCACTAGCAGATTCTAAACTCAGAACTATTCTCACCATCTCTTTACAAACAGGCTTTAACAGCATTTCACATATTGTATGTGGTTTCTTGGTCTTTACGATAAGTTCGGCTGCCTTATAACTAGCTTCCTGTACTCCTTCCGAAACACATAATGCAGCGGTCATGAACATTCTTTGTTTTTTTTTACTTATTTTCCAACAACCGACGAAAATAATTGATATCTTTACTTGACAGAGAAGAATGGCTTCTTGACAAATGTCGTTTCAATTTACTGGGAGCCATAGCAGCGGTACTGAGTTTTTCACAATAAACGATAAACTCTGGAATTGAAGACGTTAATTCACCACAAAAAAAAACATAGCATAAGGAATTATCACAATCTTTCCGCTGCATCAACTTTTATTTTTCTTTCTGGCTTAACGCTTTCACTAGTTGCACTCATAGACACTCCGTTCAAGGTACACTCCGTTCAAGGAACACTCCGTTCAAGGAATTTGTCCATATTGAAGAAATAAAATAGTCTGCTAACTGTAATAGAAAATATCAAGACCAATTACTAACACATTTTTCGGACCACTTCAGAGCACAGCTATGATGGAACTGGAGTAATTGTAAGAAGCGGCATTTATACACTTCAAAGAAGTCACATATACCGAGCCGATTCTTTTTACAGTGATGTCGGTGCAACGGTAAAAAAAAATAAATAATAATAATAATAATAATAATTTTACATGCGGTAAATATTACAAAATCTCAAAACGCTGCAGTAAAAACGAGGAATAGGAAAAAAAAAATGAGTAAACTAAACTAACAGCAACTGTGAGTAAATAAATAACATTTAATTTCTTATAATACGTAACAATTCGCGGCACATGAAACTAAAATATAAATAATAAAAAACTTAACAATTAATTCCTTATAATCGGTAAAATTTCGCGGCACACCTTTCACCTTCTCGCGGCACACCAGTGTGCCACGGCACACCGGTTGCGGACTACTGTCCTAGGCTATACTAAAGAAACATTCTTGATATATTTATTATTCCTTTAAGTTAAAATGTGTACGTGCAGTATACAGTGATTGACACTGAAAATTTATGATGCTTTTGGGGAAAAAACATAAATTTCTTTAACAGCTCAATACTCAATTTTTTTACTACAACTATACGCTCAGATTTTCAGAGTTTCGGATTGGTCACGCTGTTCCTTTGCAGTAGTGCAGGTGGCGTGATGCAAAATTTGATGAGAATTTTAAGAAAATGTTTTGAAAGAGTACGTCATCATGAGCTCTCCTGCTTACTGAATGAATGGGACCAGAGTAACGCGCCACTGAATTATCTGAATTGCTCAAGTGATAATTATTAAATTACTAAGAATAACGATATTAAATTAATTGTTAGAGAATAATAATTAAAAATGACAGGGGCCAACAGAAATAATTAATTACATTAACACTCTTTTTCCAATAAACTACTTCTTATAACAGATAGGAATTAATGATGTTATTGAGTGGTTTTTTTAACCCTAGCAGCATTACTATTTAAACGACTGGTTGCAGCTATTCATCTCTCAAGTTGATTTAAATCTCTAGAATATTTAAACTCTTAAAGATGAGTTATTTGCGGAAAAAAAATTAAGACGAGATGCATTAGAAACAGCGAGTTACGAACGAACAAGAGACCGTTCTATATGCGCGTGGATGCGCAACTATCTCAGGACTTATTAGTCACATGTTAAAATAATGCATGTCTTGTAGCAAGGCATTCGGAGGAAGGCTTTATTGTTCGCTCTTCGCCCCACGATAGAAACTTCTTCCAGCTCTGATAGCTGGTGTAGCAGTTATTACTTTTTTCTCCCGATAGGATTGCTTGTAACAATGATGTCTCCAGGAGCAGACGTTAACTGTTACTTCACTTTCAGCCTCCATCAATGCCGCGCAAAACGTCGCTTGTTATTACTCTTCCCTTCCTGGTGATTGCCGGAAGAGAAGTTCTCTCGTCTAGATCGTACTGATCCTCCAAACCTTGCTTCGACCTCGGCTCAAGCTGTCACAGTTCGGCTGACATCCCTCCTGAAAGCAAGAGAAAGCAGAGGCAACATTCTTTCCCAGTATCCTTGTTTGGGTTGCGTGGGGTTTACTTTTACGCCAATTCGGCGTCACCGATGTGCACCTCCTTGTTAGGTGCAAAGCCTTAGCCGTTCTCCAAAAATGTTTGTAACCTACTCATATTATAGCCTGTTAAACAAAGCATGACACTGCAATAACAAAATATAGATTTTTTATTTTTTTAGATATGACATAAACGAATGACAGGATGAATGTTTGTTTCACCATGCCTTCGCTCTTTCATAAGTCCGTTGCAATTTAGATCTCAATTAAGTTTGGTCATGAGGCATAAATATATCCATCGCCTCACCTTTCGACGGTTCACTAAACTGTAACGTGCATTCTGCTAATCCTCTCCGTAGACGTTGTATCCATACCGTTCGTTTTAGTCTTGATTTCTTGGGCTCTAAGGTACTGCAAATAGATAGGCGGTGTCTCAGTAAGGTCTGACATAATTTAATGCTGGCCAAGGGCCAGAATTGTAAGTAATTATATGGGAGACATGTGGGAAGCATCACGATTGGTGTTGTGATCAACCAGCATGCTGTAAGAATTCTTCGGTTCCTATTTTACAATAAACTATTTAAGTTTATTTGGGATAGTGTGCAACAATTTGATTGTTTATACAAGCTAGGAATGATCATTATCTTAACATAACTGTTCAAGCCATTCTGACGATTACCAAGTTGTAGTTAAAAATATCTTATATTTTACAATTTAGTATTACAAATACACTTTTGAAACTCCTCATCAATCTATAAATGTTATAAGACATTATATACTGAGTTCCGGTGTGAAAGAGAAGACTAGAGGTCACAATCTTTACTTGGTACGAAATGAAATAGCATATTATAAGCGTGATAACTACTGAAAATATGAGCTGCAGAAATTGAAATAAAGGCAGTGGATTATAACTAATCAAAAGTGGGGAGTGAAGTTTTCGCCTTAAAAATAAAATTAAAGTAAAAAACCAAACAAAACCATCGTAAACAAAATTGTGTGCCGCAGCGTTGTATATAGTATTGTTACTGTTGTGTACTTGGGCACATTTCTTAAATCATATTAGACTACCAGCGCTAAACAGACAGCATTTAATTAATTAAACTATCAACGTTAAATAGGCAGCAATCAATTAAGAACTCCCATGCGAGAGCTGAAATAATAATGACAACCCATCGACCATAGGGGTATTGTACCAGAACACCTGCCAGTAAGCTGAGACCTTCTTATTTTGGTATCTGTTTCCCATAATATGATTAAAATACACCGTTTAAAGATTTTAAACGATATTTTTTGAGAGTTAAAAAAATGTCCTATATTATGGAATTATCTATATATAGTAGTTGTGGCTTTCTATTTCCGTTACGAAGATTTCTAAACTGGCCGTCCTCGGTAGCGTAGGGGCTAGAGTGCTAGTTCCACGTACCGAAGGTCGCCGGTTTGAGTCCGGTCAAGGGCATGGCTTGTTTGTATGTGTTACTGTCGTTTCCGTACTGTAGTGTCCACAGCTAGAAGCTACTACAACGTATTGGATATACTGATACACTGCAAGAGTCATTATCACATTCAGATGGCTGTGTGGCTTAAGTTGCAGAATGCCACAAAAAAAAGCTCTAGACTGTTTGCAGTCAGATACAGTGAGTCTATGTGCTCATTTCCTTAGTGGTTTGAAATGTAATTAATGATTTCATAAATATTACAAACTAATTCCTGATTAGATATGATTGATGTACAGCCAAGCGATTGAAGTAAACTTACATGATAGCAGTCGCTCCATTTAACTAGACAGTCATGATTATCTTGCACGTGTAAGGAATGTGACGGCCTTACAGAAGGTGAACGGGCCGACAATATTTGGCCAGACATTTCCGCATTCTGGAGCAAAGATAAGATAAGACTGAGAACAAGTAACGAGACGAACAATCTACTGAATATCTCGAACTGGGCGCTAATATTTTTAAAAGCTTTGTGGTAACGATAAGAGACAATTGCTTCATCATCAATCACAACTGATTTACAAGCTCTCGCGTTGATGTTTATCAATCGATCCGTATGTAAGCAAAATATAACAAGTAAACAGTCTTCATCGTATTCTGTGGAAATTTGTAACGAATTTAATATATTAGTCAAGCATGTCTGCGACAAGTTCTTTCAGTTGTAATAATACGTTTTCTGTTACTTTTTCATGACGTTTTGTGTATTGCAGAAGGGTTAATGATTTACATGGAGGTGATGTACATAAGGTGTAGCCTTTTGGGTGGAAGTGAATTCTAGTACTCATGTACAGTTAAAACTTCTACCGCGAGAACCTAATTTCAACAGAATGTGCCGCGAAAGTGATTGAAACTACGAAATAATTTAAAAATGTGAGTGGATTGCCTGGATACTATGTTGTTCTTTTTTTTTACATATTGGTCACCGAGGTTATTACAAACAGGAAATGAATGGAGGAAATGATGATGCTGCTGCTTTAGGGCGCGTCGACATCGAGGTCATTAGCGAGGAGGAAAGGAACGGGAACGAATTCGTCCATGGTCTTTTCAAGGCACCATCCCGGCATTCACCTGGAATAACTAGATGCCACATGATCTCAATCGTGAAAGAACAAAGGATTTCGGTCTCCACCAAAACATATCTGCGCTTGTCCACATACACCGATGATGGGTCCCAATGTATAGAAATATGCGATAATATATTTGAAGCACGGGTACACGAAGCGAGAATCTTGACATTCACTGATATGCTGCAACATTGTCCAATTTCGGTCTTTCGCCGTAACATACACACATCAAATTCGGTATTTGCTTTAATTATTTGTGACTTTATTCGTTATATATAAATATGTAAGTACCAAGAGACGATCTATTGTATTGGGATAGTCATTTCCTATGCCTTTGGTCTTTTAGTGTTGTGGGTGCGTCACTGGCGAATAGCCACCACATTTGGATGTTGGTCATTACTACTGCCTCCGCAGGCAGTGAACGTTTTGTTCGGACATCAGTCTGGCCAACTATTGCACGGTAGTCCGGAGTGGGCGACCACGAGCAACAAGAACCGCCGTTACCGCACGAACAACAAGTGTTCAGCCGCCAACTCTCTCGCACGTCGAGGACACAAGGTGGGCAACGACGAATCTAACGGCAAGAGAGAGAGAGAGACAAGCGAGAAATAAAGGAAAGGTGACCAGCCGAACAAAACGCGGGGGTTCGGCTCTTCTTTTTGGCTCCCGAACTGGCGCGTCAGTGAGGTGGGAGGAGGAGTTTTTAACGACAGTGTTCAAACTAATTGTGAGTCACTCCGATCGCGTACAGTTAATTACGGCAGCGGCCGCCACCTCCTCTCCTCCACTCCCGGCCTGTTCAAACAGGAGAGCGATAACGCGAGCGAGCGAACGAACGGACCAACCGACCGGGGGACAACGGGCCCGCCTGTCTGCCCACCTTACACTCCCATAAAATTTAATACGCGCGGTAAATCAGGAGAGCGGAGCGGCCCAGCAGCTGCCCAGGAACGCCGCCACCGGAAGCCGGCCAGAGTGGTCGCAACAGCGCCGCACCGAACACCAACAACGAGCCCCCACGCCGTCAATCAGTAGCGCTGGGTGGACTGCCATGGTGGATTCACCGTACAGCTATGTGTTCTCAGTACCGCGCCTTAAGGGAGGATGCAAACGAAAAGGTACAACTAGTTTTAAGTAACTGTGAGGGCACCATATGTTACATAAACGCCTGAAACCTTGTAGACTAACTGTTATATATTATATATTAACTCCCTCCTATGACACAGTACACTGACCGTATCTGAGAAAATGGCACTTGTACAGTCACTTCCAATATTTTTTGACCTTCCATGATAGAGGTACCTGTTTCAGATATTGTTCTCATCCTTTTCTACCATTAGATGTATATAAATATCTCTAGCTATATAAAAAATGGAGAAAATATAAGAACAAATAGAATTTATACCTTAATTTTAATTTCGGAAGCGTAAAAAAATTTCAGTATAAAAATTCCTAAAGCTCCTAAATGAAAAAAGGATGCACAATTCATAAATATTTGTCCCTGCAATATCTGTACCCCAATCATAAATATTTGTCCCTGAAAATTTCACCTTTGTTTCCTTAAAGGAGTTGAAAAAATTGTTCCTACTTACTAAAAATTAGACATCTAAGAAAATAACTCTCAAAGTTCAGGAAGATAATTTACTTACATTTGTTGTACTTGGTAGCGAAAGGTAAAAAATTATTTTAAAAATACTTCCAATTGAGTTAAAAACCTAAAACTTTCACACAACACAAATAAATAATCATATTATATGAAAACATAATTAAAAAAAAACAATTTTTTGAACTCTGATCTGTTACATCCTCCCTTAAACATTATTTCTGTTATACTAAGGGTTTTTGCTCCAACTTGTTAACACTCACACGAAGTAAACTGTGTATTATAACCGACTGTTTGTAGGATTAAACGGAGTCCGATGGGTAAGTAATAACTCTCTGGAAGCATTGGAAAGGACTTGGGTTCAAATCACCGTCCGACCGTCCAGATTTCGGTTTTACAAGGTTTCCAGAAATTACTGCAGGCGAATTCAGGAAAGTTTCTTTCAAAACTCCAAGACTGAATCGTTTCTGTTCCTTGCTATCCATTTTTCTCTTACTCTAATGACATCGACATCGAGGAACTGTAAGACATAAAAAAATGGCGGATAAAATGTTCACAAAAACTTCATTTTTTTAAGGAAAAAATCATAAGTCTCTACGCTCACAGAAACGATACTCCTTATTTTAGTATCTTTAGTCGCAAAGTTTCCATTCAGTTCTAAGTTTCTGATTATCTGCTACACATTTTCCTTCTTGTACAGTTCTCGATTGCTTCCGCTAATGCATCAAACTGCCCCACATTTTTTGTGAGAATTTTCCACAAATTTTTTTTCTTGGCTCCTGCTACCAGATTGTTTGATGCTTTCACACATGACTGAAGCAAGATTTACACTCAAACATAATCGATCACTTCATTAAAATAAGTGGTATTCATTTTCTATCTTTTATAACTTTTAAGAGGCTAAAATGGATACGTCTTCATTCTTCAACCTCAATAGGTGGATTTTAGAATGTAAAACTCTATGATACCATCATGCAAGTAAAATTCCTACCAGTCATCGTTTGTAGACAGCAGTTATTTTTCCAGAAGATCTGTTTCTCTATTCTGTTGTTATAAGGGCAAATTTTCAAAGTTAATTTTGTGGTTTCTTATTTCCCTAAATACATCCCTTTTGCGTTCGGAACACAAAGATCTTTACGGAATATCGTAACGTAATAAATGCTGTATGTTAAAGAAACTATTATTCAGACAGTTCTGTAAAAATATTTTACGTTTAAGACAAAAATTTCACAATTAAGACCTTCTTTAAACCTTCATGTACTGTTCAAAAATTCTGCTACCCGTTTGATTCTTAAATCTGACTAATATATTTTATTTCTTGTATTTTGTAAAACATATTAGAATTCCATAAATTTTTATTATTCCAGAAATTTTCGCTTATCTGCGTTTACGTGAAACTTTTGCTTTTATCCACAAATTTATGAACGCAAATATTTCTTTAGGCCAATTCTGTTCAGCCAGTGTAGAAATTAGCGTTAATATATCCAAAACGATGTTTCTTTCAGTTTTCAAACATTTCCACAACACCATTCTACAAGTTCGCCGATTAATTTTTCTTCTAAAATTGACATTAGACATATTAATGACATAGAAATATTTAATTTAGTAACAAAATGATACACAAAAACTGAATGGCAGACTATCCATTGAATCAATAGCATCGTTTACGAAATAAATATCGATATAGTCACCAAATTCACTTCAGGTTTAAAACTCTAGTGATACCAGGCATCCTTCGATACAAAATACAGTGTAGGTATTGAAAATTAACGAAGTTAGTGATATCTCTGTGGTTCATGGCGTTTTTTCACTACCAGCTATCGGAATGTCAGACAAATATTAAAATCATTCTGCCAGCATATAAAACATTATGTTGATTTTAGAAATCGTTAATAAATTGCTGAATATAGTTGTCCTCATTTACTTTACAGATTTTTTTTTAATGAGCAGATTTAAAGAAGGAGGAGAGCTCAAGCAAGAAAAAATTGATAAGTCCTGAAAAAATTCAAGAGTCTCCAATCAGCCGTAATAAAATTCTGAACAAAACCTGAATAAGAAAGTGTTACAATTCGCAGGCCATATTAAATGCATAACTTTTTTTTCACAAACATAAAAAATACGATTGCCTTCGGTAATTACTAACAACAGAGTGTAATGATAAATAATGTGATTTTTCAGGTATTATAAAGTAACACTTATTCTTCCGTAACAGTTCATTAAACCTCTTGATAAGAGGGACGTTTGATTACGGTTTGAGATATCTGAGCTGCTGGAGGTGTATAAAATACGCCATCACTCTCAAGTGTGGAACTGCGATTTCTGTCAAAAACTAAGTGAACGCCTTTGACGTTCACATTAAAAATATATGAAACTAGTCTAGCTGTTAATTTTATTCCACTTCTTATAGCTGATATGCAGTATCTAAACCTGCGTAGTTATGGAAAGGATAGAAAAAAATTAATTATTGCTCACCGTTTACCTGAAGTCTCCATTCAGCTGATTATTTTGTTTTAAATACTGGTATTTATGAGTTGAGTGGAGAATGATATTAAACATTTACCTATAAGAACCTAATGTCCATGCAGAACCTTGCGTCAGTTAAAATATATTTTTACCTTTTTTGTGTTCATTGGGGTTTATATAAGTCTTACAAGAATCACAAAAATTGAAGATATTGCGAATTTTTTGGATTCCGGGAAGAAAAAGGATCTGAATCTGTATATAATGTTTTTTATTAGTGCCGGTGGATTGTATGAAGTTTACGTTGTAGACGAAAAGTTAGCACCAACGCAGCCTTGCGAAAGCAGCCGGGAAATTGTGATAAACATTGCGGTGTCTTTACTCAAACACCTTAATCGCTTGATGAGCATTAAATATTCTGAACTACTGTCATAGAATTTACCGATCAGTACATATCGGGAATTGCTCTTTCTGTATAAGCCTAAGAAGGTATTCTATTTCAAATACGAACGAACAAATCTACGGTGATCTAATAGCTCTTCGACCGACTGAATCTACATTGTCACTATTACAATTTCATTCGCTTTTGGGAATATAAGCTGCTTACTTTAGAAGGGGACAAATTCTGTTTGCGTAGTTACTTCTTCATTGCTCTGTTTCGAGTTCACCTGTCCAATATCATCACTGCAGAAGCTGAATTATATAAATATCGAAATGTCCAGTGTTAATGCTCGCGGAGTGGTAAAATATTTCCTGAGTTTCTCTTGACATTTTTTGGCAGGTGATAGGTGATCCGTTCGGCTGGCGGAAATTGCCATCAGGCGGAACAAAGAGGCGGTCCATCGACACCTCCCCGGCTGTGTATTGTCGCGTCATTCCCATTGACAGGCTACATTCATTGAGCTCTGTACTGCTGGGAACTGGCGTGCGGCCCTGGGTCATTCGTTCGGATCAAATTTCGATTCGCCGATTGCAAGCAGTTAAGTCAAAATTAGTTACATATCCGTTCCTGGAAGTGTTTACTTCCGTGTACAAATATATACGTCACGATACAGGGAACTGAAACCATTGATTTACATGCATTATCATCATTATCTTTCTTGGACGTCTTCTGTTTCACTTCACTCCTTTTTCCATCACGCTATTCCTAACTCGTTTTAACTATCTTTCTCTTAGTTTCTCTATAGGAATCTTTCAAGTCCGTAAGAAACATCTCCTTTCGATTTTTTTTTTCTCTCACCCTCTTTACATTCCAAATCATTGCATGGATATAGTGAGAAATCTGATCATCTTCCAACTTCTTATATTCTTTAGAGGGATTCTGGTTATTATGCATGACAATGTAAGTAAATATTTCGTAACCTCATAGTAAAACATGTCAAAACTATAGATTTAAAAAATAAAAATAGAAAAGTAATAAAAATAGCTTCTCAGTTTTAAGTCAGGATGATAAATCTTCCGTTATGTCCGTTATTAAAGTTATTCACACAATGAGATAAAAAAGATTGCAAAATAATTATAGTGCAGGAACGTATTAACTAAGGGATTGCAATGATGACGGAGGCGGTGCATCGTCCAAAAGCTTCTATGTTACGATATCGTAATCAATGCACGTCATTTCGTGTAACTTTTCTATGGGACTTGATTTTGCGATTTTCTATCACCGTAAACAATAGGTTCCTGCGGGCACAGCGAGTTGGGGACATTTTCGATTGGTCGGAAATCTGATCTCGGCCTGGGGCATACATGATTTTCGTTAGCGTTATGTTTGTCTCGTGTTGTTGCTTAGGCATTTAACAAACGACGATAGTAAAGTCGGTGACGCGATGTCCGAGTAACCATTTTGACCTACTCTTTACCTGATGAAAACATCGATCGTAGCTGACCCAAAACATCGTGCACGGCATACCGTATAAGGCAGAACACAGGATAAGAATAGATACATCGACAATTGCAAGAATAAAAAAAACTGGGGGCTTGCTGACAAACTTAAAAGGCTGCATACTGTAGCAATGACACTGTAGTAATGAAATATATCATTATGATTATTTCTCTTGCTTAGGAACAATAAAGAAAATAAATCATATTAATATCCATTACCATATTTTTTGTCAGTACATTTATTGGTGTTAGCGTCAAACACCATCGTCAAAAAATGGCAATGAAACTGTACTTGTATCTCTTTAATGCAACTGCAAGAATCCAGACACTAAAAAGAAGTCTCCATACAAATTCATTTGATCAAATGATTAACGTTTTATCTCATTTTAAGCGCCTTCATGACGAAGATCTAAATTATTTCAATAAATTAACCTGTACCCGCATAAAATTGCTTACATTTGTTTTCAGACAAATGTTATATTTTTATAAAATAACAGCGAGGATGCTTTCACGGAATGAAATCTTACAAAAATACAAAAAGGAGCTAAAATATTCTTTCAAGAACTTAAGGACAAAAGAACTGTCTCTATCAAACCTTGTTTTGAATGAAAATGTTACGTTTATCTCATAAAAACATAGCTGTCCGGCTGTAAATTAAAACACGATATTCTGAAACTATACTTTGAAAAGTCTTCTAGCATCTGTCTCTCCTGGAGTCTTCGCAATATGTATTACTCTTCATCCGAACATTACAGTCACTGCTTACTTCAGCTTGTATACGGAGAGCATAAAAAAGGAAGAATTGTAAAGTGGGTTTGGTGTCATCAGTCATTCACCCAACTCTAAGGGTTCTTTATTCATGTAACAAGTGCACAACGGACTCGAACAGGTGACAGTTGCAACTCAAAACCAGCACTACGCTTCCGTGGTAGGTGATTCTAAGCATATCGTGCCCTGATGTTTGATGCTCATCATTATATTTGTATTTATGCATCTCGACTCCATAATCGAAACACATATCCCCGGGTGTTGTCAGTGACTGTGACTATATTTTGTCTAGTCAGTAAAACGTCTGTTACAGAATCTTCCGGGTATTTATAACTAATTAAAGCTGTTAATATACCTGATATGAACATGTTTCGAGCACGACAGTGTTGTAACGCCTTTTCGAGACGGGTGCACAGCAGGTAAACTTGGGCGTGCAATATATTTCGGCCGAGCGACAGACTCGGCTGCGAAAACATGTATTCCTTTTTGTCGGTTTGAATTATGGTCAGGAGTTGGCCGGCTGCTCACCGCATACTTCTCTTTCAACGGCAGTTCCTTTACACGTCTCAGGGAAGTGCTGCAGGAGAGAATTATGTTCCCAGCCACTACATTCATCATAACACATTCCCTCCAGGTTTCCTCGAGTTTACAGCTTCGAAGAGTCTCTCCTATACATCAGAATCCATTTCACGATACGGAAATACGTGCCTTTGCTTTCAATTTCGGCATCAACTGCAGATCACGTATCTCAAGCTGCGATCGCAAACGCTTACCAACAAATAAAAGCACTTTGTTACGTGTTCGTAATTTGAAACCTAGCTCATCAATTGAAGAAACAGATTTTATAATGTGGTGTCAGGTAAGGAACGGGATTTAAGTGTTCAATGGTAAAATTGCTACAATGTAACCATCACATGGCCTTTTGAGTAACAGAACAACAAGAAGTATTTTATTCTAGAATAAATATTTTTCTATTTACAGGCAGACAATATTTTCTCGTGCTGATACAATAAACAGTCACCCAGACATTTTTTTTTTTTTTAGATGAAGTTTTTCTCTAGAGTAAGTTTGCATAACACGAAGATTCCGCAGTCATATTCTCTGCCGTAATTGTCCCTTGAGAATGGCGGCAGAAATGCCCTGCTATACAAGCGTACTCATTCGGCTAGCTTCCCGAGAAAATTTGTTCTATATGCAATGCTGAGAAACAAAAAAATATCAGAACATAAAAAACTTGCTCGTCTTGACACAAATTGTCATAGATGACATTCACGGTTTTAAGCCAAAGTACTGTGTTAACAAAGGATATCGTATACCAGCATTAAATCTTTTGAATTTGGTAATTGTGCCTAGTAATAAGGAAAGTAAGCAATATTTAAAAAGATTATTCAGAACCTTTCTGGTGTAAACTTTTCTCTCCTGTATTTATGGGCACAATTATTCTATTTATGAAGTAATTACTGTAGAAAACTCTTATTGAGGGAAGTTGATTATTATAACATGATGCAAAATGGTTAATATTTTTTGCAATGAAACTACGTACCGAAAAGTTAAAACATAAAGAAACTAACACCTTTTTACCGTATAGCTTATTTAGCCGGTAGATCCCAAAGGTGATAGTTCCGACGCATAGTCGCAGAGCTTTAAATGCCCGCGTCTTCCGCCTCTGCCTTCACCGCTACAATAGTGGAGGAAGAGAAGTATTGCCACCTGTCTTTGAAGCATGTAAGTATGCTCTGTGTGTTTTTGTGTAGTTTGCATTTAAGAAGAAGGGATTGAGGACCATACCATACCTTGATCATTGCGAGAGTTGGCTTAAAAACCGCAATCAGCAGGGGCGATAAGTGTAGGCCTGGGATCATGCACGGTCCCGTTGTACCCTCCAGACAAAATGTACAGCACCTTAGGGCACTGAACCACACTCGAAGCTACTAACACATATCAACACACATTCACTCCAATAAAGACTTCAATCTTGTACTCTGCTCAAAATACTAGCAAGTCTACAGTCCACCACATTAATTTTATCAGAACAGTTATGTAGAAGAGAATGAGATTTAAAACGAAAACATAATACGTAGAAAAGGAGTTATAATGAAAATAGTAATAATAGTAGAATACACCTGGAGGTCAAAACTAGGACAATATTGTCACATGTTGATAGAAACTCACGGCAATATCTTGACGTGAAGATGCATGGAAAATTACCTTGAGGTAGAGCAAGAAAATGATTGCTCGAAACAGTTAAAGAGGAAGTAACAGCGTGATATTCAAAATTAGTGTAGATACTGGAAAACTGTAAGATGACAAGAAAGGATGAAGACCCGGAAACTGAAGTTGAACAGCAACAATATTTGTACAGTAATTTGTACCATTTACGACAATTTTTTCTCTTTGACTGCACAGCACCTCTTTAAGTCATTCAACTTTCTCTGTCATTTCCTGGAGTTCGGGGTCTCGAAAAATGTTGCACAACTTTTTCGGGGATGTCACAAGATTAATAAGGAATATTTCATTGGTATCTTCGTTAATATCATTCACGTTAGTACCATTAAGTGCATCTGGAGGATTCCCTATTAATTTCACTGAACTGAGAGTTCTGGAAACTTGTCTGCTTACCTGTTGCTCGAAACTAACATTTCATTAAACTACTGTAGTAATATTGTCAGATGCTTCTATTATCTGCCAATATTAATTGCGAGTGATCCCCACCCGTGCTGTAAATAGATTAAAAACTGAGAAAAACCAAGCGCACCTAATATCTTGATACGTAGAGAGACGTCGCCGTCTGCAGGGAATGTGTCGTCGCTGAGTTGTTTAGTGGTAACTGTAGAACAAACAAGGCAGTGGGTGGCGGCGCCTCGTTTGACACAAGGCGTCCAGGCTGTCAGTCAGCGCCGCGACGTTAATTACAGACGCCAGCAGTCACTGTGCGGGGCGGGCGGACCGCTGTCCAGAGGACCCATTAGCACGTCAGCGCCCTCTCCGCTCCCGTTAGCCAACCAGCTGTCCGGATTAGGAACGCTGTTATCGGATTTTAGGAGACCCGTGTATTAACATAGGCATGTGTTAATGGAAATCTTGCTACATCTGTAAAACGAAAACTGTGTATATATGATCCCGAAAAACTCAAAAACTACAAAGGAAATTTCGATGGAGTTTTCGCCTTTTTAAAGCTTAAGACCAGATTTAAGTTGTTTGGTATGTCTTATGTTTCATCGTTACATAACGCCGAAGAAGTAAATGAAATTCTGAACACCAAAGATACAGCAGCATCTAAGGGCGGCATACGTCAAACTTCGTAAAAAATAATAGCCTGATCGACGTAATATTGCATCTACCATTTTTTTTATTTGCTTAAATTTTTTTTGTGCATTCCTTAGATCAAATAGATGGTCGTACAGAATGCGAAGAGGAAAATACGTAAATTAATAATCGCCGAAAAATTGCCAGAGAACATCGTTGCCGTCGAAATCATCTCAGGTAACGGTGCTACAATCTCTGGCTACTAATAGAACGTACCCATACCTATTGCTTTTTACTTCAAAGTGGGACTTTCGTGTAATAAATAAAAAGAATTTTAGAAAATAGTTCTCAATACCCGATATTCAACTGTACAGGTACGGAACATATTTTAATTTTTAACTCCAGCGCCAAATGATGTAGCATAATGAGAAAATTTTCAGCTCCACTGGCAGATGAGGCAGCATAATGAGACACGCCTAACGGTCGCTACTTTAGAAACCCAGTCAAAATCAGTTCAACAGTTTTGAGGTTATGCCAGAGTATTCATAAAATAAATGTGTCGTAACGTCTTATGCCAGACGTCAGATTTTAACTTCGACCATATGTTTTCAAATTAAATAACCCATTCAAAATCTGTATTTTCTGCCTGGTGCTGGAACAAACAGACACATTCCAGATACAGATTTATGTGTCTGATATGTGTTAACGTGCTTCCGGTACATGTTACGATTTTCAAGCAGCAAACCGAGCGTAGTGGGTGAAGGTTAACGTTCCAACCTCGCATTCGGGTGGATGCTGGTTCGAATCCCCATCCGGGCATCCAAATCCGGGTTTTCCATGGTTTCCCCAAATCACTCCAAGCGAATGCCGGGATGCTTCCTTCAAAAGGCCATTACCGAATTCCTTCCCTTTCCTTGTCCTTAGTCCCATTCCGCCTCTAATGACCTCTACGTCGACGAGGCGTAAAGCCATAAGGAAAAATTTCAAGCAGCAGCATTATCAGATGTTCTAATCAGTTTTTAATGTAGGCTGAACCAAAATGAAAAAAACACATTCCCTACGATATCATAGAACCCTCGCCATTCTGGGAAATGTGCGGCTAAATGGACGTTTATTTAGTTTAATACCGGAAATAGCGGCAACAAAGCCAACGAAGCTTGGTACACATGATTCTCTTCAGACGAATAAAAATAGTGTAGGGGTAAAGCAATTTCAACCTTCTCCCTTCTTGGTAGGGTGCGGGTGAATCTAGATTTGCTTTTGTTCCGGAAATGGTTAGCCCGAATTTATTTAAAGTTGGAACACATGTATCCCATTGAGTGAATAAATTAGCTTACGTGTAAATTAATTCCTACTAGACCAGGAAACGCCAGGCACTGTGCTAGTGCATTAATAAATTCTACGGTCTAAGAGTGAAAAAAATATCGAATTTTCCTGTAAAGATCTGTCCGTAAAGAAAAAATCACATGCATTTTTTCTTTCACAAAGATGTACCCCACTTTCAATTATATTAGTCATTAACGATCGATCCCATATCTGTAAGTTTAAATCAAAGTACTAATCATTAATGTAATCGAATGTTCGTAAGAGATTCAGCGTCATCATTTTTTAGGAAAATTATTCGTTTGTATTTAGCTGGCTATTATCACCCAATGTGATTAGTGAGCTATTAACGTTCGGACCTGGCAACAGGGATGACGTAATGTTACGTTCTTCAAGTTATTGCCTGGAGAAATTCTTTTCGTCAGAATTACAACAATTTGCATTAAAAAAAATGTAACGTAAGGTAATGTAATTTAATAGGATTCGATTTCCGGTCCCGACATCCGTGTTTCGGTTTCCCATAGATTCACAATATGAATCCCGGAGACATGACGTGATGGTTCACTCAAAAGGCTATTGTCGGTTTCCTTCCCATTCCTTGAGCACGATCGTATTTCTGCTTTAATGACCTAAACATAGACGACCATGAAAAATAAGGATAGTTAATTCACTCAGTTTCTTGGTACACTGAGTAATGCCGATTGTTTGGATAGTAAATTAACCACTGTTCGTAGATATAAAAATTTAATATTAGCCAAGGCATAACAACTGTAAACAATACAGTAACTAATTTGTCAGCAAATCCTGAAAAAGTCTGAACTGTTGGGTGGAATAAAGACTGTAAACGAAATGGACATGAAGCTCAATTTTCCCAGAAATTTTCTTCTTAAACGATTATAAATGTTTAGTTTTGACGATTAATCAATATATAATTATCAAACATTTAATATTTGTTTGCATATGTCAAGTTTATTAGAGGCGGGCATTGTTGGGAATAAGGAACGGGAAGGAACCCGGCCGTGGCCTTTTAAAAGAAGCCTCCCGATATTCACCTGGAACAGTTTGGGGAAACTATAGACAACCCAAATCTGGGTGGCCGTAAGGAGATTCGAGTCAGAGTCCTCTGGAATTCGAGGCCAGAACGTTACCGCTCTCCCACCAACCTCGGTAAATCATTACAATAGATAAAATTATTTTTTCTTCAAGATTGTAATAGTTATTGGCTGGAGAAATCCTTTTCGTCAAAATTACAACAATTTGTAATTGAAAAAAATGCAACGAACTACAGATCCACTTCCACAAAGTGCCGGAATATTACTTCCGTTATTTGTTTCGTTACAGCACACTTCTCAGTCATGATGGATTTCCATATATGAAATATCACCCTAGATATAGATCTCTATATATCAGCGGCCTGATGGATTAGTGGTTAAGAAAACTGACTGGAGGTCGAAAGATCCCAGTTCCAATCCCTGTCTCGGCGTTGATTTTCAAAGGACTTTAACCAGACCTTCACCTTCGGCATAGCTTGCTATGTACTGTGAAGTGCGACAGAACGCTTCGGTGGTTCGAATTTCACGTTGAACTGTCTGTCCTCTATATCCGGTCAGGATAAGGCAGGCTATGGCAGGGGCGGGATGCACAGTCAATAGAAACCCTACCACCAGGACATTACGACCACGCTGGCCTTTAGCTTTTATTAATATAGATATTACAATTTCTGAAGTGTAAAAGTGCCTAAATGCTGGATGTTCATATGTATATATATTGTATGTCTGTACATTAACGCTTTACATCTAATATTAAATATCACAACTCTAGGTCTACCAAAAAATGTAAATTTGATGAAATCCCAACAAACTTTTTTGTGGATTTCTGTATTTTACTCGTATATGTGCTGTAGTAACTGCGAAGACGATTAGAACAAAAGCTGTGCAGCACGAGAATAAGAACGGTAGTGTTTTAAATACAAAGGGAGATGCTCTTTAAAACATCAACTAACATTTCGGAATTGTTGTCACTCGAAGATAAAATTTTTCAATAGCCAGACATTTAGTGAGAGTTTGGAAAATAAATGCTATGGTTCCTGGTGTCAAATTCTGATTTTACGCGACTATTAACATAACTAATGCAGCATAAAAAACCAGGTATTTGCATAAATATTTATCTAAACAAGTATGTTAAGGACTAAGAAACTTTTCGTTTTCAGACAACTGATCTCTCTTTCAACAATGGCATGTATGTTTTCAAGCAGTGACATAGAAAACATGGCGCCTTCCCGGGAAGCCTTGTCCGAATTACTCTGCTCTGCTCCCTTCCTCATTGGATACCGTTAGAAAAGCTTCAGACCTAGCGACAGGACGTAGCGCGCCGCTTACAAATTAAATATTTTGCTTTACAGGATATCTAGCTAATAATTCTGTTACCACATGCCGTAGATAATCTCCAAGATGCTGCAAGTCCACGCCACTAACGAAACCAGTTCTGTTGTTTTGTGGTGCACAAATGTAGTCATTGTGTGGAATATAAATAACCCCTCCTAAAGAATGTAAATAAAAAATTCAAACACTGGCAGAACGGACATAAATTCTCGTACTAAATTATTTCCGGGAGTAAAATCTCGGAAAATTGACTTGACAATATACCCATTATCATATGAATACCACGTGCCATTGTGTGTGCGTGAGTGTGTGTGTATGTATATGTGTGTGTGTGTGTGTGTGTGTGTGTGAGAGAGAGAGAGAGAGAGAGAGAGAGAGAGTGCAATCGCATATTAATACGTATGACTTAATTCATTTCTGACTATACGTGTATCCCTTTATTTACAAACCCGTTTCACCAATTATAGTGCCACATTTAGATTCTTGTTAATATACGTCAATGCAATCATTTCGTTACTCTCCATAAACTCAATTTCCTTTTATTATGAAAGCCACGAACAGAAATTAACCCACATCGTCAGTTGTTCGATTTCATGAATTCCGTGGTAACCATTTCAACGTTCAAAGCGTACTGTTTTAATTATAATATTGTAATTTTAATGAAAAATAATTGCATAAAGTCTGGTTATGATTAATGCTGATCAACTCCTTCAGTTTTTGCATTCAATTTCACTGCAGTTCCGGCGATTTAATTCAGCCGTAAAGAGTGAAAACGATGCTACGGAGTCTCTGGTATCTTTGCTCATAGTATTTTTGTTTACCATCCTGCCAATATTTCTAAACGTTATTGATGGCAATTTTTAGTGATATAAGACTGACGCAAAGTTGCATCTGTAAAGAACTAGAAGAGTTTATAACACTCTGTCTACTCTCATTGTATTTATATCAAGTTGTGATAGTGACGTTTGAAACGAAACACCATCTCTTTAAAATGGCAGTAGGTTATTTAAAAACTATATTCAGTTGAATTTATTCATGACTTTAAAAAATTTCTTTTTGCAGTTACTAGCTACTGAAATTTCTACTCTTTTAGTAATATCTCATTGAATGTGGATTTAAAGAGCTAATGATTCATCATTCATACAAACTGAGGCGTACTTCAAATTTCTTTTGATTCTGTGAATCAGCTGTAAACAACATTTAGCTTCCCCAGTTTTTTGGAGAAAAACACTTTATTTCAATATACACAAAAACGATGCCTGGAAGTATAAGAGATAATATAAATCGTGCTAACATGTTTGTAACAAAACTGTAATTGCATGTATTGTCAAATATGTTTCATTTTAGAACCGCAAAACTTAAATTATATCACTTCCATTGATGTTATAAATGTTTTACTCTGATACCACCAATACAGTAATCAGATATAAGAAGGTTAATTATTACAACAAACCAATGAAGACTTATTAGGTTGTTCGGATTCCACATTAAACTGTAGGTCCCTGGGGAGAGGAACTGTCCTTACCACTCCTGATACAATGGCTTAGTATGCCTCCATCTGGAGGATCCAGCCATGTATTAGAAATTTGGAATGAGACAAATAAGCAGCTAAATTTCATTAAAATAAAAACATAAAAAGGAGAATGAATTGGTTCTTTTTGGAATTATCGAAAACAATTATTCGTCTGAAATTTCGAATATGTATTAATCTTCTCAACGATATCATAAAACATTCCTCGATGTTATATGCAGTGATAACTGATTAGATGTTTTGAGAGTGTCTATGACAGACGATCTTAAGCTGAACGTTCTAGGAAGGAAGTTCAGATTACGAAATCTGATAAAGGGAAAGATCTAACATATTTAGTAGTCGCATTAATAAATATCTAACACGCATTCAGGTGCATACTGGGACGCGAAGAAACGTGCCATAAATAATTAAAATGCCAATATTTCAGTGAAATTTTGATGTTATAGTATTCATTGAGTCCAATATTCTATTTAAATACCTCTTATGGTAAAAGGAAGGGTAGGGGAATTTAATTTTTATGTCGTTAGTTATTAATGCGGATGCGGCACAGATTCTTCTGATATATGAATTCTCTGTGTTCGTGAAGATGTATAAATTGCGTAGTTATCCGCTGATACATTTCCATATTCAAAATATTACTTGTAGAAATGTAATCGTTATACAATCCGCATTAACTGACCATCTGTTATCTGTTGTATCTTCACAAGATATACGCTGCGTTTAGAAACACTCCTCCTTATACCCAACGTTTCAACCAAGCCTAAAGTCGTCTTCAGGGGTCTAGCCTCCTACTGAGTCTGCTAGAGACGAGTCTACTAGTAACTCTAGCAGAATCAGCAGAAATCTAGTCCCCTGAAAATGACCTTAATATTGGTTGGAACACTGGGAAGAAAAAGTGTTTTTGACGCAGCGTGGAACTTGTGAAGATATTTACAGTTGACTATTTACCTACTATCTCATCTTGAGCGTCTGTGTAGCGAGATAAAAAAAGTTAAGTCTGTCCAAATGGAAGTAAAATGCTTTATTGAAGCTTTCTGCCAAAGAAACGGAGTCTATAGTTTATTGTGACCAATCAAATTTCATTTCACCAAAAAAAGTAAAAAAAGCCGCCAATACTGTCTCGACATTGGGCGACAAATTGAAATAACCACTTACATCATCATAATAAAATTATTAATTAGCATCTGTAAAATAATAACTATCTAATAATGTGATATAGGTATTATTTAAATAAAAGATGTTTCAGAAGTGACTTTACATTTGTTTTCCGATAAACAAAGAAATGAATATGCAATAGTTATCAAAATTATTAAAATTTTAGTATTTGTAATCAATAAAATAAATTTACGGGCTTTTTCAGTTCCAACGCGGAACATTTATTCCCTCCCAAACAAATACATAACATCGCGGTATTAGCATTAACTCGCTTCAATGGAATGATAAATGACATTTAAATACACAAAACAAATAAATTAAAACATTAAAAGATCATAATACATACGCATAAATGTGCATATATTGAACTTCCGACTAACTATGTAGATTAAGTTAAGTACGCGTTTTGACGTTGTTGTACATGAACATTAAGAGTTAATCTGAACCAAAGCTGGTAGATCTATTCCAAATTATGATGATGGACAGTTCACATGGTAGTTTTTTATTATTTAAATCTCCGCTTCTCTGAATGTGGATTTAAAATCGTCTTCAGCAGGCTTAATCTATTGGTACCAGTATTTATCTCCTTTATTATCAAGAGAGCAGTTTATGCCACCTTAAAACTAAAAATGGTTACGTCATATTGTTTAGTCAAGACCATCCTTCTCATCTCAGCTGCGACATTATTCTATGCGCTGTAATAACGCTGACATGGCCGATGTACTACTGTCTATACCTAGATACAGAATATTGAAGTCTCCACTTGGCCGCATGTACATCGAATGTTTCAAACTGGAAATCTTCCCACGTCCGTCACTTCGTCGTCCCGCTTCTAAGTTTGAATACGGCGTTTCACCAATCTTAGCAAATTTAGAGTTTACTTATCTCTAATCCCCTTTTTTCGTTCGACTGAGTGATTTTTTGAATTAACTAGTTGAATAAATTTGAAAAATAGGTTAATACTTTACATTAGTATCTATTTCACTGAAAAACGTATTATTTTTTTTTTAAATATAACATTTACATTATGTATTTTGCATTTTAAAAAACGAATTTAAATTTACCGCGAAAATACTCAAGACTGTCATGGCGTCTTGAATAACGTCACACCACCCGAACCAAAACAAAGCAGTTGTGTATGTATATATCACGTGTCAAGTGTTCTTTAATTAAAAATGAATTCCTCGTTTTATAAGTATTGTGTAGCGCCCCAGTGTAAAAGCACAACAATAAAAATGTCAAACAAGTTATTTATATATGTTACAAACAATGAACAGATACGGGAAAAGTGGATAAAAAAAACTTGCAAGGAGGGAGGATGCTCATAATTTATCTGCAGATTCAAAAATCTATTTTTGTGAAGATCATTTTGATGTAAGTGTTTGTGCATAATATATTTCTAAATCTAAAGCAAAACTGATGAATTTTGCAGAACCACTACTTTTCAAGTATTGGTAACATAATGAGGTATGAGTTGAGGTTGTTTTGGTTTTTTGATTTAAAACCTTTCTTAAGTGTTACGTTTAATATAATAAACACATTCTGGCAGCACTATTATTACTGTGGTGCCACAATATGATGATAGATTCTTATGAAACAAATCGAAAACAAAGAACATTTTTTTAAAATATCTCTCATGGTTCTCGAGATATCATAACTGAAAGGTGATATTGCTAAGCTGATACGAAGCTTAGAGCAGACTGGAAATTGGCTGTGCCATAGCTTTAAAATTTGCGACACCTGCTTTTGAGGATATATTTTTATAGAAAAGATGTACAGAAAAGCAAAAAGAAAAATACCTTAAAATTGATACAACTGAAAAGTTACGATGGACACGGCACAGAAATAATAGTACCTAACAACAACAATATCCAATGAAATTATTCACGCAAAAGATAGTATCGAAGCGAAGAACGAAATCTTTTGTTATTTCGCTTAGGTCTTCCTTGTGGTTTAGTTATTTAGCAGTTGCTTATATTTCGCAAATGTAACCTCATGCCAGTATCAATTAATTTAATTTACAAAACGTATGTCTAAGCAATAGGTTATTCTTTACAAAACTTAAATAATGCTGTTTAAGCTTATAATATATAATTGACATTTGTTTATACTTACTTCGAAGTTTTAACATTGCGGAATTCCAATAAGCAAAAATCGATGTTTGACGCGAAAAATCTGTCAAAGTGTCAATTTTGCGCAAATTTCTACTGTTTGCTTTGCTAAATCCTAGTTCCATAGCGAATAACACTTGTCTTCCAGCGTATAACTGAGAAAAACTGTATTAACGTGACAAAAGTTCCTACAAACGAATAATTTACCAAGTAACCTGTTCTGTTCCACGAAAATGTAAATAACAACTTTGGCGTCTCGGGTGGTGTGACGTAATGCTATCCCATTGGTGTTCGCGGTCACGTGACTGAATGCCTGATTTTTTCCGAATTTATTTTCTAAAAATTATAATAATCTTTACCTTTTATAGTAAATACTTTTTTTGTTGTTGTTATATCCTTAGCATGATTAATCAATAAAAAGTGCTATTCGTCCGATTTATTCTCAGTGGACAAAAATAATAGCCTAATAAGCAAACCGAGTATCGTTTATTCTCGTGCGAAGCGTCCCCACGCCACTGAGGAGGGGGCATCACACTACGCTATCGATTTTCTCCGAATTTCGAGGGTTGGTGCCGCACAGTTGCCTGGGACAACACTTTTGATTTTACCAGCAGGTAAAGGGACAATTTCACCACCCTGGCCTCACTCGGACGATAGCTGCTGTTTTTATGTTGCCATGTGTGAATACTCATTTTTCAGATCTTTATTTTTTACTATTTTAAATTTTACATTTTACCAATTTACATTTTACCATTTTACATATTTTACAGTGAAAAACTGTCAAATTCATCTCTACAGATACTTTCTTACTGCCAAAGAGTCTATTACAATCAGAGATCTTCACTCAGCTTGCATCCATTATAACCGCGCCAAAACTTAACAAAGGAAGAACGGAACTGCGAATTCAGCCAAAAGCTTTTACCATGTTATAATGAGGTTTTAGTAGAAGTTTGCTTCAAAGCCGCGATTTCCGAAACAGTTTTGCATTGCTCCATATTTGTAGTGCTGTAATGTTATACGAGAGCATACAAATATGGGCCATAATATTTATCAATGTAGTTTCCTGTTTTCAATCTCCATCTGTCGATTCTGAGGGTATTTTTAAATTTTTTGAGTGTGTGATTCTGCTCCATTGTTATGTAAGTTACAAAATGTGTAATCATCCAGACAACAGCTTGTGTTTTGACGGTTGGGAACAGTTTGAAATCACATCTGAGAAGTCTTGTGTACGTTAAGGTATGTAAATCCCCACTGGATATTTTGTTTAATTTTGCACGCACCCATTTCCATATGGATCTTGAGACAGTGCAGGATGTGAAGAGATGGTCTCTAACATCAGTCTGATTACAAATATTACACCGCTCATTTTCTGTGATTCCCAGTTCGTAGAGTTTCCTTTTATAAGGATATAAATCATTGACCAGTTTTTATATGTTTGCTTTTGGTCAGTGGATAGAATGGGTAGGCTAATATTTTTCCAAACAGTTTTCCAGAGTAGATTAATTTTTGCTTCAATTGCCGGTGTCTTTTGAAAGCGCCTGATATATTATTTTTGTCGTTACTTTCGTGATTTTTTCAGTTTCTTTTGAAAATTTCTTTGAGGGTGTTATGGCTTTTCTTAAAGAGCGGTGATTGTCGATAAGTACTGTTGTTGGTGTTCCATGCAGTTGTAAATGCACATTTTACAATCTGATATTTGCTATTTAAAGTTTTTATTGTTCTGCTAGTAAAAAGTGCATTTGACTTTAGAAGAACTGATTGCAGGCCAAGTCCACCCTCTGATCTTGGCAAGTATAACTGTTCCCGAGCTACCCTCCACTTAGATCTGTCCCAAATGAATTCTCTGACATACATTCGTATCATAGCCATGTGTTTGTTTGGTAATGGCAGTACCTGTGCCACATACCAAACCCGTGCCAAAACGAATATATTAGTGATTTTAATGTTTTGTATTAAATTTAGTTTTCGTTCTTTAAAGGCCAGTAATGTTCCAATAACTTTATTTACAATTTGGTCCCAATTTTTTTGTATCATTTCCTGAATATTTGCTTTAAAAAGGATGCCTAATATTTTAATTTCATTGCAAATATCAAACAATGATTTCGTGACCGAGGCAGCTGAGCCTGAAAGTGGCAGAAGTTTCGATTTCATTTTGTTTATTTTTGCTCCGGAGGCTTTTTCATAACATTTTAATAGTTTAATTGTGTTCTCAATATCATGTTCATTGTTGATAATAACAGTTACATCGTCAGCGTAGGCAATAACTGACAACCTGTGTGCAGCTATTATTACTCCCATCACATTCCGTTCTACAGATCTTATAAACGGCTCTATTGCTAAGCTGAATAGCATCATGGACAGGGGACTCCCTTGCTTTACTGATCTTCCTATGTTGATGCAATTTCCAAAGAAGCCATTTACCATTACTTTAGACTTCGTGTTGACTACAAATAGCTTTATTAGCTCAATGAATTGAATTGGAAAACCAAAATGAAACATTGTTTTAAACAAGAAATCAAGGCTTATTCGATCAAACGCTTTATCGAAATCAAGATTTAACAGCGCCCTGTTGGTACAGGACATTTGATCCGAAAACATAACAATATTCTTTAAGAGCCCTAATCCGTCTGTGATTTTTAAATCTCGATTGGCACAAGTTTGTCCGAAGCCAATGACTTCCACGATTGCTGTTCTGAGTCTATTTGCTATGACCTTTTCACTTATTTTTTGATCTGCTGGCAGTAATGTGATAGGTCTGTATTCATTTACACTTGCCGCTTTCTCTCTTTTGGGAATGAGAACTATAATACCTCTACCAAAATCAACTGATCTTGCGTTGACATCTGTGCTTTGCTTAATCACTTCGCATACCTCTGTTCCAATTATATCCCAGTAAGTCTTATAAAATTCATAGGGAATTCCATCTTCTCCAGGACTTCTGTTGTTTGGTAGATTCCTGACAACTCTCTCAATTTCGTCATTAGTTATATCCCCGGTAAGCATTTCAGCAGTTTCTGTTGACATGGACTTGTGGCATGATGCAAGTACTTCATTTGCAGAAACATCATCTATTTGACATGGTTCATAGAGTTCAGAAAAGTATTTTGTAAACACATCAAGTATTTCTTTTGTAGACATAGCTTTATTTTTTTGCTCATCATACACCTGTTGTATAAATCGTTTCTTCCTATTTTTGCGCTCTTGGCCACACTTGCTTTCTCACCATGAATTTTTGCATTATACCTCGTTGAAATAAGTTTGTGGCGGAAATGGGAAGTGTTTCATTCATTCGTAGTTGTGATAAATTTATGAAATGTGATCCCAATTATCATTAAACAAAGTACATTCAGCGATTGAAAATTGAAAGCTGTACACGTATGCGAATTAAGGGTATATCTTCCGTACTAAAACTCCATGTTGTTTAGCTTTTAAGTGGTGAACATTCTGGTGTAACATGGCACTTTTTTGTCCACAGCTTCGAGGTGACCAAGTTTGACAAGGCGAAAGGTAACAACCCCGTAGACCCAAACATCTGACTTTGAAAGAGGTCGGATTATTAGCATGTTTGAAATGGATGCATCATATCATTAAAACCCCCGAAAGACTGGCCATAGTTCGACGTCAGTACAGAGACGTGTTATACAATGGACGCAAGGCGGTTCTAGTTAGTACTCGTAGAACTGGCAGAGGACCATACACAAGGATAACAGCACGTGAAGACGATCAAATTGTGCGGTTGTCTGTTACAGATAGGTGGCTGTAGTCCAGATCAGAGCAGTGGTTACAGAGAAAGTCACCCCACCCACTATTGTAAACCGTTTGTTTGAAGCTGGATTACACCATCGGACCCCTATGTAGCGTGTTCCATTAATCTGGTATCACTACCGGCAAACTCTAACCCGGCGTAGTGCAAAATTCAACGGGCCACGTGAATTGCGTAGAGTTAAGTGATGATTACCCATTCGGTCTGTGGAAAAGTGATAATCGATAACATGTTCTCAGGTGTGGTGGAGAAAATGCCCGACTTACTGTGACTTCAGGGTACTTCATATAGGTCCCATTGCTGGTTTCATGGTTTGTGGGGCAATCAGTATCGACAGTAGGATTAAGTTGGTTGATTTTGAAGGTACAATGGCAGTTCCTCAGTATGTGGACACGTTGGTACATCCTGATGTGATACCTTTCATGTCCACCATCTAAAACGGTATCTTCTAGCAGGGTAATGTTCATCCTCATATTGTGGCCACCACAAAACAAGAATCGCAAGGGGTTACGACCATGGATTGGCCCAACCTTCCCAAATTAGAACATGTATGGTATAACATGGATAGACACATTAGGTCACATGGTCAACCATACGACTACTGATTGCGCAACTCATGTAGGCATGAAGATACATAACCCAAGAAGACATCGGAACACTTATTGATTCAATTCCGGCAAGGATCCACAAATGCTTAGGTGCTCCGGTAGGTACACTTCTTATTGAAACAAACAAGTATCTAACGGGAATAAAACTGTCTTGATCCATTTCAATTTGTTATCATTCCTTCTGGGTATGACCTTGTTTATATCTACAAATTTTCCTAAAACTACACCAATTCCGTCAGGGTGTAACACTTTCCATTTCCGCCAGTGTTTTTCGACAATACTTCCGAATGCAATTTTAATAACTGTTTGTATCATAGTAAATATAGTAAGGCGTGGATATGCACTCATAAAATCTGTTTCTTTTTTTAAATAGTTTAATTACAATGTTTATTTCAACTGAGGGTTAATTATTTTTAATTCAGGGTCACATGTGGCCCACACAAAAGCGGCACTCTTTCCGAGATAAATATGTATTAGTGCGTAATATAGTACGAAAAGGAGAGTTTGGTTTTATATTCCGGGTGAAAATAGGTAATTACACATAGCTGTGACCTTTGGAAAAAGAAAACTGTAAAGCTAGCACCCACAAACTGATTACTTACTCCAATCCCACAGTGTGCTTTTTCCTCTTTTGGTGAAGTGTAATGACCAGTCTTGCCCTTAATTCTTTCAAATTTCTACAGCCTTAGAAACAAATTCTTTATAATGATGGCCTACATTCAGAATGCTTTCACTTATTAGAGTCCCCAAAGACCAGCACTCTAGCTGCTTATTCACTGCTAATAATGAAAGGAAATGGTGTTCTCAATCTACTTAGTTCGTCGCAGGCACAAAATAAGAAGAGGCCACCTGCTTACCATCTTGGGGAATCATTTATTCAAACCGGAAGCTTTCATTTACTGAGTGAGAGCTATATTACTGCAACATTTCTTTTCCTTACAGCTCTGAGAATCTTGTACTTAATCAACTTAGTTCTGAAATTAACGTTTTAGTATTAAATAGGTACTATGTTCTCGACTACATTTATTTTGCATTCTTCCCATCACATTTTTTTTTCCTGAGACGTCATGAATGAAAGTGATTCTTCTGTAAACTTAAGGTTTATGGATTCTTCTCGGTTGTATTTTTCTATAAAATTTTATTGTTTTGTGTTTTATAATTATAGAATTCACAGGAAATAAAACGAACTACCGTAATAAAGAAAATACACAGAATATTTTTAATGCAGATTAAAGGCGATCTGTAGAAGATACTTGTTAATGATAACAGTTATCTTCCTGTGGCAATGCCATTGTACAGCTATTTGCTTCCCAGTAACAGATCTTAGAGTTCATTATAATAACTTAGAAAAATACAACGATGTGGAACTACTTGTTTAAACTAATATATAGCTGGACCTTGCACTGTTATACTTCAGAATAAGTTCGCAACCAAGTCAGATCTTGCAATACTGTTTTCAGATTAAACACGATCTAATAACAATTGTTTTCATTCATGCCAGAAGATATATACCAGCTATAAATGAATAAACACCAACCACAGCAAGTCGTTAATAGATGATGTTTATTTTAAAAATATTTATGAAGTAACTGCGGGAAAATTACCATGAAATCAAATTATTATTTGAGTATTTGGTTGGTTGAGGAGAATACCTAACAGATTTCCAGTTTTCTAATTCATAGTTTCTCTAGCGCCTTATTCATAGAATAATGTTTGGATGGGGAGGGAGAGCCATATAAGTTAATGGGTGGCAGGAGATATTTGTCGCAAACTATACATGAAATACATGAAGGCCTTTTTTTTGTAGATTGTTTCAGTTCCAAGTGCGCCTACATAAAATGTTACTCTGAGATGACCATCAGTAAAAATCTGCCCTATGCACCATAACTACTGTGTTCTTCGTAGATAACGAGGCAAACCGACAGGTAACCATAGTTGTCGCAACTTTCGGATAGGTGCAATGTACCCTCTGCCACACACTTTTAGTGAATCGCGGAGTAATAGTAATAGTAATAGTATAGTGAAATAACAACAGCGGGAAAAGGGTAAAAACAAGAATATTACAGACAATCTGATGAAGTGACCTGATTATGGATTCGGTGTGAGAACTACTTCAAAGGAAACATTAATTAAGCATTTTTATATAAAAAATTTAAGTTAGGAAAGTTTTCTGTTTTATAAAGCTCGTAAATTTTCGGTATATATTTAAATTACCAAAGTTTCTTTCTGAATTCTTTATTCCATTGCTTTCTAATTAATTTGATGTAGCCAATGACCAGCTTTCTCTATATCAAGGAGATAACTATGAAACTTATTTTTAAGGCTGAATACGACACATTTATTCTCGCCTGGTATTCGGGAGGACGGCGGTTCGAATCCCCGTCCGGGCATCCAGATTTGGGTTTTCCATGGTTTCCCAAATCACTCCAGGCAAATGCCGGGATGCTTCCTTCCAAAGGCCATGGCCGAATTCCTTCCCATTCCTTGCCCCCATTCCTTGCCCCCATTCCCTGCCCCCATCCTTGCCCCCCATCATTTCCCGTCTCTAAAGACCTCGCTGTTAAGAGACGTAAAGCAGTTAAAAAAAAAACAAACAAAAAACGACACATTGATGGCAGATTGAGAACTTTACAAGTTAGCAGTGCGCCCAAATTGCCCGAAGTTTAATACTTTCCCTTGTAAATTCCAGGTAGATTTGTAAAAACTAACTTTTCAAATTAATTTTTAGCCAGAAATAAGTTTGAACTTGAAAGTGTATTGAGCACACATTCTTTTTTTCGTTTACTTCTTCTGCTTTTCGTATCTTCTTTATCTTTGAATGTCTGACTTAATTCATCTGCGACTTTCTCTTCTTACAGTCTCACTGAGCGCTGTGGGTGGGCGGACCTGGGTTCGAATCCCCATCCGGGCATCCAGATTTGGGTTTTCCGTGGTTTCCCAAAATCACTCCAGACGAATGCGAAGATGCTTCAATGAAATGACCACGGCCAAATATCTTCCCGTTCCTAGTTCACACTCCTTTCTTTGAATTATAATACTGTGTGTCACTCAATGATTCCTGCGTCTATTATTCCTTCGCTGTGTTCTCAATCTCTCCCTACAGCCTCTATAACTGCTTTTCTCTGCATTCCTATTTCCAATTGTTTTCCTGCGCCAGTTGATTTCTTAGATCTCTTTTTGTGGCTTTTGCTTTCACATTCTCCCCTTCTTCCCTTCTTATGGATGTCAGTGTCTCAGAAGAAATTGATTGAATTTACCATGAAAGCTGTTTTGAATAAAAATGCTGAGAAACACGCAAAAAGCTTTCATTCTTTGTGCGCGAGATGGGCTTTCACGTATTTTTCCCAGCGGGGATTAATTTTCGCTTTATCAATGACTGAGTGAAATTAAGCTAAGGTTAGTCTTCATGCATACCAGTTTTGCAATACTGGAGGTTAATAAAATCGTATACAACCTAACTGATGCAGATTACCGTAAGGAAAACTGAGAACATTAATAACAATTTGACTAAAACCATTAATTTCTTTGCAGATTAGACCCAAATTTATAGCGAAATATATATAGCCTGTTAGATAAGCAGTAACTGCTCGGATCTGGAATTCGGGAGGACTCAGGTTCAAATCCCCGACCGACCATCCCAACTTCCGTTTTCCATGATTTCCTAAAATCATTACAGGCGAATTCAAAAGGACATAGCAGAATTCTTTTCCCTCTTCCTAATGCTCTGCCACCTCTAGCGTTGACGAGACGTGTGGCCTTAAGGAAGAGAAAAAAAACAAAGATATACTTGGTGTCGTGTGTGTGGCAAGGACTACAAACTGTTGACAATACATGAAAGTACAGTTTAGTTACTGGTGGTCAAGACAATTTTGTGGATAATCCTCCGTGGCGAATCATGATGATAAGTGATAAGTCTCTCCTTTGCCTTTAACGGACACGATAGTAAAAACACGACTTTCTGCATACCACTAGCCACGCCCTTACAACACTATAGCGTCAGCGTAAACGTGATGGTATGGGTCTTTAAAGATCTGCTCGAGACTTCTTGACTGCTGACATTCATTGTTTAGCTGGCTCTTGCATCTTAGGGGCTAGCACGATGGCCTCTAATAACATGGGTCGCCAACTCGAGTCCGGACTCTGGCATGGCTTGTCTTGTGATGTCATCTACAATGTCCCACAATTACGTTAGCATAAATTCGAGCTGGATAAATGGTTTCAAAGAACGAAAATATTATTTTTACTGAACTAATAAGACTCTGTTCTGATACTTTTGAACTTAAGTAACACAACGTCATTCGTTTGTCCGGATCATCCAGGTCGCCAACAATATTTTTTTTTATCTGCTTAACGTCTCTCTAACAGCGAGGTCTTTATAGACGGCCAGCCAACAATAATTTTCTCTGATCTAGGTCCAGCTACTTTGGGAGCGTGCATAAACCACGTAGCTCCATTTTGGCCTCCTGTGAACCCCCCCTCCCCACGTAGCCCTACATGGCTTTTGCCTCTAAACCCCCCCCCTCCCCCACGTAGCACGAAGCTTTATTCCCTGTAGATTGCAAAAGACATTTTGTACTGTTTTCGCTTGTCAGACTATTGTAAATAACATACGGAGAAAATTAAATAACGGAAATAAATATTCACATGCCGTTGTGAGTTCTGTTCCTCATTTTAACTGTGAAAAATGTCATGAAAGGAAAGCTACGTGGTCTGGCTCGAAACCCCTCCTCCCCCCACGTAGCCTTCCAGCCAACCCCTCCCCCCCCCTCCCCCTGGACCGAGCCACGTAGTTTGTGCACGGTCCCTTTCGAATAAGTCAACACGATCCTTTTTGGGAAATATGACCGCAGGTTCCAGACATAGCTGGGCAGATGCGAATCGATAGTCTCGGTTTGGTTTCCAAACACTGCGAGCAGAGCATGTGAACTGCTGTCCACCGCGGGCTCTAAGAACATGACGGACACGCAACTTTACGTCAGGAACAACAGTCCTAGGCGTCAACACGGATTATGTACTCCGCACGACAGCTCGCTAAGAAGCAGTTTGCTTACCGCAGAACCTCTGCACACTTAGAAACACTGTCCAGTATTCTTTCACTCACTTCTTCAGAATAACCGACTTGAAATCCATAAGCATCATTTGTTCATCAATCGTTGATGCAATAACCTCACACACATGCATAGATAAAGTCGATAAAGGTTAAATATAACTGATTATTCACAACCTTTTTGTCAACCATTTAAATAAAATAAAATTGAGTTACATGCATGCTCTGTTTGCTTTCTGTACATCAATTTAATAAATGTTGTTACTATAGCTATAAAGTTTTCTGAGTGTGGTAGCTGCTTGACGCTGCAACGACGATTTATAACCCTCTGTAATACGTTTTTCACACACTTAATAACCGTTTCATTTCTAATCTCATAAACTACTGTGTTTTTCAACTAACTGTTTGGTATATTTACTCCACTCTAATCTATATATATAAAGATGAATGTATGTATGTTTGTTTGTTGGTTTGTTTGTTCTTCATACAAATCCACAGTTTTCATCCGATCTCGATGAAAGTTTGCACACTTATCCTTTCAAACAAAGGAGAAAAATACTGTCTACATTTGGTTGAAAAATGTTCTGTATAAATAGTACACGTTGTGTTATAATTTTGAAAAATTCCTGACGGTGATAAACAGACGCTTAGGGTGTGCAGGTATCTGTACTGCCTTTCCATATAGAAGTCTGGTAGCTCAGTGGTTAAAACGCTTGCTTACTGCAGTTTGGATCTTGGTCTCCGGTTCAAATCTCCGTGGAGGCAAAGATTTTAAAAAAATGATTTTGATCGTAAGAGACACGCCTGGAATGTCGGTTATTCTGATTGAATGTTAAACTGTAGATATCACAAAATTT
Organism: Vandiemenella viatica; assembly: GCA_031002005.1. NCBI lineage: Eukaryota > Metazoa > Arthropoda > Insecta > Orthoptera > Morabidae > Vandiemenella > Vandiemenella viatica. The sequence goes on from JARYHS010013630.1 coordinate 363,431,115, forward strand.
AGGGGTTCAGTGCGAGACAAATCGTAGGTAGTCTTGCAATGCTGTAGCTGTACAATTTTTTACGTTATAATGATCCCTCAGGAGTTGTTCGCACTCAGTGTGTGTGTGTGTGTGTGATCTGCAGTAATAATACTATAAATGCGGAAGTAAGTCTCTGTCTTTTTGTTACGTTTTGACGACTAAATGGCTATACCGATATTGATGAAATTTGACAAGAAAATCTGTAGGAAAGGCACAGGACATTTTTTCGGGGATGATTAACAGTTGTAGTCACGAAATTTTCAGAACTTATCGAATGGTGACAGAAATATGTTGGAAACTGATTCTCTTCAAGAGACAGGTTCGACGTTAGAATGATATAGTAATAGCTTTCCTGTCTTATTATGCCGACTCGGTGTTGTTTTGGATCAATCCTTCATTACCAACAACTTTCTATATTCAATTCTGGCAAAGAAATTCTTAATCCACGCGTACGAAGTCGCGGGTATCAGCTAGTATGTATATATTATTCTACGGAAGAGGCTGCTTACAAATCCCTAGTAACTCTGTTTTGTAACACTGCGCTGCTGTTCGTGGCTGGCATAGTTATAAATTAAGTGAAGATACTTAACAATGTCAAATATAATGGGATGGATTTATGCTAGACCTCTCTCAGTCATTATGAATTCGTTATGTGTCTAAATTCCGGATTGAAGTAGGGAAGTATAATTAACAGGGATACGTAACACTGATTATGTTTATGAGGAATGGTATGATCTAATCTGCCACTAATGCTTCGTTTAACTATTAAAATGGTAATGATTATTTAGTAGAGTCAGAGAAGCCAGTTCTTGAACATACGCAAGTCTGTATTTCGCTATGTCAACAATCAGGGAACCTTACGGTCAAAGTGGAAGTCAATGAATAATGTCTGACACTTTGCCAGTCTGAAATATGAATGGTGGAGTAGCAATGCAGATGTCAATGACTGTTGGACTCGTGTTATTCAGTTCGTGAAATGTGATTATTATTTAAATCATTAACATTGACAAACTTGTTTAGTCACAGAGAACGCAAGTCTAAGCTGCGGGAAATGATAACGCTTTTGATGGCAAGTAAAATTGAGGAGAGTTCCTTGTGTTATAAAAACTATAGATTAATATTCCTTTTTAATGGAGACATTTTTCTCTTAGTTCGTAAAATAATATCGGCTTTAGATCATTTTTCCAGATAATCGAATCTTTCTAAATCGTTTACATATTTCGTTCATATAGACAGAAAGAGCAACAGAAGAAAGTAAACATCGAATCTAATGGTTTAGTGGTTGAGGAACGGGTCTAGAATTCTGGAATATGCTTGTTCGAGTCTTCCTCCAAGCAACGAGGTGTAGGTTATCCATGGTTTCCCGAAATCAATCCATTAAAAACGCCATGGCAGAAATCCTTACGGGTCCTTTCCTCTAATTTTCAAAGATGGAAACTGTCAGATCAACAAATTCATCGGCATGGGAAGTAAAATTTGAAACTACAATTTGTTTTATGGCTCTTAGTGAAGGAAAAAATGTCCTTTTCTTTCTTTTGGTTAAGTCATTAGAGACTGGAAAGGACTGCGGTGAAGGAACGGGAGGGAATTCAGCGATGGTCTTTGAAGGAACCATCCTGGCATTCACCTGGAGTGATATGGGGAATCCATGGCAAAACCAAATCTGGATGGCCGGACGGAGATTCGAACCCGCTTCCTTCCTGATGCGAAGTCAGAGCGTTAACTGCTCACCAAGCAAGCTCGGCAAAGGAATAAAAATCTATTTTTTTTTATATATATGACATCTATCAGAAGAGAGTAAACTGATTAAATTTCATCGGCTATTGTCACGATTACTAAAAAATTGAAGAAGTTTTCGGATGAGCTAGGAAAAATTTGATTTATTACACGTTCTTATTAAAAATGCTTAAAAAAGTAGAGTACTTAACAAGAGCTGAAGAAAGCCTCTCACTGCAGCTTTTGTTTTGAAAAATTAGAAAGTAATAGTAAAAATGTTTGTAACCTCGTCAATTTCTAAGCACCAAAATTCGCATTATCTGTGTCAGAAATAATGTAACAGTTGAATATCAACTGAAAAACAACTGAACGGTGTCAATAGACAAAAAAATATGTAATTTTATGATATATATTTAATTCTTCTCCAGTTTCGCTTAAGCTGCTTGTCGGATAAATCCAGTGATGTATGGTTGTATAAATATTCATATACACTCACTTTTGCTTCAAGCATCTCTCTCATTATTAATACTGAGTCAGCAAACAATGGAAGAGAACGAACCGTTAATTCACGTGACTCTACAATTGGTGCGCGCGTAGAAAATAAAAACGTGAAATAACCCGTAAAGTCCACGACGTGACGTGACTTGATTCATAAGACAACCGTACTAAACAACGTGGCACACTTTTCATCCATCACGGGATATTACGTAATAAGTGACGTGACGAGATGGCAGTGTAGCCCAGTCTTCTGATAAAATTAACTGCCTATATTAATTCTAGTTGGTAACTCCTTGATCCTCAGTAATAACGGTTATCGCAGACCCTAACAGATAGATAGAACTCCTCAAGCAGATCTCTAACAGGTGGTTTGCAGAGCCTAGTTTTCAGGCGGCCCCTTCGACGCTCCTGGATAAGCTAACCCGCCGAGCAGGGATTAAAACAGGAGCCGGCGGTGGCGCGACAAACGTCGATATGAGTCGGTGTGCGCGCTCCATTATCCGGCATTACCTGAGGCGGACAGACAGGCGGACGGGCGGGCTGTCTAGTTAGGGCGCCGCGATCAAACTGATTACGGTGAGTACAGCCAGCCTGTGCTGCGGCCGGCCTTGATGGACCGAACGGCAAACGGCAGAGAGCGGCGCGCACTCAGCCTGATTGTGCCGCCGCTGGTCACGGAGGTGCGGGAGGCGTGACCCAACCGCCGCGGCGGGCTATCACCACTGATGAGCAGGAGTCAGTGGTAATTGGAAAGACCGTAATGCGGCCGCGCAGTCGACACGCGGTTGCGTTTCATCGCGAAACACTGCCAGACTGGGCTCGAAACCGAAAACATCAACTCGGTCGATAGATTAAAACCCAGCAGCATACACTTTAACCATTTTATATCTCTCGTAATTCACAGGTACACAATTTCAATACAAGAAACAGAAATAACTTGCACAAAACACAAACATCACTGTTATTAGTACAAAGAAGAGTTAATTATTCTTGGACAAATTTTTAATAGACTTCCTAAAAGTATAAAACAATTTGTAGATAATAAATACAGGGTGTAACAAAAATTTACGACAGAACTTGAAGGACACATTCCTCACACGTAGACGAAGATATTATCTTATATGAACATGGGTCCGGAAACGCTTCGTTTCCATGTAACACCGCATTTTCTTCTTGGCATGAATAGTGGGAGACACACAAGAATGGAACGTACCAGCTTAATACATGCAGCTCTTTCTCACAGGAGATGTTCAATATACCCTCCGTGCGCATTGATGCATGCATCAACCCGCCGTCGTAGTGATTCTCGAATGCGCTGATGTATCCCTGGAGTACTGCGTATGGTTTCGCAGCCGTCCATAATCCTGGCACGCAGACACTGAACATCTTGTACAGGGGTTCGATACACAAGAGCTTTCAAATGCCCCCATAAATTAAAGTCCAGTGGGTTTAGGTCCGGAGAGTGTGGAGGCCAGTCAATTGGTCCACCTCTACCTATCCATCTGTCACGAAATCTGTTATTTAGAAGTCGACGGACATTAACACGAAAATGAGCAGGCGCTCAATCATGCATGACGTACATGTTTCGTCGCACAGCGAGAGGCACATCTTCTAACAGAACAGGTAGAACATTCTCTATAAAATTATGGTAACCGTATCAATTGAGCCTAGGTGGAAGAACGTGAGGCCCTACCAAATAGTCTACCACAATGCCGGCCCAAACATTGACGGAAAATCTTTGTTGATGACTTGCTTCAACAGTTGCGTGAGGATTGACGGCAGCCCATACATGCTGATTGTGAAAATTTACAATCTGATCTCATTGAAACGACGCCTCATCTGTGAACAGTGTCGTTGCACTAAAGTTGGGGTTGACACTTTGTTGAATAAACCATTCGCAGAAGCGTACCCGTGCAGGAAAATCAGCTACTGTTAGTGCCTGCACTCGCTGTAAATGGTATGGATACTGCTGATCCTCGTGTAACACTCGCCAGACGGTCATGCGGTCGACATCCATTGCTGCAGCTACTTGTCTTTTACTGGCAGTAGGGTCGTCGTCAAATGCATGAAGAATTGCCGCCTCCCGTTGCGGTGTCCTCGTCGTTCTAGGCCTTCCCCGGTCGTGAGTATCGGGCTGAAATGCGCCATGTGCCCTCAGACGACGATCAAGGGCTTCGAACGTTTTCCTGTCCGGGCACCTTCGTCCTGGAAATCTCTCCCGGCACAAACGTTGAGCGCGAGCGTCACTGCCGTCTGCTAATCCGTACATCCAATGGGCATCGGCCATCTCGGCGTTTGTGTACACTGCCATGGCACAAGTTAAGTCTGTGATGAACTCGACGTAGTAACCCGTGTGCTTGACAAGGTTGTACTGCTCGCCGGAACAGTTGTTGTTACCGTAAGCCGCATGGCAACAGGGGCATGACAAACAAACCACTGGCGGTGCAGCTACGATCATGCCAACGTAACCAGACGTAACCAACGATGCATGTTCCCCATGCTTCGAGCGTTTTGTTCTTCATGCCTTTGGTAAAATGAGGTGTTACATGGAAATGAAGCGTTTCCGGACCCATGTCCATATAATATAATTTCTTCGTCTACGTGTGAGGAATGTGTCCTGCAAGTTCTGCCGTACATTTTTGTTACACCCTGTATATATTTAAAGAAAAACTGAGAGATTATAAATTAACAACTCCTACTCCATTAAAGAATTTTAAGAAAAGAATCAATTGTACCTAACACGGCTTCAGAAAAATTTAGTTCCAAAAATTAATGTTTATTTTTATTTATTTTTTGTCTTTGTAAATGTAATAATTTTTTGACTATTATTATAATTCATATTTTATGTGTATTATTATCCATGACATGTTTCACATTCCAAAGGTCCTTCCATGCAGAGATTTACACAACAAGAATAATAAATAAGTAAATTAATACGCAACTTGTAGTTTGCTATATACAGAATAATTGTAAATTATTCAAGCGATTTCACATATTTACTGCAGCTTTATTATTTTACATACTGTCACAAACAATACAGTCATATAGAAAAAGTAAAAAAAAGTTTTTTTTTTTTTTTTTTTTTTTTTTTTTTTTTTTTTTTTTTTAAAAATACTTGCTGCAAGTGCTCTGTAGGTGTCCCCTTACTGATTGTGCAGATATCAAGGCGATAACCAAGTTCTTCCCACGTTAGATGCAGGATGTCGCTATCATTCTCTTCAAAAGCACTGTTGATGCCAGCTCGCAGTTTTGGTAGGTTTGATGGGATAGGAAGCTTAAATACTGAATCTCTCTCATAACCCCACACTAAAGAAACTGTGGAGTTAGGTCAAGAGAGCGTGGAGACCATGATAGGAATTCAAGCGCATAAGCTTTCTGAGCGCCTGTCTACACCATGACTGACTAATCACCTCTGCGCTCTCGTGGCAGGAATTTGAAACATGGCTACAAAAATTTTTGAGTTTGTCTATATGAGTTTGTCTATATGAGTTTGTGACAGTATTCAAATAATATGCCTACAGTAAATCTGTGATATCGTTTCAGTCACTTGTAATAACTCTGTGTAGGCCAGGTGCGTGAAAATTCAGCAGTAACGTTTTCATTTCCTAAACGTAGTTTGTATTTACTTCTACCTCAGTGGTCTCTAACGCTATGAACAGGTAAAAAACAAATTTCTTAGTAATCTAAAACATTGATATGTCTTTTTGAAAGACCAGTTGCTTTCATGGCGGTGTTTATTGGTAGTAAGTTCTCGGGCTGTTAGCAGTTTCATGTCGGAATCCTAGGACGTTAATTACGTACAAAACGAAATTCAAAAAAAAAAAAATTAAAACAAATACGAAAGTGAATTGATTAATTTTTGGACTGATTATTGGCTGGAGTTGACAGTCGTAGTCAGTCGCCACACAAAACAGACTTCTTGCAGTTACCGCTATTGATCAAGGATGGGTTAGCTCCAAGGGCGAATGCTACATATTTTTTTATTTCAAATCATATTCTTCCTGGATTAATATTGAAATACATGCAAGTATTTTGATTACTTTTTTAAGCGCATTGAAAGAAAATTATGTGATAAAAATATAGTACAATTAAAACAGAAGACATCTCCTAGATCGGATTGAAGCTAGCAGTTCTTGTGTTAATCAAATACGGTGCAGCTAAAACAAACGATAACGAAATCATTCCAAGCGATTTGGTGGAATAGACGGGAGATATGACTATGAAAATATTAATAAAGGCAATAGGATACATTCGTTACAGAACACAAATGAAATATTTTTGATCCGGAATAACTGAGTGGCTAATAACATTGACCAACACTTACTTTTAGTCACTTCATTTGCTAAAGCCCGTCTAGTCGCTCATATAAAACCAGGTAAAGAAGCAACTAATCTCAAAACTTTCCATGTTCATTAGTTCTTGGCGATTTATACTAGTTTTAGAATGTATGAAACTTGCACGACTATTACGAGTAATTGATAACCAACTATAAAATCGAATTTGTGTGACACTTCCATGCTAACACATTACATATTGATATTAGTAGAAGGTCCATTCCTCATTGCATCTGTACACTAAATCAAAATAAATTTCCTGTTAAGATTTATCAATGAAATCAAGACTTCGCCTTACCTGGCTGGAATAGGTTTTATGTTACTCTTTAACAACGGAAGAACGCTTGTTTGTCAGCGATACTGCTTATATACCGACGACACGCCGGAAGATACATTTTCTACATGACGATGATACTGCTATTGCTGCACTATGGAAAATTTTTCAAGAAATTGAAGGAAAGCTATAAAGAGCTATCTAGGAAACCTTGCGATGTACTGCGATGAGAAGTGCTTCAGACCGAATACACGTAAGACTGAAGCTTGCGTCTTTCATATGGGCAATAGCAAATCTAACTAACAAATGAAGATATGATGGAGAGGGGCTCAGCTTGAACATTCAGATAATCTGAAATACCTCGGAATAAAACTTAATCTACTTGTTACTTTCCAAATGCACTGTAAGGAATTAAAAGTCAGGATTAGCACAAGAAATGGTACTCGTATTCATAGGTTAGCTAGTTGAGTGCACCACCTGACACCATATATCCAAATATATGAACTAGTATGTGGGGGAGAGGGTTTTTATGGCTTTACGTCTCGTCGATGGAAAGGATATTAGAGGCGGGGAAGGACTTGGGGCAACGAACGGAAAGGAATTCCTTTTGAAGAAAACATCCCGGCATTCGCCTGGAGTTATTTATTGAAATCATAGAAAACCGGAATCTGGATGGCCGGAAAGGGATTCGAACCCGCGTCCTCCCAAATCCATGGCCAGAACACCCATCATTTTCGTTGGTGGAGGATGGGGGGGTAAAGTTCAGAGAAGGTAGTTTCCTGGCCATCACAACCACCAAACCTCACACCTCTCGTCTATTTTCTGTGAAGTAGTATGGAAAATGTTGTGTATAGATTTCCTGTAACATCAAACATGGTCCTTATCACCAGCGAATAAATCATTTATTACTTAGCACACAGTCATACTTATTTGACAATGCGCTTTAATACATGAACCGCCGATGAGCATTCTGATGCAGGATATAAGAGTTATGAATTCAATTTGAGACGCTCATATTAGGTTTCTTGACTAAGTGTTGAGCCTACATCATTCATTAACATAAACGAGCTGTTCTCACGCGTCCCTGCCCTACCCTGCAGTGTCCAAACCATGCTTTTACGGAACATGTATTCTTCTCTGAAACATGATCAACTGGTCGGCCCTCACAACATACCAAACCAATGTTTTTGCTTCGCCGTGTGTATTTGCGACAACTGCTTTCACCTACGGGCTTGCTGCAAGAGTCAGTCGACCACTAGTACAGTATAAGGACGCAAGTATCGTCATCTGTCTTTGAATGGCGCTACTTACTCATGTGCTCTACTCGCCCCCTTGGATCAGCTGGATGCGCACAGTGGATTAAAGCACAGTGGACATTCGAACTAAAGTCATAATATCGATCCAAAAAAAATTGGTTTCGACAGCATTTGCTCTGCTGTTAACTTCAATTTAAGATAAAAATGAGTCCTTCATACTTTAAAAAATGTATGGAGGAAAATCAATTATTATTTTCTTTTTCACGGCCCTACATCAAAGTGTCAAAGTCAAACCTTATGCAACCGTAAGTACCTATCCTACTTAATATTACGACATAAACATTTCTTGCTAATCCTTGCCGCTTTGGCTACAGGGTGCAAGTGAATTTAAGGATTAAAATATAGTGGAAATTCGAACTAAAACCACAATATCGATCCAAAAAATTGCTTTAGATAGCATTTGCTCTGATGATAAAAAATTGTTATGCTTAATTTATGATAAAAGATAGTCCTTCAAACTTAAAAAAAAATCTTAAATGCTGTCGAAAGCAATTTTTTTAATCGATATTATGACTTTAGTTCGGATGTCCACTATATTGCAACCCTGAAATTCACTTGCACCCTGTAGTCAAAGCGGCAAGGATACACAACAAATTTTTATCGTAATATTATATAGAATAGGTACTTACGATTGCATACGGTTTGACTTTGAAACTTTGACATAGGGCCTTGAAAAAAAATAATAGATATTTCACTCGTACAAGTATGAAGGACTCATTTTTATCATGAATTGAACATAACAATTTTTGATCAGAAGAGCAAATGATACCTAAATCCATTTTCTTGTGTCGATATTATGAGTTTAGTTCGAATGTCAAGTATCCTTTAATCCTGAACCACTGTGCTGCGGCACCGTGAAGGTGTCAAGCTCATAATCATAAAACTGTTAAATCCCTAGTCTCTCTACAGTGATGGTGTACTACACTGTTGTGGAGATTCGACCGTCCGAAGTGGACGGTAGGCCCGGCACTCCCTCCCGACTCAGCCCAATATATCTTTCGGAAGAGTAGGCTCAGACATGCTGACACCGATTTCACCCTCTCCCAAATTTCATCTCTCATTCACAACACAAACAAATCTCTCGACGGAGCACACACATCATCACAGTTATCCACATTCATAGTAACACTGGGAAAAGCAATGGAAGCCATCCTTGATTATATCCGCACTACGTTCTTAATGGAGACATAACATCTTACGTAGTGAACGCCTGTGCCAAAATATTGCGAATAGCATGCTTTTTGACTTGGTGTTATTTAGTTGGCAATTTACATAGTTATGGATGTGGGAATTTTCTCAGCATTCTTCTAGATGACTGCGGCAGCCGTTACTGTCAAAGAAACAGAAAAACTGTAGCTTTGAGTACTGAGATGACAAACACTACATCGGTTTCGATACACTGTAATTAGTTCTAGAAGATAAGCACTGGAGAGGAAAGACCTTACATTTCATTCCTCGTGCACTTATCTGCCGCGATTCACTGGGGTAGTAAGAAAGTTTACACACATGTTCTGAAATAACCTAGTTAAGTTTTTTTCTGATTTTCTTCTCGTTTAACTAGTCTTACTCTGTAGAAGTTATTTTATTTAAATGATATAAAAAAAACTGTTGGATGAATTAAAATGTGTTTGGCATTGCCCTTATATGGAAGTTTTCTTGTGGTTAAAAAATTTTTTTAAATAAATTAGAGTGCTGCATATTCTTTCTATTGCGCCTACACGGTCGACAGTGATCATACGTGCCGGAAAGAAGTCCCGAACAGATTACCTGATGAAGGCCATCTCAGATCCCTGGCCTGAGCGATCGCTACGCCTTCAACAGACGAGCACTTGAATGTATTCCGGACAGGACAAGCAAGCTTCAATGCAGTAATGGCGTTTGGGGTAATAACACAGACATGATGGATGGCTGCTTAGATTATGGCAGCAGAAAGATGAAGGAAGGAAGAGACCTGGGAAATTGGATAACCCCGAAAAAAAATGAGCTACTCGCCCCCTGACGAAGATGAGCTGCCTTCAAGGGAACTCTTCTACACCGAGTACTGCATCCAGGCCTCCACGCAATTCAAACAGCCTATAATTCAGATAGTGTTACTTAAATGGCCTTTTAATTCACTGAATCGTGATTTAAGATGTTCCTCGCCCAAGTGTAACAAAACAATATTCTAATGAAATGTTGATTTTGTTTATTTCGTGTTGCTGTTTATGTCTGGCATTTTATCATTATTAAAGTCAGTATGTGGAGGATTTTATTTTTATGAATAAAACAACGTAGGCAACAGAAATTTCGTGCCGAGGTTGTCCGTATTTCTCTAACCTAACTTAGCATTGAAACCCCCTAATGAAAACCCTTCCTCTCTGAAATATGCCTGAAACACGACCAAAATTACATCAAAAAGCAGAATAATAATAATAAAATTTATGGAATTGTAAATAAAAATGTTTTTAATTTCTCTTATGCTACTGTAATGTACTTAAAAAAATATTCATAATGACAATGTGATTATCTTTTATTTTCCTTGCTTTGAAGGCCAAAACAAATTTTGTGCTATAGAGTAATAAATTTCGTCATGATTGAGAATTTTATGTGATTCCGAGTGTTTATGAAAATAATTACTGTACGCAGCAGAAAACAACGAGTAACACAGTAAAACGATATAAAATTGTAATTTAATTAATGACCGCATATGCCAATTAATTAAGGATGTGATTTGCAACATTGCTGTAGAAGTTGTTTGATATCACGTACGAGAGAAAATAATAAGACCATATTGTCATCTCGAAGTATAACAATAATAATGCCGTGTAGTCGGAATTACCTGGTGACAGGATTTCTGTTGGCTGCTCATTCCGCCCCTGTCGTAGCCGCCTTAACCTAACCCGGCAAACCTATCGGGTACAGGGGACCTACAGTTTAACGTGGAATCCTAACCACGGAAGCGTTCTAGCGTACTTCACATTACACAGCGACCTATGCCAGAGAGGAAGGCCGGGTTAAGGGCCTATGAAAACCCCCGCCGAGACAGGGATTCGAACCGGGGACCTTTCGCTCCCCAGTCAGACACCCCAACCACTGAGCCACCAGAGCACTCTATCTCAAAGTAAGCTGGAGTCAGCTGCTCAGAGAGTTGCAGGAATTTCTTAGATATTTATTCGTCAGTTCTGAAGACTAGATAGGCAACAAGGAAAATAATTTGCAGCTTCCTTTCCTTCCTTCTTTCCTCATGTATTTTTTATCAACATTTTGTCGAACCATTAAAGGCAAAAATAATAATAATAACTCCCGGAAAATTAGGTCATGGCTGCATTATTGGTTTATGTATTTGAACCATACCAGTTTGAGTTATCGGAACATGGATGTAAAATTTGTGAAATGTTGGCGTTTATGCAGTGTATGTCTATTTGTGTACTTTTCTAAAACTTAGTATTTTACCTGAACTCATCCTGTTTCCCTGGTTTTAATTTCTAAATATAATAACTAGCAGGATCTCCGCTGAATTATTTCGTTGATAGTTGAATTCCATTCATTCTAAACAATTGATTGAACTCATAGTGCGAAATTGAAAATTTAATAGTAAAAAAAAAAAAATCAGATAGAATCTCAAAACAAAGTTAGATTATTTCCCTATAAATTATACATTGGAAGTTAATTATATTTCCTGCAAACGCATTTGTTGTCGGTAATTCCCCTCGTTTTGTTTCTCAAAAAAAAAAAAAAAAAAAAAAAAAAAAAAAAAAAAAAAAGCGTTTCCGTAGTGCGTAATTCATGACTCTTGAACCTTTAATGAAAATCACTATTATCTGACTCATACTAATTATATCTACTGTAACTTAACTGTTAATGTCAGACTTATAAGATATATCTGATAGCTACGACGGGCCAGTACTGGTAGTTAGCGGAGTTCTTCCTCTGGCGTGGATGGTTTTAATTGTATTTTATATCTGTTCTGTGTCATCCATACTGCAAATGAAACCATAACAATGGTTGTATAGTTTACACACTTTTGAAGAAACACACTTGCAGAAGACTGATATATCCAAAAGTCCAGTAATAAGAAGGAAACTACCAGTCTCTACCAAGAGATAACAATGTAAAAATCACGATTCGATATTTAACTACGATTACAAAGTATGGAATTTACTGCTATGCACTTCCATTCAAGAAACATTATTCTTAGATTTTAGTAATTTTTTTCTATTGATATAGTAGTATTCATTGAAGATAAACTGTTAAATGAAACGTTCGAAGCATATTTAAACTCTATGCTTAGAAAAACACACATAGCATCGCATTCATCTGGTTTCTTGCTCAAAAGAAAATCTGAAATTTTTACCAATTAATGCATTCCTTCTATATAACCGTGTTTAGAAGATGTGGAATACTGTAACAATGTCTCATAACCTTTGTAATATTAGATGAAAACTTAATAAGAAGCTTTTCCACTCATGTGTCAGAATACAGTAAAGATAAAAGAAACTTGACGCGTTGCTGTCAGAAGGACATCTTTGACTGCTGACAGGGCGACGAGATTGATGTTCCTTCCACCCGTCAGACCTTTCGCTAATACAACGGCTTGGCATTCGAAGCACGCGCAGTATGTGGCATTACGCACACTTCGATACCTTGCCACGTGTAATGGGGAAGAGATGGGAGTTGGGAGGAAGGAAGCAGTGAAAAAAAAAAATGTTCAACATCATAGACCACTAAGCCGTCAGTACAAGTGGTTGAGTCATATTGCACAGTAGATGAAAATGTGCTTCTCTCTTTTTCTCCAGTAGGGAGACGAGATGATTGGCACTGTATCTGAATAACTTCTTCCATCGATATACAGTTTCTGGTTATAGTGATATTTGTTGTATTATTTTTAAGGTGGGAAGCGTTCATTCAGCCTTGTAACTTGTAAAGAAACTGGTTAAACCAGCTGACAAGCCACAACACAGATTTTCGAGCTTCAGAACAGGAAGGTTGAAACTGGATCCAGCACTTCTCACCTGTTACACGAAATTTGATGAGATCAAGGAACATGTTGGTTGTTAGGCTTGCTGCTTACCGCGAGGAAAAGTCCAGTCGTCTATTCCTACTGTCGCGACAGATGGGGCTCACGTAATAGCTAAATACAACGATATTTACTTCTGTGACTGGTTGATCAGTTATTACAAGTTAATTACTAGGGTGTAATACGGTGTAAATCGACAGCGTACAAAATATTTGTGATAAATATTATTCTGCTGCTAGAAAGACATTAGACGTAAGTGATTGACAGATCCGTTAGGGTAATTGCATAGAAAATTAATGCGTTTCGTGCTCGCAAAATTTGTTTCGGTGTAAGAGGAACTGAAATATTGAAGGAATTTATCACAAGTATCACTAACGTAGAAAGAATCGCGCTTCATATAACCGGAGAGAAGAATTAGCATCAAAATATGTTAAGTTGACACTGACGTGTATCTCTTGTAGTGACAGCAAAGATTAAAGCCAGAACCAACACGGTTCAATTTTTCATGGTAAAAGATTGAAGCGGAGAGAGCAAAACAAAGCAGGAATGAAACATCAGCCCGAGGTCCGATGTCTTACACCACCCGTGCTGATGATCGATTTTTATGGCATACCCTAACAATTCCGTGTTTCTCGTTATGTTTTCCTGATTTTTGGGAGGGGGGAGGGGGAGGCAGGGAGGGGGTTTTTCTCTCTACCATACTTGAAAATGAATCGAGTCATTCGTGGATCAAATTAACAGTACCTTTTCCCAGACAAAAACAAAGTCTTTCAATAATCGTTTATCGCTGAAATAAGAAACATTTTTACTAAGTTTCTTTAATTGGAATACTCACCTGATAGATTTGAGGACACATTGCGTTTGAATTTTGGCGCACAAAATGATATACCTAAACACAAAAAGTTTAACTGCTGCTGAAAACTAGTAAGAAATAAACTATAAAATGTGCCGCAATAAGTGGATCACCATTTCCTTAAAAAAAAAAAAACTTTTACGCATACAAACAAAAACATTTTATGGAAACCTAAGCTGATAATGGTCAGCTAAGAATATCTCAGACCATTGGGTTTGCAGATATATTATATGTTAAAGTCAGGCTAACAGAATCTTCGGTTTAAACTCGGACGTTGATACAAATGCCTCTATTTTTTATACTTAACAGTTTGAATGAGTACCTAAAATTGTACAAAATCTAAATTATACAGGCATATTAAAACAACAAATGTAATAAAAGAAGACCTTATGTAAGGAAAGCTGTTTCAAACGCAAAATAATATCCAACAGAACATGGGTAAAATATTGAGTCCACGAACAGAGTTTCATGGCGTAAATCCAGATAATTTTCACATGTATACTTATTTTTAATATACGCTTGAACCTCATCGGACAGTAAAGACACACAGAGGAACGCCTGCAAACATCCTTCCCCTGCAACACGTTTTAGTTCATCTGAGAGGTTCTCTATGCCCTTATTAAAGCTCATAAAGGCAGTCTCAGTAGAGAAAGCCGTGGTTGCATCTGTAATATGGCCAGGAGTCCGAGAGACGCACCTTCGGAATCAAATTCCTTTAAAGTTGCGTAGTACTTTCAGTTTGGATGAAATATATATATGCAGAAGGTTCATTCTATGGACACAATTACGAGAAAGATCACGTAATATACCACAGTTACAGGTAGAATGCGCGGATGTGACCAAAGAAACACTAAAGTATCCCGCTCGAAGATGCTGATGTCATATAAATTCGCTCTTCGTAATTTATGATTTCTTTGTTTTTTACCAGGTGGCCGAAAGATCAGTCAGATGGCCATAGTTCAATACCAGACGAGGCTGAGGATTTTTGTTCGTAGTTGAACGCTTGGGAACTCCCAAGTTTTGTGCCCGTACTGTTGTGGATACAAACACTTAAGGAATCGTGTATGCACAAGTATGAAACTGTCATAACCTTGAAAACTCTATATACAATTTAAAATGGTTCAATAAACAGAAATTCACAGGCTTTTTTAATCTCCCCTCGCCATTCTCATGCATAGTCAACACGCTATACAGTAAGTAGCAAAGTATTTCTTTGTTGTGGGAAGCGGTTTAGTGGAAGAACTGACCTTCCATACCGTATCTATTGTGCTAATGCCTGTAAAGAGAAAACAGAGTTGATCTTCCATACGTCATCAACCACCCCCTCCCCTCTCCATCTACTTTACACGTGCACAGAATTCATAAAGTTTTAAGTTCTTTGCGGTCTTTTTAAGTAATTAAATCATAACATTGAGGCATTATTGACTTTCTTATTCTTTTGTGGCTTTCCTGATCGACGCCGAGATCATTAGAGTCAAGAGAGAACTGAGGACGAGGAACGGGATGGGTTTCGACCATTGAAGGAATCATCTCGGCATTTGAGAAACTATGTAAAACCGAAATCGGGATGGTCAGACGGATATTTAAACCCAAGTCGTCTCTCGTATCAGGCCTGAGCATTACCGCTCAGCCATTTTACAACAAAGAGAGCTTGGTTCAAGGAAATCCATAAAAAAAGGTTTATTTCAATTAAAACAAGGTTTGGGATAGGCTGCAAACACTACCGTCTGCATGTAGACAACCGTACTTCGGCGTTCAGTTTGAAAAAAATTTACAACTTAACTCACTCAAGTTCCAAAAAGTAAAAGTTCAAATTCAAATGAAACTGATTGATATCAACCGTGGTAGAGAATCCGGTGGTTTCGTCCTTAATAAATGTAAGAACGTTCTCCTACACGGATGCAGCAAATGCTGTAATGAAAATGAAGAATGGCACTTGTATCACATCATTAAAAACATTTCTCGCCTAAGCACTAAGTATTTGGCTCTTATATGTGATTAGAGAAGCATCTTTACGAGGTATACGATTTATTGCTAACAGCAGTTCATAAAATGCCAACACTAAATACCTCAAAACTGTAATTATGATTTGGGTTAATCACAGGGACAGGTTCTATTAACCTTATTTCTTGTTTATGCCCACCATCGTGATCATAATAAGTTGATAATGTGTTTGGATGAGAAATTTACTGGTATCATTCTGCTAAAGAAAGATGACTGTCGACTGATTTATTACATTGCAAGAGATGCTCATTCCCGAACGCGTCTCCAACTTTTCCTCTCACAAAGAATTAGCAACAGGAGGCTGGCTGAGATGTTGAGATACACGCTGTACGTTCGCAGAATGTTTATTGTTGTTGTTGATGTTGATATCTTTATGCACCTTACGTAAGCACAAGCTTTTGTAAAGAAGTCCAATAATCGATTGATACCGAGGCATTTATTCTAGGCTAAAACTTAGATAGAAGGAAAACGTTCGGACTATCTACGGATCTCACTAGGCAAAATAGATCACATTATAAAGTCCAGAAAAATTGAGAAACTAATTTTTGCTTAAGTATTGAAACCAATATCAGATGTAATACTGGGTTAAATTGTTACAATCCCATGGCATTGACAGTAATAATATCATGGCAGGCGATTGGAATAGATACCTGCGTCTAGTACAGAACTATATTGTAGCACAGGAAAATAACTATCAACAGTTAGGTATTTTTCGTTGCTTAGTTTACCTACAGTCATGTGCCACTCAGAAACATTGCAAAGTTAACATTTCAGTTGTTGACACGGTTTATTCCCTGAACTTTCTGGGAGTAATAGTACATGAAATGGGTGGGACATACACATAACATCCGTCGTAGACAAAGCTAATTCTAGATTACGATTCATAGGCATATTTTGAGAAGTTTTAATGTTCAACAAAGGAAATAGCGTCAAAACACTAATGCGTCCGCATTTGGATTACTGTTGTGGAGTTTGGTATCCGTATCACAAGGGATTGATTGCCATGGTAGAGAAAGTACAAAAGATAGCCGCTGGATTCGTGACTGCTAGTTACAATCCTTACGAATGTGTCACAGAGTTGATACATAGATTGGGCTGGGATTGTTTGGCAGGCAGACGATGTTGTCTTCCTTTGGATTTTTTTGAGAATATGTGAAACTCTTTAAATTACAAGTGCAATGAAGTACTTCTTCAGCCAACCTATTTAGGTCGCAATGGCAGGAGGGATAAGATTAGAGAAACAAGATGCCGTACTGATACTTTCATGTATTCCTTCTTTTCTCGTTCTGTTCGGGATTGGAATGCACAGATTTAGGTTTGGTGCTCATCACCTACTGCCACCCACAATATTTGTGAATTGCAGAGTAGATGTAGAAGGTTTTGCAACCATATACAAATTTTTATATTGCTATTTGCTGGGAATCATTTATACACACAGAACTCCTTGCATAAGCTATCTCTGCAGTTAATGATCGATATCATTGGTACCCGACGAAGAATTCGTAAAGCTAGTCACGCTATGGGTGAAGCATTCTGATGAGAGCACTTGGCGCAGACTGAAGAGCTGTCAGCCATTGAGGTGGGCACTCACCGATTGCGACGCAGGCGGCGGCCGCGAGCAGCAGCAGGAGCAGCGTGCCCGGCGTCGCGACGCGGCGGTGTCGACCGTGCGGTGGCGGTGCTTGGCGTCGGTCCATTCGGGTCGGCGGCGCGGAGCGCACTGATCTGCCGGCGTGGAGCGGCAGGCGCGGGGCCCCCACCTCGCCGCCCCCGCTACCGCCAGCCAGACCGCCAGCCAGCCGGTAATTGGTGCGTCCGCCCTTAAGGGACCGATGGGCACGCGTTTTACGCCGTAATACGGTCGTGAGGAAACAGCGTCGGGCCGTCAAGGTAGTGCAAAGTGGACGCAGGAGTTCCTCGCTCGTCCGAGCTCCCCCCGGGCACACAAAGCCAGGCTGCAATGACTTTTCAAACTACTTTGTGCAAAGTCCCATCGGCCTGCAACTATTGACTCACTTCCTCCTTCCCCTGCCCGTGGAGAACTATTAAGGAGCCGGCCTCGGTAGCGTAGGGGCTAGAGTGCTAGCTCCACGTACCGAAGGTCGCCGGTTCGAGTCCGGTCGAGGGCATGGGTGTTTAGTGTTGTGTCTGTGAATGTCTTGTCCGTGTTATAGTGTCCTTGATAGCAACAATTTACAATGAGCTGGCTGTATGACCCAGTATCCAAATGCCATTAAAAAAAAATAATTAAGGAAAAATTAACCTTCCAGATAAGTAGAAGGCCCCGGTATTCAAGCCATCAACAGTCTGATAGTACAAGGCAAAAAATTTTCGGAATTGGACTTGGAGCTTGGACTTGGAGCATTTTGAACAGTCCTCTCTTGTCTTCTCAGAACTTTATTACTTTGCATGTTATTTAACTGGCGTTGGGAAGTAAGTGGGTTCTATTCCACGTCCAACCATCCAGATTTAAGTTTTTATTGTTTTTTTTCGAAATCACTCCAGGCGAATGCCGGTATGTTTCCTTCAAATGGTAACTACCCAACTCCTTCCGTTCCTTGTACCCACCCCTCTAACGCTTCTAATTACCGCGACGTAAACGAAGCATAAAAAAACTGAGCAAGAAACTGCTTGTTATCATTGTCTGCACTTCAGACTTTATCATGTTTCTTGCCGATCACACAAATACACTAGCAAGAAACACATTAGCAAATGCGCATTTACTTTCTACCATCTTAATGGTTCTATTGACGTAAAGTCCTAGTTTTTCTATATTCAGTTGAACAAGTTTTCAACATTACGACAAAACCATTCCGAGAATAAGAGAGATGGGAAACCAGAATACCTGTGATCCTTTGATACAAAAACAATTGTTCTCAGAAGAAAAAGGATGTTGATCGTCTTTAATTATTGAAAGAATCATAAAATCGTTGGAAAAAGACACTAATTGGAATCATGTAACTACAAATAAACTGTATGGCTTTTGCTGACGATCTAGCCATCTTAGCTCAAAACTACGAAGTCACCAACACGCTGATGGAGAATTAGAAGAAAATAACCTTGCAATGTACTAGCATATTAAACAAAACATTCTAATGCTGGACAGTACGTCATTCATAATTTTACTTTACACCTGATACGGTAATAACTGGACCAGAATTTAACATTCCAATCACGAACAGCACAAGGTAATAAGAAGTCATAAAAGCATCCCTGTGGCATCTAATTTCTCTAATCTTATCTCTGATCTCACTGCGACCCAAATAGCTTGCTGGAGAAAGTATTTCGTCGCACTCGTAAATGAAAGGATTTGTTCACATGTTTTCTGATAAATTTAAACGAAATTAATGTCGTCTGCCTGCCATACAAAACCCAGTCGAATGCGTCAATTCTGTCACCATTTCGTAAGGACTGTAGCAAGCTGCCACGAATCGACCGGCCCTTCTCTGTATTTTCTCTATACTATCTATCAATCCCACAAACCAAACCATTCCACAGTTTGCAATTTTTTCTGTATTGTTTTAGAACCACTAGTACAAACGCATGCGAATGTTATATGACATCTCATGATGTGTTCGCCAGGTGTAACCTGTTTGAGTAGCGAAATACATCTCTCTGTTCACCAGCTTAGAAAATACTTTTTGGGATGTCCGGTGTCTTGTAATTATGTTGATATTCAATTACAAGTTCTTAGCACAGTATGTTTTAGTATACGTGAGAGACTAAGTTATACTCAGTAAAATTTTCTTTTTATATCTGTTTACATTTTTTTGATGAATCAGGACAAAACTTTTAAAACCTTTTTGATTTTTCTGTTTATACTGTTTATATCATCAAAATAATTTTCTCAGAAGAGTGAGTACATCAACAGATAACGGTGGAACTGAAGAATATATCTTTTGTTCGCCATCGAGTTTATTATTCGAACATAATTACGTTTGGAAGCTTGAGAAGGAAAATAATTATGAGGCGATAGACGCAGCTAACACCATGAAAGATCGTGAGAAAGCTGTAAAAACAAAGCCATTTCAACTATTTCTTTTAATTTTGAATAAGCACAGCTAAACCGAATTTGCTCTACACAGAAATGTTATTTTCATATTTTGTTCAAATTTTGAGGGCACCGTATGGAAGATTAAATAACTCCCTTAATATTATGTCACCTTTTTCTTGAATATCCCTAGACCTTAAGCTAAAATGTTTCCTTCTTTGTTAACAATATGTTGCTCGTTCTATTGACTCATAGTTGGGTAAGAAAACTTCGTAGCCTGTGTTCTCATTTTCTGCTGCTTGATAATAATAAATGGAAGGAAATTCCACTTTCGCACTAAACATGATTTTTTGGGGCCCTCTAATTGGAACTTCACACATAGATGACCGTTTACAAGTGTCCTAGCGCGATTTGTCAATAGGTTCATGTGTTAAACGAAATGCGTCTAACCGGGTGGCGGTCGTGTAAAGGTCTCATCGCTTTACATCGGTCCAGGATTGAACACGTGACAATTAAATCTAAATTTACTTAAACAATAAATCTGTTTTCGTGCATCAAGTCTGTGAAACTATTCTTCAGACGTCTACTGTAACCGCGGTTGACCCTAACAGTAATGAAACTGGTAACTCTGTGTGTAAAATAGTATAAAGATGAAAATAATATTGCCGATTATTGACGATAGTCTCCAAATAGAAAATTTAATCCTCTCATAGAATCTTTTATAGAATGTCCCTAGAAGTTTGATGGTTTCCTGCATTGATTCTCCGGATATTTTTCACGACCATAATTTAATAAAGAAAATGTTGAGTTACCTTTTTCCAGTAGTATCATGACAGCAGATGAAAAACAGGAGAAAATTTTTATTTTAGTCAGTCTCACCCCATTGCACAGGTTTATTGCTCGTAACTTGCAGTTTCCCTTTCATACTTTAGCTTTAGATACTCGCTGCTCGGTTGGTCCTATTGGTGTTGAATTGTTGAATGTATAAAGAAATATCATTTTTTTTCCATGGCACAAGAACCTATTAATTTCTATCATAACTTTGAAATGAAAAAAGTATAGATTTCTACAAAGAGGTTCAAGTTATATGGGTACTTCCTCTTATTTATCGATTACTAATTTGGTGTTAACTGGATATGATGTCAACAGCAACTTTGTTTTCACTTCATCCTACAACGAGTACTTTTTATGAGTCACACCCACAATTTATACATTCATTTAAGAGTCAGCACGTTACTTATACACATTCTAATCTGAAATTCCGAGAGCTAGTACAGTACTATAGGTTATAATAATGTACTCTCTCCAGCTTGACAACCTCTACTTTGCTTACAATACAGCGGTAAATTTTCCACCAACTTTACCTATACTAAATCTAGTGTTGCAAGCGCACAGAGTCGTCGTACCCATACATCAGATCTACAGCACTCAGAAATTTCCTCATTTTTTAATTGTATTAACAATCTTACAGCTGTTCTCATAATCGTGTGATTATCGTACAGAGAACTCTGAATTTTATTTTTACTCCGCAACCAATAGGGCACAAGGTTTCTCTAACATTAAATCTTGTGTACACTGACGGACATTAATGGTGCCTGCAATGCATTCGGAATTCCATTGAGAATATGGAAATGTTGGTATTTTTAAGACTAGCCAAAAGAAAGAATCGCATTCTAAAAAATATTTATCTTCGCAATTGAGAAGAAACCGAAATCCGTAATAACGTTTATATTTTCCCAATATCGAACTGCATTACTACCATTCAGTCCAAATATAACCTGTAATATTATATTTATCCAGTGTATGGAATGGCTTAGTATGCATCATTTACGAGGATCCAGACAACTTTCGGGTTGTGAACTAATTTAATATTATTATATCATGAATATTGATTTACTAATTCATTAAAACTACTGGCAACATTACCAATCAAAAGTCAATCGACAACTTGGAATGTTGTGCAAATAACAATGAATTTGACAATACTTGCACATATAACGATGCAGCCGCCGACTTGCAAGTTGTGATTTGTTTATTATTATTATTTTTATGCCAGTTTTGTTTTGCTTGATGGATACAAGTTAATACAATGTAAGTAAAACATCCAAAATAAGTTTTTATGTACGACTTCATATCATACAAAACACATCTCACTTGTTCCTAACTTAAAATTAAATTTCCACTTTATTCACCTCTGTCATACAACGTAGGTTAATTCTTGCGGATACGTCAGACTACAATTTGTAAAATGTTTACTAAAAGTTTTCACTGCGGAAAAAAAGTTTCTTTGTGTGGGGCGACAGCAAAAACATTCAATTTATATGGAAGCATTGTTTAAAGATATCAAAATTGTATGTATCAAGATATGTCCAAAATTCTTATAGGAAACGTTGGTGATTCAACAAACGTTTTGGAACCATATAATAAGAATTCAATTATTTGTAATTCTTATTTTATAGTACCAGCACCAAACGTTATTGTGATCTGAAACATAAGTGCTCAGGATCGACGTTAGGATTATCGGGCCCCGAGTAAGCGTTCCCAGCAGTGACATAACCAGTTGGGGGCCGGGCGTACATTTTCCTCGATTACCCCGCTACTTCCCCCCCCACCCACACACACACACCTCCCCTATCGCCAGTCCTGCCTCAAGTAAGAAATGTTTTTGTTTGTTTTTAATGCAGTTGTGTTGGTAGAAAGACAAGAAATAAAGTGCCGCGACTTGACAAATAAATCAAGATTCAAGTTTTGGCACAAGTATCCAAGTGTGTACACAGCTTAAGAAAGAACATATTATGTATTTATTTTCGGAGAAAAGATGAAGGTGAACTTTAAGAGTATTGGCAAGTCAAACCTCAAAATACAAATAAGAGGAACTGTGTTGTTTACCGAAGTCAATTAATTTTGTCAAGTTAGTTGTGAATTTTGTAGTTGACACTTTGCCACCAATATGGACTGTAAAAATGACTCATTTAGGACTCCAATTGCAGATGTTATTCAGTAAACTTCAAACCCACCAAAAATTATATGCTGTCACACGTTCAATAATAAAATTGCTGAAGAATTTATAGAATACAAGGAAAACATAAAACTAGTTTTAAAAGCGATTGATTGTGTACGCACCACGACAGATACATGGTATTCATTCAAGCATTGATCATAACATATCTGAAAGTAAAAGTGCTAAATTCTTGCTGAAGATTTAAAGGGTCTCGTACATTTGATAAAGTAACTGAACTGATTGTTGATATACATTGTGAGTTTGATCTGAAGTTATCAAAAATTATGAAGACATTTACTGACGATGAATCATATAGACAGGAAAAACTTAACTGTCACGATGAATCATATATGTTCAAAGCCTTTAAAAAATATTGGAAACCTACTTTTAGAACAAACACAGTATGTGATAGAGATTCAAAAAACATTGAAAATATTGAAACTGTTGATTACGTGTTACTACTGAATTTCCCAAAATATCTAAATAATGAAAGATACCCATACATTAAATTTAATTTCTTCACGAGTTATAGGCAAAACGTCAGATCAATTCAAACTTCATGGTACGGCAATTGTAAAATGTCAAGCACTTTGAAATCTGAGTTCAAGGTGCCCAAACTTAGAGAGTACTGGCAAATCCCCTAATTCTCTATGTCCAACGTGTGCTCTCCATTATAATTGAATTAAATGGCTGTAATTCGTATTATTATAATATTCAAGATCTTTGCGCTCTGAAATAGACCCTGACTGAAACATTAAGAAAACTAGATTTGTTAGATTTTAATGAAATTGAAATTAATTTCCTTTATGAATACATAATCGTAATAAACTTATTGTTGAAGGCATCTGAAGTTTAGAAGGGGACGAAGATACCTTCTATAGATGTTTACCACCAGATGAATCAGAATGCAATGGATGCTAAGCAATTTGCAAATGAATAATCCTACACACTGTTGTTTGTTGATATATATATATAACTAAAAGAAGCCTTAGAAGTCTTTTGTGAGACTCTACCAATTAGAAGAAACCAAGGCAAAGGATAAAATATTAGCATCTGTATGGAATTCTTTTTTAAAACTCAAACGGGTGCCAAAGGTAAACATAGAATACATAAAAGGGTAATGTTTTGCTGAGGTACTAACTATAAAAGATGATATTCAAAATACGTATAATTCAATTTGGAAAAAAGCAAAAGACTGTATCAGGCCTAGAATCACTGCAATATTTAAGGGATAATTATACTAGTTTAGATTGCTTAAATAAAAATCCAACAGTAAAAAAAGTGTTCCAAAAAATAATATTTGTTTTTATAGCTCTGCTCCAGTAGAACTTTATAACAAAGGTGTCTCATAAATTAATCTCATGAAGGGTGACTTGTATGAAGAGGTAGTAGTGTTAAAATACATTAATTTAGTGAAATAAGTGAACAAAAACTATTTTATTTTAATAAATGTATTTTAAAAATACGTACATTGTATTTTGTATTTAAATACAAACATTTCAAACCATTTTATATTTGAAATATAAAAACAAGAAAGTATTTGCGTTTTGTATTTAAATGCTTTTTTTAAAGACTATTTTGCACATCTCTGTCTTTAATGCTGTGTTGCCTGTCATTCAACACAGACACCTCGAAGCAGACGTCGTAAGTCTCTGTCACTAAGTAGACGTGGTCGCCATTGCGTTTTTATGGCGGGAAGTAATGCCAGAAATAACATGTACACTGCTCACTCTTTACACTGTGAACAGAGGAATGGTGAATTCACGAACATTTCCAAAATGGAATGCCCCAGCTCTAGTACAGTACATACTACCTTTTACTGTGGAATAGTATTTTTGTGGATGGATAAAGTGAATATATCCCCGGTTTACATCTTCACCAGTTTATCAACGAAGATGAAAATTATCAATATTTGCAACACATATTCAATAGTGTAGTGAGAAATTTAACAGCGTCACAGGGATCAGAAATGAGTTAAACAATGGCCTCAAGTGTAATAAATAATATTGACAGCTCATGGTGAGTCTAACATGAAATCATTTTCATGCCTCTTTTATTAGCAGTTTAATGTATTTTCTCCTTTTTTTTATATCATCTGTATTAAAAGCTTGTTACCACCAGTTATGGTTCTTGAATAGTTTTTTTTTACTGTACTTTATATTTTGAGTTTCTTATTTTTGATAAGTTTATATCTGCAACAGCGCAGTAAATTATAATTCTTTATACAGGGCGTTCGCCGGGAAACGCAACCCACTGTTAGCGCTACAAGGAAGAAACTGCTCCCGGCGAGCGAGCGCTCAGTTTCCGGCATTGTTCGACCGTCGGCCGCGGACTATTTCATAATAATTACGCTTCATAAACTTCATAAACTTGTGTGCTAAGCATTTAAATGTGACGTAATTCATTAGCTTACCTTATAAAAGATGCTGGAAGTGTTGACCCTCTTGTGTAATGCACATTTCACATCTTCTGAACATATTTCGAGACACACGCTGCCCTAACTGACTTAATGATTTTTGGGTGACTGTTCTAGTCGAAAAGCGATATCGTCAATTTTCTCCTCTGTGAGAATACGGTTGACCGACAGTCTCTTTTTGTTAAAAAATGAACCCGTTTCTCTTACTTTTTTAACCAGACGCAGAATTGTTGATTTAGCTGGCAGTAAAGCGCCAGGAAATTCGCGACGAAATTTACTGCGACACTTTTTAAACGACTTCTTCTTCACATATGTATCGTAGAGAAATATTCTTTGTTGCAAACTGTAACGTACCATAATTTTACTCACACTCAAACACGGTACAGATTAATAAGAGTATGAATCCCCAAACCAGCCAAACCGCAAAGAAACGTTTATTCACAACACTGATTAATAAGAGACTGAAGTCACAAACTATCTACAATGCAAAGAAACCGTTCTTAACAATGTAAGGGTCACTGCACTGCACTGTTGGGGCAGCGGAGGTGTTAAACAGTGCGGTGATTCACGGTGGCGTGTGGCGGAAACTGCTGGCGCGACTGACCGAGCAAGTTGCCGACGGCAACAGACTGGGAGGGTAGCGTTTTCCGGCGAACGCCCTGTACATTCAGTGATTTAAAAACCACGGTTCAAATGGTGTATGATGCTGCGGAAAGTTAGGTGTAACTGTTTATAAACTAAAACTGAATTATCTATTAATATAATAAGCAAGCTGTCACGTATGACGTCATCTGTCACGTCAAGAAGTTATTCTATGACTCACGCTTTGCGTCATTATTCTTGGTAATGGACGTTATTTAATAACATTTCAAGCATCCAAGAATAAATTAACTGACAGAACACTGAAATAAAAGTATGTATTGCTATAAAATCGACATATTAATAATTAGATGCTTACATTTTCGTAATATCCTTCTGATGTATAGAAGTATTCCTTAAATTCTTTGTCCATAGATATATAAGATAAAAGCTTTGTATTTCGAGCATCGATGTAGCGAATGTTTTGGTTAGGTTGTTACTTAGCATGGATCAGAATTACAAAATGGCATTTAACGTTAAGGCAAAGGGCATGAATAATTTAGTTTTTATCAAAATATTTTAATACTGTGTCCTAGTATTGAAATTATTAATTCGTTTGAACGGAAATAGTTGCACACTGATCCCGATTTGGCATCCTACACTACACTTAAAACAAATATTACGTGGCATAATGTAAGTTTATAAGATTTATTTTAATTTCCTTTTCTTTCACTATGTAATATTACTGAGCCTATTATTTCAGCAACTGTGTCAGCCATTCAAAAGTTTTAATATCGGTATGAATCATGGATAACAAAAAAGAAAACCCTTGTGCAAAAACCTTTTTTGATCAAATTTATATCGCGATGCCACTAAAACGATACAGTTCAGGTATTAATATGCGTGAGATTGAAGTATTGTTCTTCTGGCGATAAGTTTATCGTAATACGTGGTTAGGTTGAAATGCAACCTGGACCAGGATGGAAACTGAAACCTTTTGCTACAACGCAAGGCACGAGGAATTACACTAAGACGTGAATTGTCAGAACACTGAAAGAAAAGTATGTATTGCGTTTAAATTGTAATATTAATGATCAGGGTTTTTTTTACTGAAATCATTACATGGTTCGAATGAAATAAATTCCAAATTGATCGCGATATATGTGGCCTAAACCACAATTAAATATTACGTGGCATAGCGTAAGTGGTTAAGATTTATTTTTAGGAGCCTTCGTTTTAACTGGGGTCATTATTTCAGCCAATGTAAGCTGTCTCAGCGATACAGGGAATGTATTAATTCGCGTGTGATTGAAGCTTTGCTTTTCTATCAGCAATATTAGCGCAGATTGTGGTTAGGCTGAAATGCAACCTGGACCAAGTTGACAACTGAAGGATTTTGCTACAGCACAATGGACGATAAATTACAATGAGCTTAATTTTATAGCAATTCTATTTAGTTAAGCAACTTCAGAGAAATAAATTACCATAACACTCCGTTAAACCCATCATTTTTGACGGGCTTTGGGGCTAGTTGTATTATAAATTGCAATTGGAGAAATAATTAAATTATTTCTCAATTTATCATCTTGACTACTAGTATTCTCCACGTACTATATCACTGAATATCGACAGATACGTTATCAAAGAGTCTAAAAATTACATCGCATTATAAACTTTAAGGTTTAATAAAATTTGCTAGAAAATTGTAAACAAACCGTTCTTGACGGAACTCTCTCAAAGCAAGGCCAGAGCGTCACCTACTGCCATTACAACACGATATTGAAGGAACAAGACCTGCATTAATACCAGAGTTGCGTAAAAAACGATCCGACATTTTTTGAAGTTGAAATAAGTCTATTAAATGAATTTTTTAGTAGAAATCACACGTGGGTAGTAAACAAATACAAATGGTCAGAGTTTACCGCTTATACTGTTATTCTATCAAATACACTAAAGTTCTGATTCGTGATTCAGTAGTAATAATTGTTTTATTTAAAACAACAAGTAGATAAGCGAAAAGGTATTACGTCATTGCACTTATGCCTAGCGAAGGGGGCAGACTAAATTCACAGCGTGAGCTCAATGACGAGCATCGTTTGATCAGTGCTCACTAATGTTTCTTACTGACTCTTCCAAGATGATCTTGCGAAAACCTGGAGTGATTTGTGGAAACACGATATTGAAGGAACAAGTGCGTTATCAATACCTGAGTTGCGTAAAAAACGGTCCTACATTTTCTGAAGGCGAAATAAGTCTATTAACCCAATTCTGGTTGAGTGGGCGGGAATCTGAACCCATGTCCTCACGCTCGGTAACATCACTGGTCAGCATAGACATTCAAATAGGAATGTAGAGGCACGTTTAAATCGTTTGGCATATTACCAGAATGATGTTTCATGATATACTTTAAATATTCTCCTAAAACGGTAATTTACAGACAATCTATTGTATTAGAGTGTGTTTCAGATGGAAACTTATATATTTTCTAATAACTATCAATAAATTTCGCATTGAAGTTACCGGTAGAATCTTACAGCATTTCGTCGCCTATGAAGTTAAGGTCACTTTTTATGATATAGTTGACTTTAGGTGGGCGAAGATTTGAGGTAAATGTTGTCACTGGAGTGATGTCTAATATTGGTGGTCGTTAATCAGTTTTAACACATGTCGTTAATGAGATCGTTAAGGCCGACACAAGTTTCTACTTAACTATGGTGCTGTAGTCAGCAAATAAATTGGTTATGGACCTCATTAAAACAGCAAGTTTGCCACTTGTCTGACGTGATTTTGATTACCGGTTGAATCAGAAGTGTCATGTATCACCTTACATTTGCACCTATTATAAAATTTAAACGATAAAGGCGAATGAAATCTATTTTTCGATAAAACTAAATCAGAATTTTGTCAGCGGAATTGAAGGATCTGTCCTTCTAATAGCAAGAATAGAATACACGTTAAATTATCTGTAGGATACTACTGCATTATCTCTTCCTCTGTGGCTTTTGATCAAATCGAAACTCAAGCCAGTATGGCCAGTATGCTACCCTAACCTAAAATATAGCTGGAAGTACAACAACGAACGTGTTTGCAGAGAAATGTCAGCGGCGATAAAACCTGAAAGCTTCATAACACAATTCTGTAATTGCTATCTGTATTAAAAAGTGACTGTTGTGTTATAAATAAAAATGAACGTTGTTTCCAACAATGGCATCTACCACTAGCATAGTTTTAATAAATAAAAATAATTTCCAATTTTCCATTGGTCATGAATATTAGTTCTGAAAAAATTAATTCCTCTACCCAACAAGAAAAAAAAAAAGCTCTGTATAAATGCGTAGATGTTACGTTACTGACCAAATACATTGAATATAATAACAAAAACAGTCTGAAAGAGTCCTGAAATTGAAGATGCTCAGAAATATCTGTTTAATTCAGTTCGTTGTCTGAATAAAGTGGTAAATAATCGAATTTCAATGAATTTTACATCAGACGTATGTCTGATAATCTCTAATTTTCTTCTCGAACGTCTTCATATACCTCTTCTGCTTTATAATCTTCCGCACTAATGACTTTGATTCTTATATTTGAAACACAATTTTACGTGTGGGTTGCACTTCAGGAAAGTTATATGAACTACTTTCTTTGTCTGGAAACTCTTACTTGCCAAATGAGCGATATCATGCAGTTACCATGTTTGGTGCAAGTTCTGTACAGGTGTTCAGATAGTAGCTATAATCTTTTGATTCCTTAGTGAGAAGATTAAAGCGGGCATTATATTATTCAATTTGCAGAGCGCTCAGTGATCTAGCGCGCTAATTTCGTATTTGCAAAGGCCGTTAGACAGTTGTGCTCCAATCTAGTGCGTTTTGTATTGACTCTGCCACGCTACCTCACCTAGGGCACTACCTAGCGCACTAGATCCCATTGCGTAAACAGATCTAGCGCGTTTGTCGCTAATTGTCGTGGTCAGTCAAGCGGCGCGTGCTCGAGCTGAAGGACGTAAGAAGTTTGGAAATCCAAAATAAAGCAGCCGCAGACGAAGGAACAACAAGTTATATTAAACTTAATAGAACCATAAAAAGATATGCCATTTTTATATAAGCGTCCTAAAAACAGAGACGTAGGAAGTGTTTAAAACAAAGTATTCCAGAAATATACAACGGGCTCGATAGTAACGAATCGTCGGAGGTTTCTGTGTACTTTTATGTAGTGTTTAAAGCATTTATAAATGGACATACATGTTTTTAATATGATTTTCGGAAGAAGGGATGCTGAGATTAAGGAGTTGAACTTTAAATCTTCATAAATATTCCCTGTGACTAGAAATCGTAAAGTTACGACCATTCGTTCCCTTATGCTGATACTTTCCAGAGGGGATAACTCGTTATTTTGTATGTACGGTGTGGCCAGTGTCAGCAAATATTCAAACTCTAAAGATTCCAATTCCAAGCCTTAAATATTTCTGACATCTCATGTTTCCAATGCGGTCAAAATGTTCATGCTGAACCAAGTTATTTTTTTTGAGCCATAAATATTGTTTGACCAAGCATTTTCCGCTGCTCTTTTTATTAATCATAACTGAACTTGACACTTCAAGCAATACCAACATCTTGGTATTTTGATGGCACCATTTAGATATTAACAATCAGAGGACGAGTGATTCGATTGACGATCACTAACCAAATGAAATGAAAGGCTCACTAACTATCTTCGCTAGCTAGTGTGATGTAATGAGTAGCCTCTTTTTTTTTCCTCGCACTGCGGTACTAAATATAGCTCCTTCGAAATTAGATAGTATACCGCCCGCTTCAGAACGTAAAACTACGCGCTTTTCGTCTCTTTCGTGATTATTCGCTGAGTGTAGCTTTTAGTTTCGCACAATGTACTCATGGTAGTATACGGATAATTTATCAAACGGTAAGTATCAGTATAGAGGCTCAGCTGCTCTCAGGAACAACTTGAACCAGTATAAGAAAGTATTAAACTAAGTGAAGAATATCAAGATCTTTTCTTAATTGTATATAAACAGCATGACATCAGAGATTTAAGTAGTCCTATCAGTTCTTGAAACATACGGCGCTGTTTATAATTTTATTATAGTTGTATTCCGGCTGTTAGAATATGGCTGGCAGGGCATATTGCAGCAGTAACTCTACTTTATGAGTCCGCAGACGCCCTATAAATTTCATTGTCACAACGTTCAAAAGCGCAGCTGTAAACTGCGCGCTAACGGCCTTGTTTATCTAACGCTCATTGCTCTCTGTCAAAATGGACGACCATAGTCGATACTCGAGATTGCACAGACATCATTTAGCTTTACCATCGAGCCAAAGAAAGTTCTCACAGTTACTCCACATACAAAAATTCATGGGAATAGCATTGTGGATTCACAGATATAGGGGCGAAACTAGATTACGTTGTAGTTTTAGAAAATTCATAACTTCAAATTTGAGTCGTCACTCTTGAAAATAACATATATCTCTCATTATTACTATGTATTTGTCCACGAAAATAGTTTAAACTTGTTTTTCTAGACGAGTTTCAAGAAGAAGACAAACTATTTGTTGTTAATATACTGGTTCATCACCGCCTTATCATTAAAAACTTATATACAAATGCTTCTCTACCTTACGGCTATGATTTCATGGAAACAGCGTTCATAACGCAACGCCGCAGAAATTATGTAATCAGACATGCAGATTATATCTGCCTTGACAAGATCTTATTGTATCATGGATGTAAAGGTATTAATGAGCGGGTGGTAACGCTCAAGCCTCACATTTCAGAGGACGCTGGTTCAAATACCAAATTCGGTTTTCCATGATTTTCCGAAATCACTTCAGGCAAAGCCTGGATGGTTCCTTCAAGAAGCTCATGGCTGGATTCACTCCAATTACTTGGCCCCAGTCCTTTTCTGCCTCTAATGATATCGACGTAGACGAGGCGTCAACCATAATCAAAATAACATAAGCCTAATGGTTTCCAAACAATAACCGTCGTATAATCAGGGACAACAGCTTACACATGAAAGCTGGAAAATGGTTCCAGTAAGTGAATTGAACCAGAGGTTATTACATAGGCTTGCTTGTTGTGGCCAAATCTATTCATAATACTGTTTGCCAAATAGAAGAGTGTGGTATCTTGTAAAAGCTGGAAGTTGTCGCAGGAACACGAGATGTGCAGGCGGGCGTGTTTGACGTATCGCTCGCATTATTTGTAGCTCCTTGGAGCCGGCAACCAGCCAGCCATCCGCGCGGCCCTGTTTCCATACCTGTCCGCCCACCAGCATTTCACCACCGTCCACTACATCCGTCTATCTGCTGACCCGATCGAAAACTTAATCGTTTGTCGTTGCTCTGCAAAACAATTGTTCACATCTATCATAACGTCAAGACAATCTAGATGGTCTCTATATCACTTCACTCCAAGTGTTTAAAGTAGATTGAATTTTTAAAAGTAAGTTAAATGTTGTAGGTATTCTTTCACTCTGATTTTCATCATTATCCGTAAGAGACCTTTTTATATTAGAAATATAATTTGTCGTTAACTACCTAGCTTATCGTATAAAAAGCTTGTAGTCAATTCTGGTGTCAGGATTGAACGATTACATGGTGTCTCCCTTGCCACTTGGCACTCACAAATTGTGGTTCGGCGGTATTTTTAACAATTGAACAGACTGTTTTATAGCAAGGTTATTTTTCACAAAGAATCACTTCACGAACAAGCAAGCCAAAATGAAACCTCTGCAAGTAGTTTTACTTTGATAACACCACATTATTTGTTCGCTCACCTGCTGCCAGGTTATATAATGACTTGGGTAAAAATCCCGTTACACGGGCTGAGTGCGTAGCTGCTTACAAATATTTTAAGTGTATGCTGATAACCACCTCAAAAATTATAATTAAAAAAATGCCATACTATCCAGTAAAATCCCGCTGCTTCTTCCACCACAGACAATTGAAGGTAAACATAATACACAGTGAATAAAGCAGACTCGCAGTGATAAAATCAACGTCACATCTCTGCCCGGCATTGTAATGATTTTTATCTTCGTCTTCCTTTTCTGTACTACTTGAAATTTATCCCGCAAAGCCTGTCATAAATGATGGAAATTTTTACTGTCAAAAAGTTTCCAAGGAAAGCATAATTTTGGAAACGAATAACGATTATTTATTTGTTTGATATATTTCGTGATTCATTATGTTTCGAATGAGTACTCTCCGAGTTTTTTTTATAACTGCTTTACGTCTCTTTTTAACATCGAGGTCTTTAGAGACGGGAAAGGATGGGGGGCAAGGAATGGGAAGGAATTCGACCATGGCCTTTTTGAAGGAAGCATCCCGGCATTTGCCTGGAGTGATTTGGGTATATTCTGTCAAATTATTCTTGGATTATGTTACGACACGCTTCTAGAAACTGCTATAGGGAACAGACTGTAAACATCAGACAATCTTCTCCTTACGAGAATTTATGCATTTTTAGTAACTGGCGACAAAAAATCCATGGTAGAATAAAGATAGACAGACAAACCAACCTGGATACATTACTGTTTGCAGACGACCAAGTGCTTTTTGCTGAATCAGAAGATGACATGCAGAGATCAGTATGTAACCTACATATGACAGCAAAAGAATGCAGCATGGAGATTTCCTTCAATAAAACCAAGGTTATGGTCTTTGTCGGAAAAAAACACAAAAGAACCAAAATCTCAATAGACAACACGCGCATAGCACAAGTAGCAGAATTTAAATACCTAAGTTACAACCTCAGCTACACCCTAGAAACTGCTATGCACGAAAGTTACAGGAATAATAAATAACACCTACAGACCATCTCTTGTTCAACGGCACACAAGAATCAGACTATATAACATCCTGGCTAAACCTACACTATTTCTTGGCAGTGAGGCCTGGACACTCCGCAAAGGTGATGAACGGAGACTAACGGCGGCTAAGATGCGATTCATGAGGAGAACAGCTGGCTACACATTACGAGACATAAAGAGATCTGATGAAATCCTTAAAGAAATTCAAAGTAAAACCAATAGTCCAAACTGTACAAGCCTACAGAACATCTCGGACAGACCATGTACTAAGGATGATCCAACGGAAAATTCTCAAATACCATCCCAGAGGCAAGAGAGATGTAGGGAGACCACCAAGAAGATGGATTGAGGCCGTAACAGGCCACCAGGCTTAATACTGGACAGGAAGAAGAAGAAGAAGACAAATGTAAATTTAAGCTAACCTCACATATAAGTCAGCCTCGCGTTATAATTTTTTAGCTCTGCCCTTCGTATTTGTGTGCAGTTACTTTCCCAGCGGGCAATTTGGTTTTAACTGGCGTAGTAGCTACACTTCCTTTTAACAACCTAAGTGCAAATAAAATCAAATGCACTTATTTATTTGAAATTTCCTGGTTAGTCAGGCTGCGGTGTGGTGGTAATAAATGTAACTAACACTTACAGTGTAGTTTAGACTTGTAGAAGTTTGCTGGGAATTCAGTTTGCGTCCAGTGTTCAGGCAGAACTCGTTTTATAAGGTGTTTTCAAATTTACACGATTCATATTTTCCGCATTATCGACAGAGTAGAGAAATTATGCTATCACGTTTGTTATCTGAACATGCTGGTGATGATTTGATAGTCGTACGTCAAAAAGGACATACAATGAATAATATAACTGTAAATGTATTTTTAGTCAGAAAATGAAAGGTATAAAAGGTGTAAAAATCATTAATAATTAATCATATTCAAGGAATTGTAGCGATCGGTAAAAACCTTCGATAGCCGATGGCGATTGGTTAGCAAACAGTAAAGAGAAACGGTGAAAAGACAAAGCAGATGATAAAGATTGACTAAGAAGCAGTAAATTTAAGAAATATGAAGGAATTATGATCGGCTGTGTCCGACAGAATTAAGATGGTTAGATTTTGTGAAAGTTGTAAAATCAACTGCGTCCGAAAGTATTAAAACATGATATGAAAGATGTGTCAAGGCTTGCAGAAATTCTCAATGTATCAGTGTTATAAATAAAAAATTGTCGGAAAGTTAAGAAGAAAACAGTATCAAATAATCAGCACAGATTATTAAGTACATCTGTTTTCAGGTAGCAGTAAATTAAATATACGAACCCTACATACGTTGTCCCGGGTGCAATAAACAGGTAGCATAATTTACTTCGTGTGAGAAGGGAAATACCAAGGGAATGTCGATATAAAGGTTTAAGGAAAGGACCAAAAGAAGGACTGGTCCCTTATACTGAGTAAACCACCTTTTCCTTTGTGCAGTTTATACGACACTTATTAGAATGAATTTCGTTCAGAAGCAGTAACTGATTTTAAACAAGAGTTACTAGCTGACACCCATACCTTTGATCTTAGTGGAATTTTGATGAATTATTAAAATTCCGTCAGTGTACGAAGCCTGAAAGTAACGTATGCAAACAAAAAAATATTTCAACCGAAATCATAGACATAAATTGTTGCGTATCAGGGTAAGCCAAGCCTCAAGAATTGGCGATACCGTAGAAGCTTTCAATTATTTTTCATTAAACATCAATGGGAATTCATGTCTCCGAATTTACTTTTATTAACTTTTTCACAATTATTTTCTTCATAATTGATTATTTCGTCCATTTTTATACACTCCATAAAGCTCTTGCGTAATTAATTAGGAAGTGTTTTTAATAGCCTATATATAACAGTATTAAGCTGTAATTTGATAGTGTCAGAGAATAAATGTTCAATTAGACGCAACGTTCTGTATTTATAAGCTGATTAGCAGTAAAAAATAAAATGTTTCTTCTGATTTTATCGATGTTTGTTTTCAATCATTCATCGTTTGGCTGTTAAAACATTCCGTTGGAAATGAGGGCAGAAGAATTTTTAATCGTAAGCTGCACCAATTCCAGAACAGTTGGGAACCATGTCTGTTTTCAGTGCTAATTAGCTGCATTGGTATGGGCTCGGGGGCGCTACTTGTTAGAATATGCGTACAATTAAACCTCATTATCAGAGTATTTCATCCATTTTGTGTAAAATGAAGACAGTTAGAAATGAGTATTTCAATCTAAACACGGATTCGCTGCTCTTCAATTATGAGATTTCGTTTATTAAATAAACATATGACGTAACAATGGCAGAGCGCTTTTGCCCGTTGTTTATTCAGAAATTTCAGATTAATTAAGTTGTAACGTTATAAGAAACTAACTTTTATCTAGTGAAAAACCACATGTATTTGTAATTCCATTTCTTTGGTAGTTAAAGAATGGTATAACAACGAAAACCGTCATGATTAATCATCAGTAAAATTCTTTTATCGGTGCGCAATATGAAGATTATAATAAGTCTATATCTGCTTTTTCCCTTTAAACCAACAAGTCAGTAATACTCCATGCATATATTATTAAACATACAGATCGCTAGGTTTCGGTATCAGATTCGTCACTGAGATGACTAACATTTTTCGTCAAGTACGGTAGACTGAAAATTTAAATAATAAACATCCTGACAAAGCACAAAATAAATTTAAGAGTTGTTCATCTTGTAATATACAAAACTGAATTAAGAGTTATTCAGTCAGTTGCCAGTCTATTAACAGTTTACTAATTTAAATGGGGTGAACCAACAACTATTCCGACCAAAAAAAACCTCGTGCTATAGTATCTAGTTAAAAATTGGAGAGCATAGTTCCTACTAGAAGCATATTCCCTGACAGAAAAATACACTGTAGAAACTGCACTACTGTTTAAAAATAATAAAATACTGCCATGCGGTTGAACTATGATTTAATGTAAACTTATGAATGTGGACCATCCAGTAGCATTACAGCTGTGATTGATGAGAGTGTCGTCAACTCTAGTCTACTTAAAGTATTGGAATACCACTTCTGCGGTAGCTAATTCAGGTTTGTTTATGTAGAGCAAGTTCCCCAGGAGAAATATTGATTTGCAAATTGACGATTTTGTTATGATGTTGGAACATATATCCCCATCTTTAAACTCAGGGGGACCATACGTGTAAAAGTGGAATAGGACCAGTATTGTTCCGTAGTATTAACTTCCCTCCGTGGTACAAACGAACCAACGAAACTAAACTCTTATGTATCGGATATTTAGTCCCTCATCTCACGTTTTAACTAATGTGTAAATTACATAAAGACAATAACGCCGGTGGTACACTGGCAAATTGATTTAAGCAGCAGGAGTGATCCCTGGTCGAAATACGAATACAGGGAAAGCCTATCTACAGCGAAAGTTAGCGAAAAGTTTAATATTAAGCACTGCTGTGTTGTGTGAAGCGGAATACATGAAGAAACGTAAAATTTTGTCAGTACGCGATTGAAAAACTTGCAAACACAAATTTTCAATTAATCAACTGCGTTAATTTGTAATACTTCAACCGAAGAGATTTCTGCCCATGATAGTATTAACACTTCATGGCAAATTGATTGCGTAGAATTTCGTGGATCACAATATTACAACTAGTAACCGTTGAAAACATCTGCATGCTGTTCATTCGTGATCTGAGTCGGTGTAATAACAAACCAGACATTTATTTATTATTTATTGGATAAAATAATGCAAATTTAAATCGTATTAGAGTTTGTATAGTTACACTTGTACGTAACTGAATATACAAAACTGGTTCACAGTAGGTGGTATCTAAGGTTAAGGCCTGGATTTCACTTCATATTTCACTTTCGACTTCCAGTTAGCCGTCTTCCAATTTTTCATTAAATTACGCTGATAATTTCTTAACGAATACCGCGACTGATAATACCTTACTGCTCGTTTTAACGACCTGGATATTTTAACTGTTATTTGCTGTATTTGTATTTAACTTGATAATCGACAATTGTGACGATAATTGTTTTAATTAAAACTTAATTTCTGGCAATACTGCTAATTAATTACTGAAACAAAAAAGAATAATTTTATTATTTTTGGATCAATGAATTCTGTTGACAATCTTGAAGCGAAATCTGAATTTAAAGTGGACTCTTTATTTTCTCACCAAGAGAAAATATAGAAAAACCAAAGTTTGACAGTTAAAGATTAAAATAACCTTGAGAACATAACTATGCATTGAAAAATCTGCAGGGAGTGTTCTTCGAGATTCACAGGATTCTTTTCTTTTGATAGAAATAGTCAAAGTTTATGTTATTGAACTAATTATTTCGTTAAACAAGCGATCTTGATACAAACTCTCCAGGAGATCATGGAAACTTGCACTATGCTGGATGACGGGAGAAGTGTCGTTGAGGAATGCCAGGCAGGGCAGGTCTCCAGAGCAGAGCAGGGAAGCTGCCTGGGCTGCGAGCCAGTTAGTCGGTGATTGTGCAGGTAATCGCCCATTGTGTGTCTCACAAGATGGAGCACCAGCTGAGGGCAACAGACAGTGGTCAGGCGTAACCGCGCTGGTTCCCAAATCACCTGGAAAAAAATCCACACCATACGCACGAAGCGTGTAATACCAACAGGGCACTGTATGCTTGACAGTGTGGTGTGACTGACTCATGAAGTTTCTTAGTCACAGTGCAGGTATCGAAGATTTTGCATTTTTTAGGAGAAAAAAAGACAACATAATATTCATACAAGAAGTATTTCCAAGGACGTGGTATTTTTAGGGATCGTGCACAAACCACGTGGCTCGGTCCAGGGGGGGGGGGGGGGGGGTTGGCTGGAAGGCTACGCTGGGCAACGTGGGGGGAGGGGGGGGGGGTTCCATGACGGGTCACGTAGCTTTCCTTTTATAACATTTTTCACGGTTAAAATGAGGAACAGAACACACAACAGCATGTGAATATTTTCCCTCAGTTAATTATCTCCTTATACAATTTACAATCGTCTGACAAGAGAAAACAGTACAAAATGTCTTCTGGAATCAAAAGGGAAAAAAGCTACGTGCTACTTGAGGGGGGGGGGGGGTAGAGACAAAAGCCACGTAGGGCTACGTGGGGGGGAGGGGGGTTCACAGTAGGCCAAAATGGAGCTACGTGGTTTGTGCACGCTCCCTTAGTTCTGATGTTTTAAGGAAGTGCGCCGGAATTTAAAGTAAATGGTACAGTTGTTATGATCATACTCCGAATTGAGTTTTATGTGAAATCTAGTGTTCGTTTTATGTACCGCATTAACTGATTAATTTTGGCTAACAACTTTCTAGAAACAAATCAGATAAATTATGTTAAATTTCACATGTACTTCGCTGAGAGATTTTTTGTAAATGTTAAGGAACATAGTATGTCCTTCATTACGGTCAGTAGAGTGACAAAACTTTACGGTAAATTTTAAAAGTGTGAAAAAATAGGAAAATAAGTTATTGATACTAACTACCAATTAAAATTCACTTGTAATCTACTTAACTGAATGTTTAATATGCACCCAATTCTATAAAACCTGTGAGGTCAGACTTCCTCTTCTGAAATTATTCAGAGAGTTTAAACTTTGTAGCAATTTCTTTTTCATATTTAAGTAACAGAAGAAATAAAACTGTCAAGTATAATTGTTACAGGATGGCCCGGATATTTTTGCATGTTAACATTCGAAAACAACGTAGAGGATGTTATGCAAGTATATAGACTTACGACTCGTATATCAAATTTACTGCGAGCATATGTCGTTCAGAACATTAAAATTACTGGAGACGACAAATATATTGCCAAATACAGTTGACGATGAATGTAATGATTAATAACACGAAATAATTGCTGAAAGAAGGGTAGTAACGTGTATCATTGCTGAAACAATGTAGTGGTGTTTGTGAAATATTTCCTCTAAAATTCGACCACTCTAGTTCTCTTTTCCTCTCCGTAAAGTATTTGGCAGTAAAGACATTTGTTAACAGTATTTGTTACTGCTCTTATTGCATCTTAACTAGGCTCTGTTAATCAGTGCCATATTGCACTGAGTGAATAACCGGAGTTCTTTTTAATTATAAAGTATTATAACAACTTCCAGACCAGCTGGTGGTCTTTTATTCCATCACACAACAGATTCATCACTATTCAAATGATATAAAAACAGTGTTATTTACATCTAAGTTTCTATTTATGCTTTCTCCATATGTTTTCAGACTGGGCTGTTGAGAAATCCGGTTGTAATGCCCCCGCCATAACAACCCGTAACTAACAGGTTGTCGAACCTGTCATCCCTTAGAGCTGATGCACTGTCTTGAAAATACGAAGTTATTAGAACGCTTCGACGGTGGCAAGATTTATAATGCTACTGCGGAACACGTAATTGAATCTTGTCGGCTTGTGTTACGGTGACAGGTGGAGGACTAAATTATGTGAGTTGGGCGGCGAGAGCGTCCCTACGGACCGCCATTAGTAACATTCAACCGGTGATCAATAACTGTTTGCGGTTAGGAAGCTTAACGCTGCGGTCTCTAGCAGACACGCAGGCAGGTGGAATGGCTGAAATACTGCACAGTCCAAATGGCGCGACCGGTGAGCCAACTCACACAAAAAAGAACATAAATCTTATTACGTAATTAAAACGGAAATGCGTCCTGTAAATATATAGAATATCATACGACTTATAACTTCATCATTGCTTTTTCCTCAGATTTTATTGAAGGGGAAACATAAAATAACAACACCGATGTTAGTTCTAGATGTTTTAACAGATTTCATGATTTCGGCAAATGACTTATCAGTATCTGCCACACGAAACTCGATACTGTCAACTATAAATCTTATTAAGTTATAAAAAATATGTTTTTAGAAATGTTTAACATATTCAATCTGAAGACGGATCAGTGTATGTTCTGTATAAGCTGACCGAGAAAATAATAGTTGCACAGTCATAGTACACAGCAATGAGTTTAATTTAGTATCGTTGAAGTAATGGAATTTTTTGAAGCTGCATCTATAACTGATACATTGGCTCGTTACGAGGAATTATACTTCATTTAAAAAAATATCTGGGAATCCAAAAATGTGGGAATTTAAAAATGGATTCTTAGTAATTCCAAGATGTTTAAAACTTTCCTTTTCAGAATGCTTGGTGAATAATGTATAATTGATTGCCGCAATTATGACTGGTCAACAATAATAAAAAATCTTCATTAATTAGAACAAATGTAAAACATAAAAGTAACATATAAGATCAAAAATAATCTGTTATGTATTATTCAAAATATTTCGCAAAAAAAGAAATACATAGTTAACATTACAATTTATACTCATCATTCTCATTTCTAGAAACATAGTTACGATTACAGATTGACCTGACAATATAATACTTAAAAAAAATACAATCTCTGTTCTGAAAAACTTTTAACATTTGTGTGTTAGTAGTAGTTTGGATCGTAACATTTCTCAACCTAATGAAAAGTAGCTTCATATAAACCACTGGTTAGGTAATTGGATATCTGAGCTTACTCATTAAACAGAAAATCTAGTTTCTTACTTTCACGATACTGGGACGTTGTTGCTTTAGGGCGCATCAACAACTGGGTCATTAGCGGATACTAGAATTTACGGAGGAATTTCTAATCATTGAATAATTTCATAACAACTAATGTAAGAATGTACATACATTTAATTCCATCCTCTTGATATACAAGTTATATAACTACACTGTATAATCTACCATCTTAGTATCCAACATGAATGTAACTACAGAACTCAAGAGTTGGCATTTATACGCTAAAATATTGAACCATTTCCAGTAAACAAAAGAAGATATGATACTTACTTTCAAGTGGCCTAGCAGATAATATGCATCAATTTCAGTGAATTTGTTTAATACTTTATTTATTATTATTATTATTTTTTAAAATGATACAATTGATTACGTATCCATAGTATCATGGATTGGTATGTCCAAATGAATGAAAATATTACCCTAAATACAAATCTAATCAAAACTTAACAATATACGTTAATTTACACTACGAAATTTATCAGTTTTTAAATCCGTGAAGTTTAAAATATTTATACATTATGAAACTTTAAAATTGAGGTGGGACTAAAATAAAATTATGAACTTGGCGATTAAATCGTATTCACAGCCTGGAAAAAAGGAAGATATTAGTACTACATAATATCGGTGTCATTTCTTACACCGAGCGTGGTGGTGCAACGACTAGCGTTCTGGCTTCACATTCGGGAAGACGGCGGTTCGAATCCCCGTCCGGGCATCCAGATTTGGGTTTTCCATGGTTTCCAAAATCACTCCAGTCAAATGCCGGGATGCTTCCTTCAAAAGGCCATGGCCGAATTCCTTGCCATTCCTTGCCCCCATCCTTTCCTGTCTCTAAAGACCTCGCTGTTAGAGAGACGTTAAGCAGATGAAAAAAAAAATCATTTCTTACAAACCAGCTTCACGACAGTGAAATTAAGATTGAAGACATAAGTGTACTGAACCAGTAAATAAAAGCAGTTTAAGAGGCAATGGAGTGGCATGATACGGATATGGTTTAGCAGTGCTCACGTAACAGATTCTTCTGTCAGACCTGAATCAGATTTACGGTCCTCCCATAACATCAGTAATTTATTTTTTGTCGGTCTCACCATAAAATTATTTAAGTTAATGAGCGTTTGCAGCAATTAATAAATCACGCTCAACGATAATTATTCTACGTTGGTCTCTCCACTATTGAATATTTGACCCACAGCACTCTCTTTACCAGGGACCAAAGGCATGAATGGCTTAAATCGAATTTATTCCTATAGATTCGCAAACAATATTTTTTTCATGACCTTACGCCTCATCGACGTCGAGGTTACTAGAGATGAAAGGGGACTAGGAACGAGGAACGGGAAGAAATTCAGCTGTGGAATTTTTGAAGGAAACACTCCGGCATTCACCCAATTGTTTTTCTTATGGTTTTACTCCTCATCGACTTAGAAGTAATTAGAGGCAGGATAGGTTCTGGGGGTAAAGAAGGGGAAGCAAGTCTGTAAAGGCCTTTTGAAGGAACCATTCCGGCCTTCGGGAAACCGTGGAAAATTGAAATCTAATTGCCGGGTCTGGGATTCGAAGCAGCATCCTCCCGAATTCGACGCCAGAGCGTTACCGCTCACCCACCATGCTCGGTGAAATAGCGAAAGCATGAAAAACCGAAATGTAGATGCCCGGTTGAGATTTGAACCCAGCTCCTCCCAAATTACAAGCCCGAGGCATACCAACCAATTTCATTGACCCCCTTCATAGTTCACGTTAGCCATACGATAAATAAATAGTTTAAACTGCTAAGATGTCAATATTACTGTATACGGTGGTCAACTGTAGTTTAGCCTGTTCTAGTACCGGCGATTAATAAATTTGTATCATTCGAGACATGTATGGAAATGAATTTCCAATCATTTTAAGGGGAAATACTATCGTAAATTATACCTCAATGGATAATTTACGCATAGAGTGACAAAAATAACATTTTGACTACATTTTCGGATTACTAAGTAACCTGACGTGTTTACAGGATTTTCGCTGGTATGAAGTGAAGAATCACGCAAGAAAACACGCGTTAAGTATAGTGCTGAACAGCTGAGAAAACTGCGTACCTTTGTTATAAGTTTTGAATGCAACAAATAGTACGTAACACTTCTTTTCAGAAGACAGTAATCCTGTACCCATATCTCAGCTCATTGATAGGCCGTAGTCTTCTTAAATGGCTAACACAAGTCTGAGAGGTATTGTTGGTAACGCTGGACTCCATGGAAAAAAACTTCATTTTTTCCCGTAGCCAATGTCCATATTTATTCTGTATTTAAAGCCATTGAGATACATTGCTTAATTGGAATAGTATTTTTGCAACGTTCCAGCCGGGAGAAAATAGCTTTTCCTCAATAAAATATAATTGGTATATTTTCAGAAACTCGTTGGTGTTAGAGAAAATTAAGTTATCATCTGCGGCTTACGCCACCAGCTGCCGAGTAAGTTTTATACTTCTTTTCGATTAATCTTAATTTATTCATTATATTCAGTTAACACGGTTGTGGATCAGAGAGGTAAATTTAGCGAAGACCACATTTCTACGTGAGAAAGCCTGTGCAGTTCTTTGTAATTGGCTGATCGGGTTTAAATTCGTTTTTTCGCCGTAATTTTAATCAGACGTTATGTAAATATAATTTCGTCAAATATTACAATGACCTCATCCCATTGGGAAAATCCGTAACATTTCTAGAAAATGAACGTAGATATTGTGCCTGCTAAAGAGGTTTTCTTTTGTTTTCGCAGCAATTCGGCACTATATGTCTGCAAGATGTTGTCTATGCCAACATAGTTATATTTTCTTTGAAAGATTGCAAAAGCCGCTGGTCCGTATTACTTTCTTCCATAGAATTTGTGCAGAGAGAATCTTAACGATAGAGAATCTTAACGATAGGCGAAGAATTTCCCATAATTCTATTTCCAACTGTGTTTTAAGTACGTTAAAAGTTACTTTAGAAATATTTGACTGCCATTATTTCGCGAATTCTTGATATATGTAGTTATCCGGCAATGTCCTGGGCGCATTACATCGCAATTTCTTTCTGTAAGACTGGAAGAACAAAGTTCTGTTAGATATTTCTTGATCTTACAGGCTATTAATAAAATAAATATATGAAAAAACTAAGCTTCTATAATGGCAGAAACTTTTTCCGGTCGCTAACCGCTTGAAAAACATAAACTTATCTTATTTTGATTTGATTAAAAGGGATAGCACTACGAAAAGTGTTTTTTTTTTATTCATTTCTAGTGAAATGTAAATGCCTCTCTAAAAAAGTATTAGATATACGTTTTCAACCAAATTTTTTTCTGAGTTGTGTATTAAATCATACTTTCCGGTAAGAAAATTTACACATGCAAACTCTATAAATGCTCATATATACAGTAGAAACATGACATTGTCTATAACTATGTTAAAAGATGCGTTCCGTCTGTATGAGGGCTGTATGAGGGCTGCTTTCTTCGTTTAAATTTTAGCTACAG
Organism: Vandiemenella viatica; assembly: GCA_031002005.1. NCBI lineage: Eukaryota > Metazoa > Arthropoda > Insecta > Orthoptera > Morabidae > Vandiemenella > Vandiemenella viatica. Next base: position 363,476,036 of record JARYHS010013630.1, read on the forward strand.
TGTATAGCTAGCAAGTACACTATAATGCAGACTGTCACCAGAAGGAAAGTAAAAGTAAATTAGTTCTCTAGGGAAGATATACAGAAAACTAAATGTCAAACAATCAGTTAATATAATTCTTAAATGCTAATGTAATAACGTCAGAAATATAATGAGACAGAATTCAACAACAAAAAGTTATTTAAGATAAAAAAAATCAAAATCGTAAGCGCTAAAGTCGGTAGCATAAGCAGTGACGCACTCCCTGTGACAGTATTTCGCTCTGATCAGCTGATAAATGACATAGCATATGGTAACATATATCAATCAAACTAAATTTCCAGAATGGGTTATATTACAGCTTACCTACCTTAATCAAATATATTGAACTTGGAGACTGGACGTAAACTGAATTGCCCGTCAATCTTCGCCGAGTCTCGATAATGACTCTGTTTAGCTAACAAGGAAATTACAAATAAATAACTGCATTTGATTTCATTTCCACTTATGACTTTAAAAGGACGGGTAAATGCGATTCCAGTTACAAGACAATTGTTTGCTGAGGAAGAAACTGCACACAAATACAAAGAAAAAAGATTGTAACACGAGGTAGAGATATATGTGACGTTTGTTTGAATTTACATGTTGCTTTTTGTTTATTTACAACAGTTCAATGCGTAAATTCAAGTAGTGAGATATTTACGATCTATTCTTTGTAGCAGTTACTAGAACCAAGTCACAAAATAACTTAAAAGTTTTTTGACAGTTGATAAGAAACTAGTAACTTAATTAGAAACTCAAATAAAGGTTACACGAAACATAAGAAATCACTAAATATATCAAACAAAAAATAATCGTTATTAGTTTTTGAAGTCACGCTTTCTTCAGATACTTTTACATTTTTAATGGGCTTTGTAGAAGTGATTGCAAGTAGTACAAAAATTGAGGGTGGCGAAGAAAAATATTATAATACAGGTAGAGATGCGACGTTCATTTTCTCACTGCGAGTCTTTTTTAATCATTTTTCTATAAACTGTATAAGAATCAGGTGGCTATAATAAAAGTAAAGAATCACGAGAGACATGCATCAGCTAAAAAGGGTGTGAGACAAGGCTGTAGTCTATCCCCGTTAATATTCAACTTGTATGTAGTAAAAGCAATGAAGAAAGTCATAGAAAAATTTCCATGTGGCATAAGTTTTCAGGGAGAAATAATCAGTATGCTACGATTTGTTGACGACATTGTCTTGTTAACAGAGAGCGCTGAGGATATTGAGAAGTTACTGAATGGTATGAACAAAATACTAAAGGAAGATATTGGACTGAATATAATTCAAAGCAAGACAAAAGTGATGAAATGTAGCAGAAATGATACCAATACTAGCAAATTAAATATACAAATAGGTACGGATGCAATAGGAGAGGTAAGTGAATTCTGTTACTTGGGAAGTAAAATTACAATCGATGGCCGAAGCAGGAATGATGTAAAAAGCAGAATAGCACTAGCAAAAAGAGCCTTCATGAAAAAGAGAAACCGTTTAGTTTCAAATATTGATCTAGGAATTAGAAAGAACTTTTTAAAACTCTTTGTGTGGAGCACAGCACATTATGGTAGCGAAACATGGACTTTAGGAATACCGGAAATAAAGAAAATTGAAGTATTTGAAATGTGGTGCTACAGAAAAATGCTGAAAATTAAGTGGACTGACAAAGTAAGAAATGAACGGGTTTGGAAATGATGGGCGAGAAAAGAAGTTTGTGGAAGAAGCTTACAGAAAGAAGAGACTGGCTGGTAGGTCATATTTTGAGACATGCTGGATTGGTTAATTTACTGGTGGAGGGAACAGTTGAAGGTAAGAACTGTAGAGGAAGACAGAGATTAGAATATATGAAGCAGATAATTGAGGACGTGGGTTGTAAGGGGTATGTAGAAATGAAGAGGTTAGCACAGGATAGGAAGGGATGGAGGATTGCATCAAACCAGTCGAAAGAATGATGACAGCAAAAAAAAATTCTATTTACTCTTTTGTTGTGGAGGGAGAAGTAAAAAATGAAAGTCCGAGTGAAATTTTACTTTCTAATAAAGTAATTTTTGTTTATCTTTTGAGGGTCTATCGTTTCGCACTTTCAGGAGTTATCATGCTGCCCGTGTAAAGGGTTTAACTTGAGTAACAATACTATGCAACAAAGTCAGTGCCCACCGAGTAAACAAAGTTCTTGTCAAAAATTTGCTAGTATGAAATTCCTTTGCCGTAGCTAATTCAGGATTTAAAAAAGAAGTCACTAGCAAATGTTATTTAAGAAAATGTTTAATGTCATAGCCAGTTATTCCTATAGACGCTAATTGATATACTTTGTAGCATAACAGAGATACTACAGCTCAACAAACATAGCAGTTTTGCAACTACTGTGAAATGTAAACAAAAAGATGAATCCATGTTACTTTGTTGAAATACAGATTACTACCTTTAAATAAAATGTTTACCAATGTTCACTATGAGCCAGGATTAGTGCAAGAATAAGTGCTGTTACTGATTATCACATACCAGACATTAATATAACAACATGCATTGTACGGGTAAATGAAGCTTTACAAAAATTCACCCTCAACATCTGCAGGCACTGATAATTTCATAGTTACTAGAACCAACGGTGGAATCAGTTGAATATATTCACAAAAATAATGCGTTGTTTCGTCACTTCTCAGATTGTTTTGATGTAGCTCTCAAAACTAACCTCTCTTAATAACCTTGAAATTTCTATGTAAGTTTCGGAATATTCGTTCACCTGAATAATCGATCTTTTACCCATATGCATCCTCTGTCCTCTACCTATACTTTTTGAGTCCTGAAGGTACCTGTAACAATGAATTAATCCCTCAAAAATGCTCAATATTTATCTTATTGCACTTTAGTTTCTTTGCGCCTAATTTTACAGAAGTATTCTCATCTCATTTCGTTGATAGATGGCCTCGTCATCAGATGATCAGACGTGCCAATTTTCACTTTAACATAAATCTGTAAAATCATAAAACTAATTCCCAATTATCTTTATACTATTATTGTCTAAAAGATTGCTCATTACTAATATCTCTTTATATCGCTTGTAGTATTTCCGTCAAATTTTCTTTTCCAAGTCTGAAATTTCCAGCGTAATTCTACACCGTTATTTTTAGTTTTATTGTTTGTTGTTACTTCTGTCGTTCCATGATGTCATCACGAAACCTTAGAAACTAGGTTTCTTCCCTTTCAAGTGACAACTTCTTCTTCATTGTTCGATATTTATCTTACAGGACATCAGATACAGGTTAGTCTCTTACGTCAGTATCTTCCCAAATGATTTTCGTCTACGTTATTTTATTCTTATCACAGTTGTTTAGCATTCTGAGTGTACTGTATTGTATTCCAGACGTCTATAAAATATCGAAGAGTTTGTTTCGGTCAGAATTTTTAAAATCTGTTCCGAGACAAACAATTTCAACATCGATGATGTCCCCTCACAAACTACACAGATAATGCCACATTTCACATTTGCGCTTGTCGTTAGATTTTTTCTGTATCTGTTACACTTCGGCAAAAAGCCTTTTGACTTTTTGGTGATGTTTGCAATTATCTCTTATTCTTTGTTTGATATTGGGATATTAATTTTCGAAATTAGAATGAACTTAAAGTGTCTCAAACTTTAAATACAGACAATTAAAAAATCACAAGGCGGAAGATAATTCTGAAGGAATATCAGTTTCAAATTCCTATGACTTAGATCTCCCAACGGCTTTCAGTTTCTGCTTTTGAAATGTCATCACCCATACTCCGGACACCACAGTTACTAGAGAAAATAAGAAGTTTTACTTGACTTCATCTACACATCACTAACAACTGTACCACTCTTTGCTGCATTCTATGCTTCTACCGTTGCATGAATTTCTCTACAATAGTTTGTTATTTCTACAGTTGAAAGCCACTGTAGGGCCTTTCGACTTCTTGCGTAAATTGGTAAGATTGCTCCCAGGTGTCTATCCCCATCACGCAGTAACCCATGTAGTCCCTAGTTTTAGCTATCGAGGATTGATGTGGAGGGAGTACTGGCTTATCAGTTTGTTAGACGCTTTACAGAACTGATCACAGTTCATTACCTCTCGAGAATTTTCTTGTTCGAAAATACCGTATACCATATCTCAGGAGTGAGTACATTGGCAGCATATTGTAGAATTTGAGCGCTATGGTACCAGTACTTATCTGCCATTAATGATGATACAACTTCCAAAGTAAAGACTCCTGTGAGTGCTAGCTTCACATTCTGAGGAATGCCATTTCGAGGTAAAACTTGTGCGTTGGTGCTATTATAATTACCTGTCTTGTTTATATTGTGGTATCATTGCATGCGAGAATATTTCACACAATCATGACTCAAATTAAAAATTGTGTTTTATTGAATAGCTGCAAATACCGAATGCCGTACTCTCTCTGCCCTTCTATTTAGCAATATCATGAAGTAAAATTGTATTTCATATCTAACTATTTTCTGATTTTCCGCCTATGTATTAATTAATATTTAAATTTATGATGCATTACGTTATTTATTTTAGATTGTTAAATGTGTTAAGTTTATAGTTTTTGTCATTTTGCTCCCAAATCCAGACTTTAATCACCATATTCAAACTTATAAAAGCTGCCATTTCACAAATAAAACATAGAAATGAACAATAGTAAGTTTTTTCACCGTGACATTAGCCGTTCAGAAGAATTATGTCTCCAGAAAGAAAAAAAGAAAAGTGTAAATGGAATGGATGACACGTAGGCTGAAAACTGTGCGGAAAGCAATGGTGGGCGGACAAATTGAAGAGATTCTCCACTACGAACCGTGAGTGAAGACCCAGCTCCAGGCGAACATCCCGTGGATAGCGAGTCGGCGTTTAATTCCATTAAAACATCGCTGGAGCCTCGTCTGCGATATTTGCAGTCCTCGTCAGAAACAGCACTCTGAATTTCAGAATATCACGGACAACAACAGATCGCAACTCTTTCAATTTAGTGGCGTGTGTTTACATTCGCAAAGATTGCACAAAGCTGTGTTCCTCGGGAGCGCTGTTCCATTACGCATGCCGTGAGATTATAATTAAATGAATTCTTTATCTGCATGTACATACCAGCATCTAGTGGCGTTACTCGCTGCTGTTTCACACCAGAAGCTCTGTCGTTTCATTTCACCACATTCCATTACAGTTGCTGAATTCAGATAGCTATCAACACTTTACAAACCTAAAAAAAAAAAAAATACCAGAACAAAGTTAGTGACTAAAATCCGCTAAAATAACTCTCTTTCCTTTGGTAGATTGTTTCACAGATATACTGTATATCTGTTTTTGTAGCTTTTTCACAAGTATTTTTTAGAATAATTACAGTATTAAGTTCTAAATTTTAATTCTTGTGCTGTGTAGGAGAAATAAGCAAAGAGTCGTAATGTATGCTTGTCAGGAACTCCGTCAAAAGTCTTTTAATACGTCAAGTCGACTTATTGTACGTACATTAACAACCGGATTCAGAAATGTAATATATCGTCAATAGATAAAATTTTCGTCAAAGAAACGTTATTAAACTAAAATTAATTTTTTTAATATTTTCTCGTTAAAGGAACCAAAAATATCTACAAACAAGGATGTACTCATATCTGTGAATTATTTTCATCTGATCAGTTAACAGCTAAAAGAGAACAACTGGATCCAGAATACAGTTTCTACTGCGTCATTAACTAAGTATCACATTGAAAAGAAAGACAGTTCATGAATGTACTATCTCTAAATGAACTTCAGATTTACGTTCGTAAGGAACATTATTGGTTATATAGAAATGGTCTTATAATTTAAAGCCATTTGTGAAAGTTAGATACTATTCTCAATGTATTCTTGTTTCAAAATTACAACACCTACTTTTATTTTTATATTAGGATAAAACCACGAAAACGCCACCAGTTGCTTTAAAGTTTTTATTCTTTAAAACTTTACTGCAGTTTCGACAAATAAATGTTTGTCTTCTTCGGAACTACACGTTAAAATTGCATAGGCGGAAGCATTATCACTAATCAGTCCTTTCGTGCGAAGTTGCACATCGTCACGGTTCTTCCTTCCGTCTACCAGACAACATCTGTACGAGGCGGGCGACTTGGTGGAAGTCGCCCGCCTCGTACAGATGTTGTCCGGTAGACGGAAGGAAGAACCGTGACGATGTGCGACTTCGCACGAAAGGACTGATTAGTGATAATGCTTCCGCCTATGCAATTTTAACGTGTAGTTCCGAAGAAGACAAACATGTATTTGTCGAAACTGCAGTAAAGTTTTAAAGAATAAAAACTTTTAAGCAACTGGTGGCGTTTTCGTGGTTTTATCCTAATATAAAAATTTTTTACCGTTGCTGACACGCAGCTATGCTCAAGACCTACTTTTATATTATTCTTCCGTTCTCCTTTATTTATCACATTTATTTTTGCTATGTCATTTTTAATATTGTTCAGGTACCAAAATAGCTTTATAGCGTCTATATTCAAAATTTTCTACATCTTCAAACCGGTTTTGCATGCCTTTCTTATTACTAAGTGAGTTTTATTGCTTAGAAATACATATTTCATTCTTATTTTTTTACTGGAAGACTGTAATAAACGTTTCACCAAAAAAGGCTTTAAAATCCCCATGCATGAATCTATTTACAACCCTATTAAAAATATTAAACACTATTATCAATAAATTACATTTCTAATTATCGAAATATTATTAATTTTCAATTAAATATTTTTGTTATTATTATTACTATTCTTATTATTAACTCTTACTTTTTATAACAGTTTTTATGTTAATAGACACCTTTTGAAGTCAGTGCTAATCGTTACAATCACCTTGGCCAGAAATATGGATGGTGGTGCGTCTTCCAGGTTGTTCGGAAGGATCATTTAGCTGTGATACAGCTATTTGTGTATTACATATTTGCAATAGCTACTTTCTTAAATTTCTTCTGCAGATATCACAACCGATAATTTATGTATTCCGTATGGGATATACAGGGTGGGGCATTTAATATGTTTTCTGGAAATATTTCGGAAAGAAAGCATTTTAACAAACAATAAACTATATAAAAAATAATCTTACAGTAGGGGGCTACAATTATGTGATATTGGTTTTTTCACAGGTGGCGCTGTTGTCGTTACAACAAGGTCAACTTAATTCTTTTAAATGGGAACCCCTATTTTTTTTGAAGATTACGATTCCTCATGAAAAAATAAAAATAGTTTGCTTAACTCACTTTTCTGTTAGCCTCACACATGGCGCTGTAATCGCGAAAAATGAATATTCGCGTTTTTTGTGTATAATTTTAATTATTTTTTAAATAATTACATGTAATTTTCATTCTGTAAACATGGAAGGTAATTTTAAAGGATAATGACGAAATTGATTTTTTAAATGCTTGTTCTTACTTATTTGCAGCCATGTCTACAGCAGGTGCTCAAAAAGGTGACCATTTACTTCCAGACATTTTCTGACACACTTCGAGCTGTTCAGGCATCATTTCTGCAAAGGGTCAGAAAATGTCTGGAAGTAAATGGTCACCTTTCTGAGCACCTGCTGTAGACATGGCTGCAAATAAGTAAGAAAAAGCATTTAAAAAATCAATTTCGTCATTATCCTTTAAAATTACCTTCCATGTTTACAGAATGAAAATTACATGTAATTATTTAAACAATAATTAAAATTATACACAAAAAACGCGAATATTCATTTTTCGCGATTACAGCGCCATCTGTGAGGCTAACAGAAAAGTGAGTTAAGCAAACTATTTTTATTTTTTCATGAGGAATCGTAATCTTCAAAAAAAATAGGGGTTCCCATTTAAAAGAATTAAGTTGACCTTGTTGTAACGACAACAGCGCCACCTGTGAAAAAACCAATATCACATAATTGTAGCCCCCTACTGTACGATTATTTTTTATACAGGTTATTGTTTGTTAAAATGCTTTCTTTCCGAAATATTTGCAGAAAACATATTAAATTCCCCACCCTGTATAGGGTCGTATCCATAGATTCACAATCGATAAATAGTTTTCATATTCATTATAAAATTAATTATACTGCTTCAACAACTGTATTAAATTTTATGACGTTAGAAACTGCGTTAAAAAATACTGATCGACTGACATTGCAATCATTCCTACGGAAAAATATAAGCAGAAATATGTTTTAAACAGATAAAAAAGAAGGTCGAAATAAGTTCAAATAATATAGTTTTATTTGTATCTGATGAATTCATTTTACACAGACAAAACAGCACCAAAGTTACTATGCTGAACAGTTCTGAAGGAGTCAGTTTTGTAGGTAATAATAATTCAAGACGATTCCAGACTGAGTTAACTTCAGATATAATTATTAGAATAAAATGTGTTTTGTTTAATGTTATGTTTTCATTTTTTGGATTGAAATACTTTTTTTTAATGAATACTACAAATTTGGGAGCTGTATAGAGACATATATCTTATACCACAGAAAATTAGTATTGCTAGCCTCTTGTAAACTGAAGCTGGTTTACAGGGTACTACTTATACGTCAGGAGATTCCATTGGAGATTGAGCGATTTGTTCAATTTCCCCTTCTTGCCTTCGAATGAAACTTTAGAAAAGATAAAGAACAAGTTAATTGTTCAAAATAGGAACGGAATGTTGATCTATATCACTTTACACAAGTTTTCAGTTTACCAAGGAATAGTATGTACAGATTTCGCAATAGATTATTCCTTACAATGACAGTTGCTCCGCGAAAATCCTTTGTTCATTGCAACTAACTTATCATGTCAGTACTACTAGTGATTGAGTCTAATTGTATAAAATATTACAACGCGACAAGGCCACATAAGTTGCGAACCGTTTGGTTAGTAGCAATAATCTGTATATATAACATACATATATAAATAAATAATCTTTTCAGTACTTACCAGGTGATAACTTGGTCTAGTCACTATCTAAGATTGAGATATTTGTGAGGTAAAAGTCCTTCCTCTTTATTTTTTGTATTATTAATTTTTAATTAAAACTAAACGCAATGAGTGATACCGTTTGAGAATAACGGAATAACGTTGATAGCAGAGAGTAGGAAGAAAAGGTGGTCGTTGCTAGCGGCGTTAGAACGAAAATTGACGTGGAGGAGGAAAACTCGAAAGAAGCTTGACCGATATAGACACTGAAGTAGAAAACATATACACTTTTTTTAATGATTAATTGTATAACGTGTATAAGCATAAGCTGGTTTACATAAGACCTATAGTTAATGTACTGCACAAAGTGTTATCCGAATTTGTTAATGGAGGTGAACAGTCGTGTAAATGATCAAGATTTGTTTCGAATTAGTAGAAGAAAATCGAGTGGAGTTAACTGGAGAAACGTTAAGTAAAATGAGAGGATAGCTATGGTCCAATTGTTATTTTTCACTTTTTTATATTCTAGTTGTAATAGAAAAAGAAACAGAAATTCCGTATTCACTCGTAGTTACTGCAAAACTGACTGCAATGCATAACTTTCCTATCTTTTATTGCAATGGTAATCTGTCTGTATAAATGTAGTATTAAAGTTTTTTGTATAGAGCTGAAAAATACAAAAAAAAAAATTTATTTAGCTAAAGCAGTTCTAAAATTAGTAAGCATTGTATCTGTAACCTGTCACTCAGCATATGTTTCAAATATTAATGAAAACATATTACAGATCTAAAGATCCAGAGAAACTGAGTAATGCGGTCTCAGTTTCAATGATGGTGAAACCCTGACATCCACCTCCCCGTGGTAGAGAGGGGGCAGCGTATGTGTATAACAATTTCGTTATATACAGGCGGCTAACAAATGAAGGGACCGAATATCTTCCGGGATAAGAAGACCCCTCTACCGAGTGCCAACAGCCTCTTGAGGGTGGATGAGCGGGTAGAGGTCAGGGCACTCTATTGTCCTTGGGGCAGGAAATGGTCCCAAAAGGCGGAAGAACCCACGACTGGTCAACGGCATTAGGATGCAGAAGGCAACGGGAAACCACTGCATTAAAGGTCCTGAAGGATATCCCTTTAAGTTCACATGTCATGGCTATGTTCAATGTAAAATCATCCTGAGTTTCTATTCCCCCAATCGGATCTCCGGGGGGGAATGCCTTGAACAATGCTATGATTGGAAAGATGAAAGTATATGACAACAAAATTCGAATTGCCACATGGAATGTACGCAGGTTATATATGAGTGGGAAGCTTGCAAATGTGGAGGCAGAGAGATGCAGATTGAAAATTGGCATCCTTGGACTAAGTGAAGTAAGATGGCCTGGATCTGGGATTCGCACTATGAAGGAAGGATCCCTATACTTTTCTCGTGGAACTGATACCAACCATAGATATGGGGTTGCCGTGATTGTGTCATCGACGATAGCAAAAGCAGTCCTTGATTTTGTTCCACTTGATGATCGTGTAATGTTTTTAAGGTTGCAAACGTCACATCGATCTTTGAACAGGTTCATGCACCAACAGCTGACAAAGATGATGAAGAAATATAATCCTTCTATAACACCTTGGATGAAGCAATGAAATTTACAAAAAAAGGAGAGATTACACTGGTCATGGGTGATTTTAACTCAAAAATTGGCAATGGTGCTGAAGGTAATACTGTATGGAGCTATGGCCTTGGTGAACGCAACACAAGAGGAGACAGACGGGTAATTTTGTATAGAACATGAAGTTTTTATTTCTGAAACTGGTAGACTGAAGTTTATTTGCAAGTATACTATTTTCATTCGTATGAAAAGATTCATGTATATCAAGCTTCGATAATTTGGTTAAGAAATTTCATTACTACATTACTGAACAACCCTAGATTATGTTAAACACTCACATTTGATTCAATTGCGAAGTGAATGGATATACTTGTGGCTCGAAACGCCAGATCCTTTAACTCTGCAGATAAAATATCAAAAGTGAATCCGGAATAATATTATCGTAAACAGAAGACTAATGCTGATGGCAAGAGATATTGTCCAGACGTCGTGCTTAAAGAAAATCTCTGTTGTTTTTACGGCTATCTATGTCGTTTAAAAATTAAAGGAAAGAATATTTCAAACTATGGCTTTTAAAAATTGAATATATCGAATTAAAAGAAAAGAATATTTAAAGTTTTGTTTAGTGTTCAAAATAGTTATTACTATAAGTTATCTTATTGCTTTAATTAAAGGCTATGGTCAGAGACATTGTGTTGTGTGTTTAGTGTGGAGTATGCAGCATCTAGTGATTCCTCCTGTGGAATTTCTCACCATACGTTCAGAATTTCATTTAATGCTCCTACATTATTTAACGTTGAAACATAAGACATGCCAGACAAGTGAATTAAGATTCTAAGCTTTAAAACGGTGAAAACTCCATCTAAATCTGCCCCGTAGTTTCCGAGTTTTTATACGACCAATATGTCCGGTTTTCGTTTCCTCCTAGGAGACTATATACATGGACGTCACCCGCCGATAATGAAGAAAATACAATAAGAAATCAGAACGATTTTATTCTGGTGAAACAAGAGCTAAGAAAATGTGTAAAATCCGTTAAAACCTATCCTTGTGCTGATGTTAATAGTGACCACAACCCAGTAGTAATTGACTTTAAAATGTAGCGCTTTAGAAATGCAAGAAAGGAAGTCAAGACATCAAGATGCATAGATGTAAGAAGATTAGAAATTCTTGAGGTGAGAACTAATGTTGGCACTGCTCTGGAGGAAAAGATGAAAGTTATAGTAGATACTTGTCCTATAGAAGTAGACTCTACCTGGAACTTCATAAAAGATAGCATTACTCAAGTTCAGGAAAATATTATTGGATATATTACTAACAACAAAAGGCAGCTCTGGATGACTGATGAAATCCTGGAACTTATGAATGAAATAAGGAAATGTAAAACCAAGCATCCCATAAAATACAAAAACCTGCACAAAGACATAAGCAGAAAATGCAGAGAAGCAAGGGAAACATGGATGTCTAGCAAATGTAAAGAAATTGAAATACTCCAGGAGAAACACGATCACTTCAACTTATACAAAAAGGTTAAAAGAGCTGAGTAATATACAAAGGAAGCGGCGCGGACAAATACTGAGGAATGCAAACAATGAAATTATCCTGGGAGTTGAAGGAAAACTTAAAACATGGAAGTAATACATCGAACTTCTTTTTGCAGTCGACAGAGATGATCCTCCTACACCAGACGAAAGAATCAATGAAGTCAGTGCAGAAATCACAAAGTGAAGTAGTACATGCCATTAAACTTCAGAAGAGTAGTAAAGCTACAGGTCCTGATGGAGTTTACTCTGAAATTATTAAAGTTATAGCAGCAGGATTCAAATTTTCTCAGCCTCCTAACATCATTGTTCAACGTTATTTATGCTTCAGGAAAGATACCTTATGACTGGCTGAGATCAACTTTCATACCACTGCCGAAGAAGACCAGCTCCCCACAATGTGATGACTATCGTATGATCAGTCTGATGTCGCATGTGCTGAAAATATTTCTGCGAATCATACACACCCGTATTTACAAGAAGTGTGAATCTCATATGGGTGAGATCCAGTTTGGCTTCCGAAATGGGCTTGCCACACGTGAAGCACTCTTTTCCTTAAATACATTAGTGCAGAGGTGCAGGGACATGAATGTTGATGTATATGCTTGTTACATAGACTATGAAAAAGCCTTCGACGGCGAGAGGCATGAAAAGATGATAAAGATTTTTAAATCAACTGGTATTGACCAAAATGATTTACGCATTGTCAGCATGCTGTATTGGAATCAGACTGCAGATGTCAAAATTGACCAAGGAACATCAGAAGTGACTGCAATCAGGAAAGGTGTTCGCCAGGGCTGTGTACTATCACCTCTCTTGTTCAACATTTATTCCGAGGAAATTTTCAGGGAAGTGTTTGAAAACGAAAACAGTGGGATCACTATAAACGGAAAAGTGATCAATAATATCAGTTATGCAGATTATACTGTTGTAATAGCCAGTGATTTACCTACACTCCAACATGTAATAGACAATTTAGTTCAGCATAGTGAAGAGTTTGGTCTGCTTGTCAACCCTTCCAAGACAAACGTTGTAGTCTTCTCTAAGAGAAAAATCCAGGAAAACATATCAATAAAAGGCAATAAGATCGAGCAAGTATCCTCCTTCAAATATTTAGACACTGTGGTGGACGAACAGGGTGACTGCAAGAAAGAAATCAAATCGAGAATAGAACAGGCAAGGAGACTATTTATTAGCATGAACAAAATTTTCGTAAGATCGGATCTCAGTCTGCAATTGAGAATGCGAATGATTCGCTGCTACGTGTTCTCCATTTTTCTTTATGGGTGTGAAAGTTGGACCTTAGACCAAAATCTAGATAAAAAGATTGAATCTTTTGAAATGTATTTGAAAGTTTCAAACGAAGAAGTACTTCATCGGACGGGGAAACAAAAAGAATTGCTGATCACTATAAAGCTAAGGAAAACGCAATATCTAGGACACATTATGAGAGGCGAGAGGTACCAGCTACTGCTGCTCATCTTCGAAGGGAAAATACAAGGGAAAACTATCTGTTGGGAGGAGAAGGAATTCGTGGCTGAAAGACATTCGGAGATGGTGCAATTGTAGGTCTGAAGAGGCTTTCCATGCTGAGTTTCACGCTCAGAGCTAGCTATGTGGACAACCAACCTCCAATAGGAGAAGGCGACTTAAGAAGAAGAAGAAGAAAGTATACGTTGCTTACAGACATCTAATTAAAAAAACATGTAAAGTTACGTACTGTTGATGCAAATAGATAGTACTCAAGCCAATGTAAACACCGAAATTAGTTCCATCATATCCTTTGATGTCCTTCACTGAGAAGATAACAAAGCTGTTGATGCCACCGAGCAGAGCCTGCCGTGTAGGCTTCCTGTAAACCGCGGCTCACAGCAGGTCCGTGTTAACGTATGCAGCACGTGTCGGCGCAGGATTAGCGGCTGTTAGTCTCGCTAGAACACTGGGCTGGCTGTCGATATGAATGTGTGCCCAGTACGCAGATGCTTTGGCAGGAAATTGAGCGCGGTATTCGATATCCTGCATTAGCCAGTACCGGCTTTGTGAAAGCATTGGCAGCAACAGGATGTTGTATTTTTACCGGGAGCGTACAAATAGAAATCAGCGCAGATACCCTGAAATATATTGAATTTGGAAACACTAATGTCGTCTCAAAGATATTTGGTTTTCGTTCAGTATATTTCCTGTTGGAAAGGAATAAAAAGAATAAACGAATTATTAAAACTGGTAAACCTCTAAATCCTGCAGTCTAAAATTGAAATTACCAGTTTCTAATAATTTCTGCAAAGAATTTTCGATGTTTACCGCTGAAGACAAAATAAATGTAGGGACGGTTTTTGCAACGTAAAACAAAGTTTTTATTTTTTAAAAAAAATAGGAAATTTTATGAAGATGATCGAATCGAAAGTTCTTTCACAAAGCTAGCTTAAATTTATGTTGGACAAAAAGAAACTGCAATAACAATGTTCATTTCTGATACTAGAAATAAGGCGTCAAGAGACACGCAGATACACATTTATTTTTATACTTTTTTACGGTCATAGGTAGATTGAAAATGGGAAACTAAGTACTTTCTTTGTGTCGCACAAACATTCTCCACGGGTATGTTACCGTCAAATGAATTCTGGGTCTGCCAGTATCTGCTACATCAGTAATTGGTATGGATCAGCTCTACCAACGTCAGCACTTTCCTCCCCTGTAAAATTAACAGAGCACTTAATGGACAAAGCTTGCTCATCGACTTTATTCTCCTTCGTTGGTCAGACCTACCAGCTGATCCTCTACAGTACGGAACACGAATTACGCATGAAAATAATCTGTTTTTCTATCTACATTTCCACTATGATCTTGGTCTACGCATACATGAGCCAACTGTAACTCACAGTATAGTGTAGGGAACAGATTATCGCGCTCTAATGTTTCATACTCGTATACTTCATGCGCAGCAGTTAATAACTTACAAATTACCCTGAACTTATGCACAGCTACAGTATGCACTGGTGGTGTACCTCTTCGTATCTTCTTTAAAAAATTGATCTGCAAAGAGAAGTCGTTTATTTGAATTTCATATTAGTATGTTGGTTTTCTGACTACCTGTTGAATGTGACTTCGTTTGCTTTTTATTTTACAAACGTGTATAACAGGTAGTTACTTCCTCTATCGAAAATAATCGCATGGACAACTTGGCCTCTTAATCTGCATGAAACGGGTAGTTAAGAATGTGTGCCAATGCAGTGATAAATCTAGTGGAGTCACGACTGTCAGATATGATCACAAGGATTGATAACGTTGATTTGCAGTCACAGTAAGACAAACCACCATTCAGTGTCATCTATAAACAGCGGTTGATTGCTCTGGTAATTCACACTTTTTCTAACAGCAATTACCTAACCCTCTGCTATGACCAAATAATAAGAACCGGCTACTGTCGTAGCAATCTAAACTTATTCCACAGTCCTCACAGCTAACAGGGACCTATGTTAAAATGGTGAACATAAACATAAGTTCCTACGATGGTATTTGAACATTTCGATTGAAAGAATTAACTGATCCATTAACGCAAAAAAATATGCGGACACTTTATTCTTAATTTCACAGGTTTTTGGCTTCACGTAAAAATAAACACATCTTATTTTACTTCCAGGACTATCCCCGCACTATTTTTTTTTTTTTTTTTTTTTTTTTTTTTTTTTTTTTTTTTTTTTTTTTTTGTGAATGGCGTTTTATCTTAAATTTCTCACCTTTTCATATTTTACCAGCTGTTACCCGCGACTTCGTACTCGTGGACTTAGAATTTCATTGCCAGAAATAGATATATAAAGCTGCTAGTGCCGTAAGATTCGTCCCAAACAACACCGAGTCGGCATAACATGACAGGAAAACCATCACTATATCATTCTACCGTCGAACCTGTCTCATGAACAGAACAAACTAAGGTTCGGGGATGTGGGTGCGAGGGGGGGGGGGGAGGGTTAACTGAGGGCAGCTATATTTCAGCTTGGTATTTTCTTCTTTCTTCAGCATGAGCATCAGATACTTGTGTTCTAATAACTTTAGCTGTTAGTGCTCTTCAAAAGCTACTCCTTAGGCTAGGTTTACGCCCGCAAGGCATGTCAAAAAAAGAAGACAAAATAAACTGGTGTAAGAAACTTTTAGGCATACACAAAGTAATTGTACACTGCAGAGAAAATCGACATCTTTACTAAGCAATAAGTTTGGTCTTTAAACGAAATTTACTAACGAATAATACACTAACAGACTGAGTGAGAAGCACAGCTTCAGCAACCGACGTAACGTTACAGATTAACAAGCGCATCCATTTGATAAGTTCTCAAAATTTCCTGACTAAAACTGTTATTAATACCGAAAAAAATACCCTTGTCCTTCCTACCGATACAAAGTTCTTTCTCGTCAGATTCCATAAATTTATATATAGCCATTTAGTCGTCAAAACGTAACAAAAAGAAATAGTCTTACTTCCGCATTTATAATATTATTAGTGCGGATCGAACACACACTTACTGCGAGAGAAACAACGCCTCAGGGATCAACATAGTGTAAAAAGTGTATATGTATGGCGTTGTTAGACCACCTACGATTTGTCAAGCATTGCACCCCTAAATTTGTGGTATCACGGTTTAACACGGATTCCGAACAACTGACCGTCCAGGCGTGGATCATACGATTAAAAACAATTTTAAAAAATATTTGCTTCTGTCGGAGACCATTCTCCGAAGATCAGCAAGCAAGCGCATTAACCACTGAGCTACCAAACCGATATACTGGGCGATACTACAGAGACGTACACATTCTACTTGTCTGTCTATCGCCGTTCAGCAATTTTTCAAAATTATCTGACAATATGTATCATTTCTACAGAAAAAAGTATCCTATGCCCATCCTAATGCCGAATAGCATCTCCTTGTCAATGTTCATTATGATCGGATTAGCCGTTTATGCCAAGAAACGTAACAAACAGACAGAGTTACTTTCGCATTTATAATATTAGTATAGATTTTACTACCGGAACTATGGACAGTATATTATTTGTTCAGAATCCAATTTAAGTGGTAGGCCAGAGCACATTGTTTCTTTGGTATTTCGTTTCTTTGCTTTTCATGTTATTATCTTCATAAACCAAAATTTCCATTGTAAAACTCAAATTGTGGCACTAATATCCCATTCAGTCATCAGTCTGGTTTGAAGAAGAGGGTGCTCCCAAAGGTTTTATGCTTATGTGCTAATTTCCCTTAGTTGTTTCAATAAACTGTGCACCTATAGTTATGAGAAAACGATTTTCTGATTATTCCTCATATACAGGTATATAAACGACCTTGAAGACAATCACATTGCCGGTTAGGATTGTTTACTGACAATGCTGTTATCTATAGAGGATCAAAGTGTACTGCAGATTATTTAGAGATTCAACGTGATCTCGAAGTTTTTCACATTATGTCTAAAATATCATCTTAAATTAAATTGCAAAATATACACATAACGAATAATAAGATAGTACTTCCCCAAGAGAACAAAGTAAGCCTTCGATTCATGCGGAAGTTGAATACATCAAATACCTCGGTACAAAGCAAAGTGGAATGGGACCATGAAACCGATCATTGAAAAAGATAATTCTATACTGTGATTTATAGATCGAATTCTGTAGAATTGTAATATATTTGTAATGGAAACAACATACAAAGATATTATACGTCCTCATCTGGAAAGCTGTTATGCTGTATGGAATGCATATCAAAAAAAGACATTAGTAACATAGAAAATGTTCATAAAACAGGCACGCGATTTGTGTCCGCTTGCAACAGTCCTTTTAAAAAAAGTGTCACAAGATTTATAAGACTATATGGCTGGAATTATGTGATTGATGAATCGCATAAATTCATTTAGTAGCATGCGGACAACTTGTGTCATGAAGAACTCAAGTACTTCTCCCACAAACATATTTGGATTGCAGTAACAAAATAGAGAAGATCAGGGAAACAAGGTGCCGTACAGTTCCCTGTATGAATTCTTTCTATCATTCACAGTGAGGGATACGAATGTACAGAACAGAGATCAGTTTCGGTGCAATAACCCTCTGATCCCCACATTTTCCTGTGTATAACTGTAGATGTAGACGTGAAGAATCTTTCGGTTTTACGGCACATCTTCCGGAATCTGGCAGCACAGCCTGCTTCAACTTTTGTGGCAGTAATCTGGAAGCTGCATGCCAGCCGGCCAGCTTAACTCGTTTTACCGGCGCAGTTCCGCAGATAACGCCAGTAATCAACGTAATTAAGAGGAAATTAATCGCGGAGATAGGACTGGCTGAGGGAGACGGTAGGGTGGCAATGTGGGGAAGTGGTTCTCCGCTGTGGTTCCGACATCCCAGTGGTCCAACCGCTGCAGTTTAACCGCACCACTGAACTTCTTACTCATGACCGAATCAGTAATTACTTTATTCTATTTTTAGCCTGGCCATCAAAGTAAAAAATGGCCGGGCTTTGTTTTCACCTGGCGCTGCACTTTACCGACCATTTATCCTTCGAATTATAAAAGTAAGATTAATACATTATTAAGCCTCTAATAAGGTTTAAGGTGATGCACAGATGAAATTAACCAGAATTATAGCCAAAAGAACTATATATTTTATGAAAATAAATTATTGTTGTCAAACTTTTTTTTTGTAGTTTCCTTATTTAAGTTGTCAGATGACACCTTTCCGCCCTGGTTTTATGTTAGATATTTGTGGTCTTTGCTATAACAAAAGTTTAAGTTGGAATATAGAGCTATGATCTCACTGTTTGAACCAAAGTTCGTATCGCCAGTTCAGAGAGAATAGCATCTTCGAACTGAAGAAGAATTTTTCGAGATGTGTGACTTTTGAAAAGAGAAGTTGGAGAAGAAGTAAAAACTAATACACTTTTGGCTCTTGATATCAAGAAGGAATATGTGTTGGATTCTGTAAATAAAGTTTTCATTTCATTTAAATGAGATTATGTGATCAGTAAGCCAATCTGTAATTTTGTGACGGATAAAAGAAATTTTGTAACTTCAATAAGATTTGTATATGCAGCATTAATCGTAATGTCCATCAGCACATACTAATATTTTCAGGCGAAGTTTTGGATGATCCTGTATTTCAGTTTTCTGTTGATTCATATCTGTCTGACTTACTCCACAGTTTAAACACCCATTGCAATACAAATATAAGCCTTGATCTGACTGCAGCTGCAGAAAATGATGTAATATTGCCCTGATATCTTTCAGTAACCTTATCCAGATACAGTAAACGTCTTATAGTCCTCCTCATATGGCGAATTGTTGACATAATGTCTAGACCCATCGCAAAAAGTTGTCTCAGAAGATCAGTAATTGGTTTTGGCTAGTGAAAACTTTGCAATTGATGGCGAGTGTCTTAATTAATTGCGTTAGGCAACAAGTGTCCTATTGAGATTTTCATAATGTAAAGGATTGTGCTCACACCGAAAACCACTATTTGTTTATAATTGACAGACCAGTAGTTAACTGGAAGAATAATAGAATTTCTGTGGCAAAATTACTAAATCTACGTACAACAGAATAGATTAAATTAAGTAAAAGCAGTCCTAACAATATTCGTATCAGTCTGTTATTTCGATACGGCTCAGAGCATTATCACTTAAAACTGAGAGCAGCTGTGTATCCCTGACAAATTAAAGCTAACCACAATCCAAAACAGTATTCTAGTACGTTATGCGTTTTTCTAGACTTTATTGGAGCCGTAGTACTCCATTTGAATACACATTTTTTTTACATTGAAACATCTAGTAGATTAGCAGCATAGAGAAGACGAAAAAAGGAAAGGACTGAAATTTTTAATCTGAATGAGTGAATGATTAGATATAGGGAGAAATGGATGGAACATGTAACGCGCATGGAGGACACCAGACCTCCGAATGTGTTACTAAATTACAGGGCAACACACGGAAGGAGGATAGGTCGACCTAAGAAAAGATGGACGCAACAAAATTTATGAAAGAGGAACAATCCATCAAAGATTTAAACCTCCAAGATGGTGACGATGATTGTCCTTCCCATCAGACACACTGTATAATTTCTCCAATATACAATGAGACTCTTACAGCTCAGTACCAAGTCTCATGTGGCTCGCCAACACAGCCTCACTTCAGTCAACATTCCAGATCCCATCATGAGCCTCAACAATACACAACAAACCTTCTAGCCTGTTTATCAGAGTCTAAGAAAGACGAAACCTTTCTGTTTATCTCACTATTTCTTACTGAAAACATTATCTCTTTAGAATTCATCCTGAAACTATTAGCGAAGCCAGATTCAAACGTAAGCCCCCATGTTTTAAGCCATAAAATTACTAAGATTATTAAAAACCACATATACTAGAAATACAAATGACATGGGAAAATCAAAACTTATAATTGATTAGCCCCATCGGGATGTGCATCCTGCAGCTACCAACTTTTAAGAACTGAGATATTGCCTGAGTCTGAGTAAATTTACAATATAGAGCACAACGATTGAGTCATGACATTTAGTTATCACAACTGAAGAATTTTGACCAACATTGCATGTCGTGAAACATTTAGGGCTCCAGGAAAGTTAACTACTAGGCAGAAGGGACCATGTTTTACCAAGTTGGTAATAAACTCTTATCTATGCACAGTTAGTTTCCTGTTCTCGTTCGTTACCAGTGACACTGTACATTGGTAGGGGAAACTTGGCCGCAGCAAATAATTATTTTGAAAGGTTTTCCCAAGCGCTCTCTTTCCTCTTTCTTTGCTGGCTGATAGTTTTAATTCGCAGGCTGACATCCCAAAGGACTGAAAACTGTTGCTGAACGCTACGTCCATAACACTATTCCTCCCATCAATGGTAACAGGCCCAATTCTCAGCACCTTATGGCCATTAAGCATTCGAATCGCATGAGCTTGCTGAACGTATTAACTTTTCATTTTTGCGTGGGTGACTACCGAATAACCGTAATCGGGATGAGACTCTTAAAGGCGTTATGAAATGAACACTAGCTCTTCTCGTCTTCCTATTCTAATGCGTCTGTGCTTTAGTAAAGCCGATCAAACTGTCGATTCTGGAAGACCATAGCGGGCAAGTTGGCATATCCCAAACACGTCTACACAAAAAACTTCCAGAGAACATATCGTTTAAGAAATAAGTGATATATGACGAACTAAGAACATGGAGCGAACACTACAGACGTTATGTTATAATGAAAAATTCTGCCTGAATATGAATCAATAATATGTCTGTAAAACCTCTAATTCACCGATTGCGATTGACTTGCGCCCTTATTCTTAGCAGTCAAAATTGTAGATATTCCCAAATCAGCCCCTCATTATTGCATCTAGTGGTGAAGCAATATAATGTAAGATGTATTTTGGAAAAAGACGTTTAGCACGATTCCTTCTAATGCGTACGCTGCTGTTACTCCATCCACGTTGCGGACTCGCTCTTCACAAGCCATGTTGCCAGTTGGTATTCTATAATTATGATCCGGCCATAGCTCTGATGGTTCAAGAGAACGTACAGCTTAGAACTGACGCCGCATTGTGGAAATCCGTTGGAGGTGCCCTAAAAATAATTTATTTAATTTTTTATTGGTATAATCAAGTAAATGTACAAAACAGTAATGCAGAGTTGTTAGGTCAATTGCTTTAAATACATTAAACAGCTGTTAATTCCGTACACAATTTCTATATATTCTACAGGTATGACATGTTAGAAAGAAAGACCCAAAACAGATTGAAGTGTCTAAAAACCTGCGACCGTACGTTTATTATTTATAATAGCTGGCTCTTCTTTTCGTTGAAAGTAAGAGTCGCACAGAAATATTTCAGATGACATTCCCGAAAAGTGAATGTTAGTTCCATTCAATAACAATGTCAAGTCGTAATGACGTTAATTTTAATAGAATAAAGAGGGCCAATAAATTGAGTCACTTTCAGTTACATACCTGTGTCATGAAGTGTTCCACACGTCTTTAAATTATATTCTAATCAGGTTACAGCAGCTATGATATGCGCGGTGGAGATGTTCTAAGACTTGTAAGTAATTTTCTTGTAAGCTGAATCGCAAAACCGAAAACTGATTTATCGATGTGAATAACCGGGATTAAGGGGGAACACTAAAGGCACTACTTTTTTCTGTGTATTCATCTTTAACACCGTTTCTTTTGGTACATTTTTCAAACATTCTGATCACCATTCTGGTTGGCAGTAAAACAGACGTCTGTTGGATGGTCTCTATTCTACTAACAGCCGAGCACGTTTAGTGCCTAAGCGATGAAGCTTTGAGAGGAATCCCCAAAGCCTGGATCGTGATGTTACAGCAGCACAAGGTAAATACCGCCTGCCGATACAACTTGATTTAGGTACCACGACAATGTCGATAAATTTAAAACTTTTGTCGTAAATTTAACAAAATTTATATTCAGTTCCGTTCGAATTTTATCAGCTTTGGCGCGGCGGCCTGATCGCATTCATTTCCGCTCGCACAATAAATCAGAGATAAAGCTCGGCGAGGGACGCGGCTGAACATTAGCGGCTCGCCGCACTGTCCGCGCCGACCCCAATTTACTGTTCCCAACACTCGGCTGCTTATCTGCCGTCCTCGGTCGCCACTGCTACTTGCCGACTAACCGCGCGGCAGCCACTTTGCGTACCGTTTTTTTGCACTCCACTGTCTACGTTTGAAGTTAATCGGATCCAAGGACTACAAACTTATGTTCGCAACACGAAGGTTGGTTTAATCTTAGAAAAGTGGCGCAATAATACATCCGAAAAGTTCTGATCCTCGACAATATGTCATTCGACAAATGAATTTTCAAAATAATTCCGGATCTGATATTTAACTGTAGAATGAGATAGTCACAAAATCTTAAGTTTGTTGCTAGTATCACCATCTACGGCTAAGGCCGAGAACTTTTCGTGCAGGACAGTCTATTTTTCAGACGTAAAACAGCCAGTTCCTTTCCACTCGGGAGCAAAGAGTTCACTTAGTACTTCACATACAGTCTGCTGGGGATAAAAACGGAAAAAGGGCATGTAAAAACTCGGATCGTAATCAGAATTAAAAGCAGGAACATTGTTATTTTGAATTGCCATAATGTTAAGAAAATAATTATTTGTCATTAAATGTTCTTTATTTAAAAAGAGTTTTATTCTTTTGACTTTGTTAGTATTGATTTGTATTTTGGCCAGAGTAAAATTTAAATGATGCTGAGTGTCTCGCGAACTGTGTACTTCGAGGCAACAGTCGCATTAACAGTCTCGCTCACTGGCAACACAATGAGCCCAAAAATAAACGTCTAATACCAAGTATAAGGAATACTTAAACTCATCCCACCGAGTTTAAGAAAATACCACTCGAGTGTGGTGGGTGAGCGGTATTGTCCAGCGATCCTCATCTTGCTTTTCCATGGTTTTGCCAAACCATTCTAGGCATATGTCATGATGGCTCCTTTAAAAAGCCATGGCCGAATTCCATCCCATTCGTTGAATTCTAAATTATTTCCCCACTTCCAGGCACATACGACAAAAACGTTATTTTATTCTCAAATGGTGTAAATAAATCTTATTGCTGTTTTCGGTCAGTTAAAGCACATTTTGACTCGTTTAACCGCAGTTATATAAAAACGTTTTAAGTGGTTTCCACGTTTCTTATTCCACTTTAGAGTATCAGATAATTTTTAGATTACTTTTCACTTGTTCAACTGAATTTGTTTTTGTGTTTGACTTATATTACCATCTAAAAGACAATTTTTCGTGACACATAACAAACTATATTAAAATCAACTTATTATTAAATTTTTATAGTTTCAATTTTGATTTTCTTATTTGTCTAAGGAAATCTCACTGCTCGAGAGTAACTAACACTTTACAATCTTAGCTTCCTATATGACAGAAATCTGATGTTTATTGTTTACTTTTTAAATCTTCTATGAAACTCTCTAGTAACCTAAGAAGATGTATCATCTGCATTTGGAGTATTTAACCCATTTATGACTTCTCATTTTGCTTAACCTTCAATTCTGTATGAAAAAGATGATGAGTATGCTTAATGATATCAAAGTTTTATCCAATAGTTTAAAAAAAAAACGTTTTAAAATGTGACAGAACCCGAGAAGGAAGATATATTCACTTCTACACAAATATGTTTTATAATGATAACTGTTGCCACTGATTGGATATAATTATTGTTTTGTTGGCTACAATTCTTCATTCCAAATTTTCTACCCATTTTATAATAAAAAAATCGATGCCCTTTTGTAAAGTGCCCTGATAATTGGTGATAATCAATTGGTCATCTGCAAATCAATTTCCGTTCAACATTCTGACATTTTAAATGTCAATTGCCATTGAATAATTTCACTCTAGCAATTACTGCCTCATTTGTATACAGATTAAACAGGTATCTGAAAGAGAATACCGCTCATGCGTTCATCAATTCATAATTTGTTTTAATTAATAATCACTCAGTTAAATTTTAATCAATCGTTTTCTCATTTGTTTATTATTAAATTTCACAATTATATCTGTGGCATATTATTATTTTCTAAAATCCTGTGTAGTTTTTTTTTTTTTTTTTTTTTTTTTAACAGACTTCAAAAAAGGAAGCGGTTCTCAATTCGTCTTTTTTTTTTTTTAATGTATGTTCAGAGATATCTCTGCCAATTTTGAACCGATTTAAACGAAATTTTATTAGTGGATAGGGTATACCTCCAAAGTGGTCCCATATGAGTTTCATTGAGAAACCACCCCCTCTACCCCTTTACGGCCTTAATTTTTATACAAACCCATAATTTTTATCTGATTTCGATGGAACTTTGGACATTTACAGTCAAAAATAAAGAGAAGAATACTGTCAACTTTTGATTTGGAAAAACTGAACCCCTCACCTTCTCCTGTCCACCCCTTTAAATTTTGTCAATGTTCTTTATACAAAGCTATAGTCGACATCATTTAACTGATCTCCATTGAAGTTGGCAGTTACATGTAATTTTTCAAGGAGAAAGTTTCTGAACAAAAGAAATGAAAAACCACCCCATTTCCCCATTTACACCCCTTAATTTTGTACAAACTTACATTTCTTATCTGATTTTGATTGAACTTTGCACTTGTGAACTTTAAAATAAAGATAAAAATTTTGTCAACATTTGGTCTGCCAAAGCTCAACCCCTTTCCCTCCTTCCACCCTCTTAATATTTCTCAACGTTCTTTAAAAAAAGTTACAGTGGACACCGTTTGACCAATTACCATGAAAGTTGGCATATATATATATATAATTTTTCATGGCGAAGGTTTCTGACCAAAAAAATTAAAAAACCACCCCTCTCCCTCTTTACACCCCTTAATTTTATACAAACCTACATTTCTTATCTGATTTTGATTGAACTCTGCACTTGTATACATTAAAGAAAAGAGAAAATCGTGTTAACATTTGGTCTGCCTAAGCTCAACCCCACTCCCTCCTTCCGCCCCCTTAATATTTGTCAATGTTATTTACAAAAAGCTACAGTCGACACCGTTTGACCGATTACCATGAAAGTTGGAGCTTACATGTATTTTTCACGAAGAAGGTTTTTGACCAAAAAATCAAAAAAAACCACCCCCTCTCCCCATTAAACCGCTTAGTTTTTATATAAACCCACATTTTTTATCCGGTTTAGGTAGAACGTAGCAAACGTTTACTATAAAACAAAGAGAAAAATAATGTAAACTTTTGGTTTGTAAAACTGAACCCCTCTCTCCGTTTCCATCCCCTTATTTTTGTGAATTTTCTTTAAAAAAAAGCTACAGTCGAACACCATTTGATAGATCTTTATGAAAGTTGGCACATATATGTATTGTTTATGTACAAGATTTCTGACCAAAAAATCCAAAAACTACCCTAGCTCCCGTTTGACAGCCCTTCATTTTTGTACAAACCTACATTTAAATTCGATTTCGGTGGAACTTCACATACGTATACTTTAAAACAATGAAAAAAAGAAAAATACTATCCACGTTACTTTCACAAAAAACGCAAACCCTATCCGCCTTTATATCCCTTTCATTACTGTCAATGTTCTTTATATAAAGCTACAGTTTCTATATGACTTTGAAGGAAGTATGCACATGTATATTTGGTTTACAGAAGTCAAACCCCTTTCCCCCCTTTCCATCCCCTTAATCTATACTAGAGCTGTAAAAGTAACGATTTATTCGTTACAGAGTAACGGGTTCGTCACCTGACTCGAAGTACCAAATCGTTACTCACAAATTCATTTCGTTACTCGCATTTCTCGTATAGATACGAACACGTTCCAGCTCCTGCAGGTAACTAATTTTGCCAACGTTTAGACTAATTTTGTACTTTTTATTTTGTTTAACATTAAAATTTCTATGGATAACATGAGATAGTTACTGTTTTTTCATTGATAGTTCATTAGTGAGTTTTTTTATTTCAAACATTTGTGAAATTTATTTATTTTAAGAATTGATACCTTCTATTTTATTTTACAGTGTAATTCACAATATAAAAGAGTTTTCTAATAGTTTTTGATATACATATCTACACTTGTTATGTTCTAATAATATTTAATAAAATTGCAATGGAGCTCACGCTCCAGTGACAATTTCCCTACACCCCCATCTTCCCCCCTTTCTTGCATCCACCTACATTTGCCCTCTACAAATTTTAACTTTCAATTCTTTCAACGTTTTTGGTAAATTATTCATAATTTCTCTTGGTAACTTATTCCAGTCCCTGAAACCCTAACCTAAAAAGAGAATCTTCCTAAATCCTTGTGCCTGAAATCGAGTGCAAGATTGTGAGCATGGTCATTACTTTTAATTCTTACACCAATCTGTTTCCATAACTCCCCATCAATATACGTCCCATGACTAGTGTTGCCAGATCCAGATTCCTAAAAATCGGGACGGAAGGTAAAATAAAAATCGGGATTCGGGGCTACAAATCGGGACAATCCTCCAAAAACAGATTTTTATACAATTCACGTTATTTTTATAATTTATAGAGGACAGGGGTAATTTCTACAGGTATCTCTTTATCATATGATATGAGCTTATATGTCTTGTTACTAAACATTATATTAATACACAGACCTGTTGACTACGACAAGTATCAAAATATTATGAAAATAATGAATTTTTAGTATTTATTTATTCTGTTAATAAGTATAAATTATTTAATTTTTATTAAAATTATATCTAGTGTTGATTTCATTGATTTTATTATAGCTTTTTTTTAATAACTTAATTTGCATCTCTGCTTTCACATGCTGGAGTGATTATTCGTGTTGTTAAAACAAATAACATTAGCCTGCAAAAATTTCCTTTCAGTTGCGGCGTTTGAAACCGGTATTGATGCAATGAGAACAAATATTCGGATTCATGTGTCACATAAAAGTGTTTGAAAGCCTGAGCTCGTTTGGCATAGTATGAGAAATGACTAGTCAGTTTCAGGATGAAATTCTCCACCCTGACCGTATTTTTCACTGTTATACAAATTGTGTGCAGTACATCCCACTGATATAATATGATCATTATCATGGTGCAGTAAATGAAAAACTTAATTGCGGCACCTATAGTTCACATCTGTGTTGTCTACGCAGCAACTAGTAAGACGTTTACTATCAATACTGGGTTCCTTCAATCGTGTCACTGGATTTTTATACATGGCTGTTAGATCTTCAATCGCGTCTTCATAAAACTCAAGTATTTTAGTAGTTGGCCTGTAAAATCTTATCATCAGCAGAAAATTTTTGTACTACCTTGATTGACGGCGTCTGAAGCAACACTATAAAATGTATCATTTTGAAGAGCTTAGATCGCTTCTTGGGAAGATGCTGAACCTAAACCCTTATATGCAATCCCACTGGCCTTTTTTTCCTCCAAGTGACATTTTCTAGCAATTTTAGAATCTTTATACAAAGTACAATAGAGTTTTTATTAACAATCTATTAAACTAAATGAGAAGCTGTGCTAGACCGAGTCTTTATAACATAAGCACTTTTCTCTTCTTCTTGGTTGCCCATTTGGTAGGGGTTATAAATATTTTCAACAATGTTGTTAAACTGACACTTTCTCCTTTTATATTTCTGGTTTGTGCTATATCATTTTTGCCGCCATGTGATAAGCTCAACTGTTTTTTGCACAATGTGCTGGTTAGTGGGGTCAGTTGTACCGTGAACCGTGAAAAACACTGCTGGTTGGACGTAATACGTCTCGATGTGTGACACGCGATTTCATTTTTTGCGACAAGTGAATGGCTTTTATCACTTAGCTAAAAAAAAAATCGGTACATTTGGTGTCACCATCGAGGGTAAATCGCGACGCATCCCCAGACCCCCGAAAATCAGGACGTCCCGCGCAAAGCGGAACACCTGGCAACGCTACCCATGACCCTCTTCCCTTCCTCCTGTCTTCCAGTGAATCCTATTCCAGCTGTATTATCATATCTGTTACTGATTGCATTCTGGATAATTGCCATAAACAACTCTAGCAACCCTTTTTTGCAGTTCCAGAATTCCATAAACAAATAATAAGTTACAATGACTTTATTCCTTTTGCTTGGTGTCGGTTATTGTATTATTACCGCAGGATCCATGTGATCAATCATCAATGCGGTTCTGGCTTTGATGTTTAATGTTTGTTGTAACCGAGATGCAACAACAATTAATCTAATCGCATGTTTGTCCTGAACCATTGTTATTGATTTAAAAGTTTTGAATATTGATAGTTTTAAAATGAAACAATTAACGCGGAAGTCAATAGTATTTTGCATGCAGGCCCGATTTGATAGTATGTCCACATTTATTTTATCAAACCTATCGCAAAAAGATGAACAATTTTAAAAAATTATATGAAAACCGTAAAGGAAGACAGTGGTGAAACCTCCTATTTAAAAACGGAATAATTTGATGAGATTATAATATTTGTTAAATACATGTCCCATTATCACATCAGGCTTCTATGCAGGGTTTTGAGCAGGCTACTTTAAAAAATAATCGTCATTAGTTGTTGTCACTGTCAGGTCTTTTTTCTTTTTGTATGCAAACAGTTGTTTGTTTTGAAATTGGATTATTCTTTCGTATATAATATTCATTACAGTAAATCAAGTGTACATTCAGAGGTATTCCGTAAGATCCATGTGCTAATTACTTGACTTTAAGTTTTATCTGAATGTACAACTTAGGTAAACTTATTTTATTAAATAAACAATTTACTTTAACTTTACCAAGTACGAACGAAGTCGTCACGTATGCGATACGATGCGATGCAATGCTTCATGCTAGTGTTCGATTATACCGAAAGTAACGAGTGTACCGAAAGCAACGAGTAACGAAACGATACGATAGTAAAGAAGTATACCCGCACGCAGCGCGAATCGGTACAATGCTTCATGCTATTGTTCGATTGTACCGAAAGTAACGAGTAACGATTCAAAAGTAACGGGTATTGATTGGTTTAGTAACGAATACATAGGGTACAGAATTCTCGTTACTTTTATAGCTCTAATCGATACAAGGTTACAGTTTCTATCCGAATCTGAAGGAAATTTGCACACGTATACTTTAAAATATATAGAACTATTGTGTTTAGATTTGGTTGCAGAAGCCCAACCCCTCGTCCCTTCTACTCTCACGCCTCCTAATTTCCAATTTTCGCTTTAGATACCCACAGTTTTTA
The DNA here is from genome assembly GCA_031002005.1 of Vandiemenella viatica. Taxonomy (NCBI): domain Eukaryota; kingdom Metazoa; phylum Arthropoda; class Insecta; order Orthoptera; family Morabidae; genus Vandiemenella; species Vandiemenella viatica. The sequence continues at coordinate 363,505,823 of JARYHS010013630.1, forward strand.
TCATATATCGATGGTACACTGCACATGTATACTTAAAAATAAAGAGAATCTTGGTACCTACATTCTGTTTACAAAACCCAACCGCTCACTCCCTTAACCCGTTTAATTTTTTCAAATATTCTTTACACAAAGCTACAATTTTTATCTGGTTTCGATGGAAATTTGCACAAGTATACTTTAAAACAAGGAAAAAAATACTGTGCACACTAGTTTTACAAAAAGCAAACTACTCTTCGCCTCTACATCTCTTAATTGTTCTTTTATACATACACACAGTTTTTACCTGATAACAATAGAAATTTACACACTTACACTTCAAATCAATTAGAAAAGACAGTCTACATTTGGTATTCAAAGCCGAATCCCTCTTCCCCTTTACTCCCACCCCTTTTAATGTCCAATGTTCTTTAAAGAAATCCACAGTTTTAAATCCAGTCAAATTCAATTAAGCTATTTTTTCGTCATGGCAGAATATTCCTAAAATAAATATGTCCTGATGTCTCAACATCTACCTCAGATTTCAACTTGGACCCCAAGCTATCACGTTGTGAAGACCAATTCAAAATATATATTTTCTGTGTTATGCCGGAACAATCATGTATATTCCAGAAACAGATTTGTGTATGTGGTATGTATTAATGCCCAGATGTTACATGTTTCGACTATCGAGGGGCAGCTTTTTAAATACAAAACAAACCACAATACCACCAAAAATTTAAAAAATAATATATTTAGATTTACTTTCTTCTAAGCAAGCAATAAAATTATTTTAAAATTTTTAGTGTGCTTTTTTTGAAGTCGGTTTTTATGTGTTTTGAAACAATTATTTTTCCTCATAAAATGCTGTTTCGTAATCGATAAAGTAAAAATATACTACTAAATTAAAACATCTTTATTGTCTGTTAAAACTTACTCACAATTACAAAATCTACAAATGGTGTTCATTTTCCTAACTCATTTTAGCGTTTCAGCTCGAAACGTTCATGTAATCCTTGTAATTTCGCCTGTAATTTACAAAATATATTAAACCATTTAACGCTTCTGCAGGTGTGTGATTTTCTGTGTCTCCTATTACTTAAAGGCCTATCACACTTCATTGCTTTTCCTTTTGGAATCAATTGTTTGCAAATATATTAATACGTTAATAATTCCTTGAAAAATCTTTTTTTAATATTTTCATAAGATTTTATAGTAACGCTGTGATCTTTAAATCATAGACAGAAATTCCTTGATGATGATCATTTCCGTATTATTTGTGTACACAATTATTTAAGTGAATAGTATTCGAACTGTTTATTTTATGTGTACCAAATTATCTTCGCAAACTTTATTCATAAGCGTTACTTATTCTGGTAGTGAATTCACCGTTATTTAAAAGACCATATTTTCTGTACAATTTATTTCTGGAAGGGATAATAGCACTAACTGCACTAACTCTGTGTACGGAGTTACATGCGTTGGATAACATCGTAGATGGAAACGACCTATTTGTGGGGAAAAGAAATACTAATTCCGTTTTCGCGCAGTACATTACATTTATTTGCAAGTATAACACTTTATTAGCGCGTTTACACTTGCGCCTCGAAGTGACTGTCTTTCGAAACAAAATAAAGAACTTTCGATGCCTGTCTTACCCATATGTATATATGATTTCTGTTAAAGTGATTATTAAAAACTTAAATAAAGATCTACAGCGTTTCATTTTGACGAATTTCAATCAATACAATAGGAGATCCCAGCAGATGGAGTGACAAATTATGTGATAATTACTTTCAGTTGACTGTATCAGAAATGCCACAATTGCATTTCATTTGAATTCTATGTATTAGTCAATTTATACATAAACAAAAGTATACAAATAGAACTAATTAATTGAATTTATCAGTAACTAATGTTGAACATTTAATATAAATATTTTTCCCACTGAATTCAGAATTTGAATTTTTTCAATAAAAAATCATTAAATTGTTAGATCCGTGGAAATCGAAATGTTCCATTCACCTATGTCACCATTATGAGGAAGCCAAATTTATTCTTAAAACAAAGAATTATTCCTTCGTCATATTGCTTTGTTCCTTCTCTACAAACGTTTCGATGGTGTTTGTACATATTGATTAACGAGTATTATTTTTATAAACATACTTCATTTCATAAAACAACTTTTGGAGTAAAAGAATTCTTATACTGTTGTTCTGTTGCAGAATTCCCGTAGCAGTATATAATTCAAGTGTGCTTACTTGTGATATCTGGCAACACTCAGCTTATAAACGATGAATCCAAAGCATTGCAGTACGGGAGTGAATTTCAAAACATTATTACTTGCTGTGGTTTATAGATGGTTTCTCATGTTCATCGATTTTAATTAAATCACAAAAATAAACTTCTTACAGAAAATTCACGATATTTTCAGTTCGTTTTTCGTACATGTTTTGAACTGTCAAATGTGTTGGTACCAGCATTGCTGCCCGCACGTACGATTGAACCTTACAACATACTTCAGTTTCCAGTTTAGTCTCACACGTAAGATTTACGTATTAAATGAGATTATAAAAAAAAATATGGAATACTCCTAACGTCAGTCTACAAGCTTGAACCTGACGTATTTATGTATAGGCCTACTACATGGGTTTGTAATGTGATGTGATCGGGGTGAAAAAATCATCGTTATTCAAATGGGGAGTACCAAACTGACGAAATCAAGTAGCTTGTTTGTATTTTTTTTCTAACTTTTAGGTAATCTGGCTGGATAACTGACTCAGCTCAACGGATTGGTCACAATTAAGTACGAGATTTTTTAACTTCGGTTTGTGGTGCTGTGTTAAACGAGCCCACTACTCGAACGGGTGCTGGTCCTGCAGAGGAATCAAGGTTATTTGTTTCTTCTGTTAAGTTTGAGAATAGTAAGACATTAGAACTTCTATGGTTCAAATGCATAAGTCGAAAAAACTAATCATTTACAAGAATAGTTAGCAGATTTATGCATTGTTTATCTTCTCGACGTCTGTGATCAGCCGAGTTACCAAAGTGACAGATCTGCCATCCAAAGACTCTATTGTCACAACCAATTTCATCAAGATGGAGCTCACTAAGAAGCTCTGGAAGCAGTTCTGAAGTGGTTTAATAGAATTCCATAACCATTCACAGTTCAGATATATGTACGATTAATATAGAGATTAATATATGTCTTATTTAGACATTTCAAGAATATAACTTTTTAATTTTCGGTATTCTGTCTTAAGTAAAATTACTTGAGAATATAATATTTCATTTGACACTGTTGCAACTTTTTTATGTCGTAAGGCATCACTTTGAATTCCTCTGTACTGGTATTTGGAAACTTGATAACTAATAATTTAATATTTTCAAACCATAAAAATTACATTTACATTTTTTATGGAAAGACTATAAACATTAATTCATTAATATTAAATTGCGAAATAATACACCGTAGATGATTAAAAATAAACCAATTGATACCAAACTGTGACTTTAACGTGTACGTTATATATTTCTTTTACAAAATTAAATGTAATAGCCCAATTTGGCAGCAGAGGTATTAGAGGATGATAATTCATTTGAATGTGCAATTAAATGTAACCGCAACGTGAAAATGAATTTCGTACTCTTTCACACCAGTGGAGAGGCAATAAACTGCTGTTTGAATATTCCAAAAGCCTGCATTTGACTCAATGTTCCTGTTGCCGGAATAATTTTAATTCTTTACTATGGTAGAAAGTTATTTTCTAATTTGATATATAGAATTTCTTAGTAAAAATAAGAAATTGTGATAGCGGTTTTGATGGTTTCTACTCCGTAGCCACAATTCTGGAAGCGTTTGTGTTGTTTCATTAGTTTTTTCAGATCCTATGTAAGTTGTTGTTGAGTCTGAATACATTTGTGTCTACCAATTAAATATAATACAAGGCACGTTGATGATTTCTACAAAATATTAGTGAATTAATTTAAGCCTATGAAATGTTTCATAGATAATGTCTATATGTAGTTGAATTTGACTAGAAAAATGCCACTGCAATAAAATAATCTCAAGGAAATTAAATAATATGTCATGCTTTGCGTAAAATCTTCTCGAGCTTTCCACGGGATTGCGCGTCAGTAAAAGTACAAGGTGACGTTTTGGAGCCTGCCTCTGGCTCCATCTTCCTGCGAAGTGTCGGATTTCGAAAGAGTCCATTTTTCTGAACAGGTTGCATCCACATACAAAACAGAGTTCGCAGTTAACTGTCTCAAGCTATAATTTCTGAAATGTTCTTAAAGTTCATCCATTTCCAAACAAACAAAATTCATATGCATTCGATTTATCAGCAGATTGGAAATGAATAACGTAAGTTGAAGTAATCAGAATGATATCTTTGACGATCCCGCTTGGAGACAATAGACGCACCGAACAGAATACGTGACGTACGCGGATGTCTGACAATCTCTCAAAATTCCTAATCAATTACCTCAATTTGTACGCAGACGCCTTAGTTACCGATGGAGTACTTAAGTTTTTTGCTTCTCATTGCTTATAAAATAAATGAGACCTTCAGCATCTCGTATTTCGCTTTGTACACGTGCCTTCGAAGAACGTTTATCTTACTGTACACATTATCTGATAATTTAGTGCTATAATACTTTTCGCAATGTCTTTGAATGTTGGAAGAGTGAATAGTCTGACAAACTTTCGGTGTGAGTGTTCATAGCAGCCGAGTAAGCGGAAAATTTCCTTTTAAAGCACTCTAGCAGTATGAAGGTTACTTCCCTGGTGCATTGACAATCCCCTGCCGGGTGTAGCGGCTGATAACGCTTTCCTATAGCTCTTCAGAGACGCTCGCTTCCTTTATCACTGTATTGCCGTGGCACGGGGCCTGCAGCTATATCAGATGCCTGGTTAAACAGTTTCGCGAGAAGCTTATCGAGTTCTCAGAATGACGATTGCTACCAAGTCTTCGCTTTAGATATTCGAGTAAGTAGCAAAAGTCAATTGGCTTTTATTTTCGGCACTCAGAGTTTTGTCCGCCATCTATTATAAAAGTTATTTTCTTTCTAACCAAAATTACAAGACGCCTTGTACAGATACAGTTGATTAGTGAGCATATCTCATTGCCAATTTCACCATCAATTGAGGCTCATCGTGGATTTTGATAATACAGTACTTAGAATCAGTCGGCTGCCCCTCGTAGAAAAGTGAATCCATCTGAAAGCGAACACTGCACCCCGAATAAGATTAATAATCACTTGATCCTGCCGCGTAAATACAAAACTAAAGAAAGGCTCGATGATATATCTGTTCCATACGCTCAGAAGGAACGCTTGCTACAATAATCAGTTAGTTGATTTTGTTCGTTTACTTCACAGTATAAATTCTCACGTGTATTAAAAACCTTTTAAGGGTTCTGCGTCTGGTTGTCATATCCTCTTGAATACAATCAAAAACTGCCAAGCCAATCTGGATGCGATTTTCACAGTTTGAAACCTTATGGTCTAGCTTAAAATTTGTGGTATATCTTACCACTGTATGTGGACCGTTAACGGAGGAAGAAATAATAATTCTTTCTTACTGAGAACAGATAAACCCCAGAGATCAAGCTGCATCGCGCATGAACACTGCTTTGAGACACAACCACGAAAGACTACACTACAGCATAGCTAAACACTGCACACTGTGGTGCTATAAATATTGTGTTTTGACTATGTAACATATTCCTTCAGGTTTCTGAAACATAGGACGTTAGAATATACATAAAATGACTACACAAAGATTAAAACGCCAATAACCGTAAAAACACATAATATATTATTGCCGCACAATTCCATGAAACTGTGATAATTTATTTACGTTAAAGGTTACAAATTTACTACATTACAAACCTCTTATGCTTAATGTTGACACTAAAACTTTAAAGCCTGTTTTATTTTATTATTATTATTCGTGGTTTGAGGCATACATACTGCATATATACCTTCGATAAACGAAGACGTGCCGACCTCGGTAGCGTAGGGGCTAGCGTGCTAGCTCCGCGTGCCGAAGGTCGCCGGTTCGAATCCGGCCGCGGGCATGGATGTTAAGTGTTGTGTGTCTGTGTGAATGTCCTGTCCGTCCTGTGGTGTCCATACTTACAAGATACTGAATATAAACACTGCATGATGACTTATTCACATTGAGCTGGCTGTATGGCCTCAGCAGCCGAAAGCCATAGGAAAAAAAAAAAAAAAAAAAAAAAAAAACGAAGACGTATTTTCAATATAAATATTACTGGTAGTAAACTGTGTTTGTTATCGTAGATCTGTCATGAACTTTCCAATTAGACTGCAATGAGAGTAACACCTACGATTTCTAGATGTTCCCAAGCCAGCCCCTTCATTACTACACTTACGGTTTCCCAGCTGTATAAACCTGTCGCTTCTGACGGCTCTTCTTTGTACCTTCTCCAATGCCTCAATTAACACTTTTTGATAGGGGCTTCATACAAAAGAACAATTTTCTAAGTGAGTTCGCACTACTGCATTGTATCCATTCGATTTTACTTCCGGTGTATGTTTCAATGCGTTAATTCCGTAACAGATTATTATAAATTTTTACCCTTACGCATTTATCAGAAAATTAAATATTTAAAGATAGCACTTTATATTACAAGCACATATATTGCACCTACTCTTCTCGTCATATACCTTCTTAAAAGTATGGATAAACAGGTTGCATGTATCACATGATTTATCTTTTATCTTGGAAATAGGGCAAAAGCTTATATTTCTACGTCTCTTGATCGAATTTTTGTTTTACAGACGATAAAAAAAAATACACTGAAGAGCCAAAGAAACTGGTATAGGCATGAGAACGCAAATACAGAGATATGTAAACCCTCAGAGTACGGTGCTGCGGTCGGCAACAACTGTATAAGACAACAGGTGTCTGACGCAGACGTTAGATCAGTTACTGTTGCTACAATGGCAGGTTATCACGATTTAAGTGAGTTTGAACGTGGCGTTATAGTCAGCGCACGAAAAATGGGACACAGCATCTCCGAGGTGGGGATTTCCCAGTACGACCATTTCACGTGTGCACCGTGAATATCGGGAATCTGGTGAAACATCAAATCTCCGACATTGCTGCGCCTGGAAAAATATCCTGCAAGAACGGGACCAACGACGACTGAAGAGAATCGTTCAACGTGACAGAAGTGCAACCCTTCCACAAATTTCAATGCTGGGCCAATAATAAGTGAAAGCGTGCGAACCATTCAACGAAACATCATCGATATGGGCATTCGGAACCGAAGGCCCACTCGTGTACCCTTGCTTAGTGCACGATACAAAGCTTTACGCCTCTCGTGGGCCCGTCAATACCGGCAAAAGATTGTTGTTGCCTGGTCTGACGAGTCTCCTTTCTAATTGTATCGAGCGGATGGAGACAACCTCATGAATTCATGGACCCTGCATGTCAGCATGGGACTGTTCGAGGTGGTGGAGGCTCTGTAATGATGTGGGGCGTGTGCAGTTTGAGTGACATGGATTCCCTGATACGTGTACATACGACTCTGACAGGTGATACGTACATACGCACCCTGGCTGATCACCTGCATCCATTCATGTCCATTTTTTATTCCGGCGGACTTGGGCGATTGAAGCAGGACAATTCGACACCCCACACATCCAGAATTGCTACAGAGTGGCTCCAGGAACACTCTTCTGAGTTTAAACACCTCCGCTGGCCACCAAACTCCCCAGACATGAACATTATTGAGCATATTTGAGATGCCATGCAACGTGCTGTTCAGAAGGGATCTCCACCCCCTCATACTCCTACGGATTTATGGACAGCCCTGCACGTTGCATGGTGTCAACTCCCTCCAACACCATTTCAGACATTAGTTGAGTTCATGCCACATCGTGTTGCGTTACATCTGCGTGATCGTGGGGGCTCTGCACGATATTAGGCAGGTGTACCAGTTTCTTTGGCTCCTCAGTGTAGCTAATAAAGTGTCTATCCCAGGAGATTATATTTTTTATCGTCGCCGATAATTTGTTTAATAATTATAGACTAGCCAAATATACTCCCAATCGGTTTAAATATTTGTCTGTCTACAGCTTTTTAAGATATGATAAGGGTGTCGTATTGCTGCACTATGTTACTATAACAAACAATACGTGATACGCAATAACAATTAATCAGGATTCCTATTAAATACTTTATCAATTCGTTTACGATTTTATTTTACGGACATTAACAACGTCTTTGTTCTATCAGACATCATTTAAAGTAGAATTAAATGGCCATAAGAGCCACACCTGTGGAAGTAACTGAACATTGTAGCAGATCTAACACTCTAACCACCAAAAGGATCGGTATACATTGTGATTTAGATATCGGATTGCTTTAAGAGGTATTTGAGATTACTAATTATCTTCAATGTATATACAACAGAGTAAAAACCAAATGCAGAAACCAAGGTTAACAAACTGCAGACTGCTTTCAGTTTAATGATACAGCCAGATTCCTCAGTTTTCCATGTATTCAATGACCAATGAAGCCCAAAATAGTAGCAACAAGCTCTCTGTATCAGGGCAGCGCTGTTTTGCTTCATTCTGTCGGAGGCAATACTGCTGTAGTTGTTAAAACATAATTCAGGTTAATGTATTGGTTAATGTATTCTAGAGTATTTGAAATAAACATTAAAAAGTTACAAATTTAATAGCTATCGCAAATAAGAAGCCAAAAGACGCAGTATCTGTAATATGAAATAAATAACTCAAAATAAAATAAGTGTAAAAAAATCCTAATATTTGAAATTTGAGCAACCAGGCGTAATGCAATGATGACATCACTTATTCACGTCCAACCACCAAGCGATTCGTCAACTAAACGAAATAACAGTGGTGATATAAACTTATACTTCCATAGTGTCTGTATTTAAAGTTTTATGTGATTAAGGGTATGAAATATCAACAAATAACGGGACTCAAGCCTACAAGAACTCACGATTAGAATTCCTATAATCCTGTAACAGAAGACATTTCATGACTAGTGGTATAGAGGCTGCGTATAAATAGACATTTTAGCATCGGCTGCGTCGTGTTAAGAGGACAATAATAAGTTCAGCTGACAACTGTAATAATTTTTTTTTTTTTTTTTTTTTTTTTTTTTTTTTTTTTTTTTTTTTTTTTTTTTTTTTTTTTTTTTTTGCAAAGAGTGGATACACAAAGTGTTTTCTAACGTTCCAGTCTCTATTTTTTTCCTTCCTTCCCAGATCCAGCCCTTCGATTGATGTACGAGTTGTCCCGCTCCGTTCTTTATCATGAATGTCCGTACGACCATCTGAAAACTCCCTACACCATTTGCGGACGTGTTGAACGGCAATACACTTTTCACCCCATACTTCCGTCAATTGTCGATGAATGTCTATAGGTGGAATCCCTTTCGCATTTAAAAAACGAATTACAGCACAAATTTCACACTTGGAGGTAGCGGAGATCGGCACCTCCATCACGAAAGGATGCCGAACCAACCCTACACCAACACAGCGATGCCAGGCACTATGGGAGAAACTACTGTTCATGGCAGTGTTGCCGCATTTCGCCTAAACCTCTCTCTGAGGCTCCAACATTTCGGGAATCTTGTTTTATGATCTGCCCTCGTACAATACAATCCCGTTTTTCCTTTGTAGCTACAATCAAGTCATGCAGTGTGTTTTTGAAATTACTAAGACTTAAATATAATCTTCATGGGTTCTCCGCAGGATGGTGCTGAAGTAAGATGAGTTTTCGGTGGAGTGCTCTACCTGAAGATGGCGGCAGAGCACACCACCGAAAGCTCATCTTACTTCAGCACCATTAGGCGGAGAACCCATGAAGATTATATTTCAGCAATAGGCCAGGAAACCCTTCGTTCACACATTATCAAAGAGTGCTTCACTTATACTATTGCTGTTGAATATAATGTTGGCAGTAACTACTATTCCGATAGAAAGAACAAGGAATGTTTGGATCTTGGGGATGATATTGATTTTTACTAAGTCCCTACTACAGCGTTGACATGGTACAATTAGAATCATGAGATTAATCCTACAACATACATTTTTTCCGTCTTAGGCTGACGAAAGCTGCCTGTCATAGCTTTAGCTTATATACGTTTTTGTAGAACTATCGGGTACCTGTAGGCGACTATGAAGAGCCGTGTTGCATGCAGGAAAAAAAATCTCTCACTCATATTACGAATAAGCGGAAGTGGTTTACGTTGAAAAATATTTGTGTGTGGACATATTATTTAATAACAAACTCATTCGGCTTTTGCGACAAGCTATCAAGCTTAAGATTTTCTGTTTTCATCCGGATTTAGCATTGTATGAATCTGTTTTAATACCCATTTACTTAAAACTACATTTGTCAAATAGCAAACCCGAACCGACGATGCTGCATAGCGACTTCAGTGCACTAGTAGCAATTCTGCTGGGATCTGCTTTATACCAGTTATTATTACCCGCGAATTCAAACGCATTAACTTGAATTTTTATTGTCAGAATTGGGCATAGAAAGATGTAAGTTAGGTAAAAGTGTCCCAAAAAGCACGGAGTTAAGATCATATAACAAGGAAACCATCACCATACCATTTTCCCATGGAACTTGTCTCATGAAGAGAACCAGTTTGCAACATGTTTAAAAGCAACAACAAATTAAGGAGATGGTGGTTAACTGGAAGTGACTACCTACCTACTTCTCCGGCAGATTTTTGTTTGTTGTTTAAAATTATGTAACTTTTTGGGAACATCTCGTCTCAATGCCGTTTTATTTGTTTTGTTGTCCTTTGCTCAGGTATATAGGTTTTGGGAGTTGTGAACCGGTGAACTATCTACATATAAACAAAATAATAGTCTGGAGCAGCACAAATCGATATGTATACTGAATAGTAAATTGAGTCTGTAAATGGACAGACCATACATTAACCGATTGCGAGAAAAACAAAGACTAAACGACTAATGTAACATTACGTAGACTTACACACGCTATCCGTTTGTCTACCACCGTTGGGTTAGTTTTAAAATTTTATGGCAAAATATGTTATTTATCCCGAAAATATATGGTATGTTCTTCCTGTTGTTGCTGTTGTCGTTGTTATTATTAGGGCTTTCCTGACGATGCATAGTTTTTCTTTGGCAAATTTCATCAAGATCGATTTAGCTGCTTATTTGTGAAAACGTAACAAACAGAGAGGGTTATTTTCACATTTATGGTATTAGTGTAGATTCTGGTAGCATTCAGTAAGACACCAAATTGTTATTTTTAAATGCCGTCTCTGAATTTACAATCTGATTCTTGTTATTGTGTAGTTAAACCATCTAAAATACAACTCCATTACCCACAATGGTAATGGATCAATAGATTCTAAAAAGATATATCTCTTTACGGAGGACCAGATTTCTCATATGAAATCATGTGAATTAAGGTAAAAAATTATAGCTGTCTATAAGACTGTAGACAGAGGATCGAATGTAGACAAGTTTAATTACAGCTACATAGATTTCCGTTATTTTGCGATTTCATGGAATCACTTCAGGGAATGCCTTTTTGTTTCATGAGCACTATGGTTTATTGTAATTAATCTTCTCCAGGATCTAATTACGTCTCTGTCAACCAGACATAAAGTGCTAATTAAAAACAATTGCGATGATGTATTAGGTTATAAGCTATAGATTCTCCTACAAAGGAATCACTCCTGTGTACTTGCGTTAACAATCCAATTCAGAAACAAAAATTTTGATTTATACACAAAACGGTAATTAAATTTAATAAACTTAATTTCTAGCTCTCGGGAATACAGAAGATAAAACAATAAATGGATTAAAAACCCCGGATTAATCGGAGGAAAGTGTCGGTAATGAATTTAATCGAATACGCCAGAGTGGTCGTATTGCCAGTAATCGTGTACCAGATGGTTATCGAACTGTGGGGAGGGCCATTCGGTGCTTCCGCAAGTATCGCACTGCAGCCGTAAAATGAAACACACCGACCGTTAAATCTAAGCAAACATTGCTAAGTATGCAAATTTGGTTGGTCAACGCATTCGATTTGCATTCTCATGGAGTGAACAAAAAAAAACTTTCAGTTTTAGAGTCAAGTTCTTCCATCATTCAGTAAGCATTATCATTCCAATTTCCTGTATGTGCCACTGTTACATGTTACGGTCACATATTCACGAATCGAAACTACATTTTTACCTTGTTAATTTTTTAATAAAAAGTCACTCTTGATGTAGTTTGTGAGCTTATCCAGAAGCGGTAGCCATATCTAAGCTAGCCTGACATTGGATTACGGCGTGTTATTTACATGAAATCGGATCAGATTATGCTCTTGCAACATATGCAGGCCATTAGCTCGGAAATGAAAAAACTCACTGTTCTTGCAGAAATATTATTGAATTTAATTAATAACGCTCCATTGACACAACTTCTAAGACACTTATGCTATATTGACGGAAGTTTCCCATAGATTTCACAAGCTGTTTTAGCTTGCATGATGTGCTCGCAGCATACAACCACACACAGAGTTCCTCGGCGCCTTCTCTGCTACAGTGCAGGCTCCAAACCAAAAACACTGCCTCACAGCTGAGCTGCCTAGCGTCAAAGATTGTTACACAACTTAAATAACAACATTATGCTACACTGGCTACTAAACAAACTACAGACTTATTACAAACCAAGTTACAAATATTAATACAGTTATTCAGTATACTTATAATTAATATATGCTACATAATTGAATAATAATAATAATAATAATAATAGTATGTTAATAAAAACTATTTGAGGGGTTAGTGATATAGTTACACGTCTTCGAGCAAAATGTTGGTCAGATTCTCCCGAAAAGTGCACAATAAGCTAATGTGTCAGAGATCAGACTGCCAAATCCTACAGTTGTTGTCAACTTCTAACATATAATTAAACTGACCACACCATATCTATTTCTCAAGGCAGTAATTCTGTAAAACCACTGACCATAAGCATACCTTGCATGGTTTCCCGAAACGAATTTACAGAAATGCAGTATGGTTTATTACTAACTGTTTGTGAGATCCACAATGTTTAAAACCACTGGTTCTATAAACACCATCGTAGAACCCAAAATTCATCACCAATTAGTGATACCAAATCAACAGAAATAGAAGAAGTGTTAAACGTGAAAACGTTCCACTCACACAAAGGACGCAATAGGTTGAAACATCAGTCCTGTTTTTATGAACTGCGACCTCTATCCGAGGAGAGGTTTCGTGACTCAGTGATAAAGCACTGAACAGGAGATTAGAGACCAGTATCTCGACTGTTTGATTCTAGACTTCAGCTCGCATTCTCAAAGATTCGTAAACAGCCCTTCAACTCCGGGAGTTTTAACTTTAGTAGAATTCCACGGTGAAACTGAACGTCGTACCCCATTAAAGTTACCGTGTTTTCTAGATGAAGAGAGTAAAATATAACAAGGAAGTGATTCAATTCTATACAGTCCTAAATGTCTCTCGTCAGACCAATGAGTGGGATATCACTAATCCGAGTAAAGTATACAGTTCTTAAAACTGAAGTATCTTCAACATTAATCTTGAAACGATCGTAAAAATTGTATTTTTTAAGTTAACTGTCTCTCCTTAACTTTCTTTTTTGATACAGTGCTATAAGTGTTTCATCTTCATTAATTTACTATAGTGTTAAATTTATACCCAGTCTAAAATGGATAAACAAGTTAAGACTTATTATTTTCAATGTTACCGACGTTACAGATGTAGTTTAAAGAGTCCGAAAATATTATTAGATATTCTTTTACAACCCCAAACATGTAATCCTTTAACCAACACGTTATACAACAAAACCTCTTGACGAGTTAATTGCTTAATAGGGTCTAGCTTTCAGTCGCCGTAATTTCTCAATCTCGTTGTCATCTAATTGTGTCATCAGTTGTTTGCCAACATTAGTCTCTTCGCAGGAAGTATCTTTGTTGTAAGACAGTGGTGAGATTAATATCCACCTTCTCAGCAGCGAGAGCTTGGTTCCAAACCACTGCCTCTGACAATCGCCATCAACAGTGAGGCCAGTCATACTTTTGAACCGTTACGGTATCAAGACCTTGTTACAGGTCTACTTAGCACCATCAGCTGCTGTGTCATCACACAAGATTTGCATCACACCGAATGACCAGCCAAATGAAACTTTCCTCCCACGGGAATCTATAAGATCATGATATTTTGTCTGTCCTGACTTAAGATATCTCCTTACCTTTGCATGAATTGATATCAGAAATCGTAGCGATTGATGAATACCAGGCTCTATGAAATCTGAATCACTTCGGTATAGCTTATAACCTGTATATAATTCACTGAAGGAGGCAATACGCTTGGTTTCATAAACAAAAAACATTCGGCTTTGCATTTTGCTCGAAGACTTGTAACTATATCACTTTGTTAGACGCCTCGAATATACGGCTGTGTAATGAGATTTAAATGGTAATAAATAAAGTTTCACAATATTTCATGTATTACAAAGTGTGCTGTATTGGATAATTTCTTAAAACCGTGTAGAAGAGAGTTTCCAAAGTCCTAACTCACATCAGTGGACATTTCTGTATGATAATCTTCTGGAAACGTTTACATGGATTGCAAAATTTCTTGTTACCTATACATTTATTCGCCAGCTTGGTAAATTTATGACTGCACTGTATTATCTTATTTGAAAATTTCTCAGCCTCGATCATGGATGTGGATGCCGATTGTTCAAGTCGTAATAGCAAATAAATTTAGAAAATGACTAGGGAATTCTAGACGTGTCTGTAACGAATTCTAATATCCAAGCTTTAGTTAAAATCCTCATTCTACAGCTTGTAGTTACCATCTCCGTTTATGGCCCGAATCAGAAAACTTACCAGATACGATAGAAGCGTGATTAATAAAAAAAATACAATCTGCGCCTTGTTGACGTCGAGGTCTTTAGAGGCGTAAAACAACTGGTGGCAAGAAACGGGACCATCCCGGCTTTTGCGTGGAGTGATTTCGGGAAATAATGGGAAGCCTAAATAGATGGCCAGATGGGGCTCGAACCAGCGAATGCGAGGTGAGAGCGTTACCGCATCCCACTATGCTGGCGCATGGTGACTCTCAGTTACTGCAGTCAGTTAGGTCTGAGACCAAAAATCAACATGATTATCAACATCTGAATCTGTAACTAGTCGGGTTAAAAGACGATCGATAAATCTGTTGCTCTACAAATAAACAGAATGCTTATTTTTTTCACCGTTATTATTAACTAAGTCGTCCATCTAGTTCGATCTGTTCTTAATTTAACTAAAAGAAGTAGATTGCAAAAATCATCTACAAATAAAGAAGAATCGTCTTGTAGTTTAGCGGCAGTGTGACATGAAGCTATAAAGAAATGAATATTGGATTAACAAAGTCCAACAACATTACACATGCGCAAGTGTGCTACAGTTTCATATAAAAGAGGTACACTTTTAACTTAAGTTTATAAATCATACATAACACTTGTTGGTATCAGGTATTATGGAGTAATGTATTGAAAACAACAGATGTCACGCCCCGTCCGATCTCAATCTTTTTTACATGTTTTTAAGACATGAATTCAGAGAGCAACTAATAAATAAAATAAAATTGCAGATTAAAAGAATCTTATTTTATTCCTCATTTGGTCATGCGATCAAAAATATGCGTACCTACAATACTCATCTGCCGTTTAGTGTAGACACCAATATTTATTC
Organism: Vandiemenella viatica; assembly: GCA_031002005.1. Classification (NCBI taxonomy): domain Eukaryota; kingdom Metazoa; phylum Arthropoda; class Insecta; order Orthoptera; family Morabidae; genus Vandiemenella; species Vandiemenella viatica. The sequence goes on from JARYHS010013630.1 coordinate 363,521,570, forward strand.
TACATGAAAACAGACTGCTGAGTGCCGAATTAATCGTATCTTCTTTCATACTAGCATTTAAATGAACTGTAAGTGAATTCACATATGTAATTAAATCAAATGATCTCCTACCCGAACGTCTATAAGGACTTGTCCATAGATTTAACATTCTTATAACATGGTGGCGACCTCTTTGTTGACAACATTTAGCATCTATATGAAGCTACCGAACCGGGATCAGATTCACGGGACTGAGGGAGCCAGCTATGATTTACGAGCCCCAGGCAGTTCAGCAGATAAAAGGGTTAGTTGCGGCTCGGAGGAGGTAGTGAATCAAACACTTCCCAGCCAAACCTGCATTCGTATTCCCCCCAACTAAACACTCAATGACGTGTCCTTAAAGAACTGAATTGGGTTCTGGTGGTCAGCAACAACATTTTATAGAGTGCAATTACAGTGAGATAAAATTTTCTGTTGATACGTTGTTGAAAATCTCATGACGTACAAGCGATTCTGTCACTTTTTGCTTATTGTGTGGTAACTTGGTAAGCCAACTACATTGTTTCACTCCGTGTAATTGTACTTTGAGATCACCATGAACTTTATTTCAGTCTATTGAACCATTCGTTTCTGACACAACAAACCTGCAAAATGGTAAGAATAGTTAATGGACCATTGCAGAGACAGTTGTTACAATAAAATATTATTTTATTGAACATATGTCAATACTAATTTTATGTTTATTATTCATTTCTGCATAATTTTTATCAAAACGTTCCACACAATTATGAAATCTTAGAATTAGCTGAGCTATAATATTAATTGCGTAGTAGTAATCTCAAACTAGGGAATCACGCGGATGAATTATCACACTTTGAGTAAAGCCTTTTTGCTGCTGCTACAGGTTGAAGAAAAGCAGTCCTAATTGAAATTATTCTTCAGAAAGGTTGGAAGACAATTTATTTAATTTGCAGGGTTCTTTATTTTTTTAAAAAATCTGTAACATATCTCTGTAGCCAGAATTTATGTCACCTAGTATTTCCTTGAAGATCGATACATTGGATCATAATATTTGTAACTAAGCAGTCATATTTTGCTTCAAACGGCTTAAGGAATTATGCTGATAAGGTACACAGAGACACTAAACATGCGCGTAAAAATTGCTGTAATATGCTTTGAATAGTACGACAATTAACTGATAGTGAATTCGATTAATTCATTATAGATTTCGTTTAACTGTTATCGCTTCTACTGCATTTTTTCTTGTAAACTTGTAAATCAAGTGTCATGTGAAGAAATTCTAAAAATATTTCAGCTTTTTTTCATACTTTGTTATTTTACCGCTACATAACAGTAAATTTCATGATTATTAATCCCTATAAAATAATATCAATTCTTTATTGTATTCTGCAGTATGGGTTTATTTAAAAGGAATCTGGTAACTTTCAAAACTACGCTGGAAAATTCAGTTGACCTTAAAGTTCTGCGATCCCCTTCAGCCGTTTATATGTATATTAGGTAACTATGATCCTTATGTTACATTATCTAAATGCAAGTCTAACTGTGAAAAAAGTTTAATGAACTCGTACATTCGAAAATTAATTATTTGTTTGTAAGTTATTGATAAAACTCCACATTCGGTTTTAAAACCCTGATAAAAAGTCTATATAACACGTCGCCTTTAAATAATCGGTACAATTTAACAGAAATAAAGAACCACATCTTACGTTAAACATTTACGATCACAGTATATAATTATTTGTTAACGTGATGTACTATTTGAGACAATTATCCGAACCCGTCTGGGCGCCAAAAATTTATTGTACATTATACTGGTGTAAGAGAGAGATCGTTGTTGCGTGAAATAACTCTGCTGTTAGCGGTACTGCAAGTGATACAGTTAGGACCGCATACGGTCTCCAGGAAGTAACGTGGTTGGAAAAATTACCAGCCAACGATGACAACGACATCTAGTTTCAATTGGTTTGTCACCTACGATGAAGGGAGGCTTTGCGATTTGATAAAATTTATATGAGGGGAGAGAGGGCAACAAACATGGAAAAAATGAGGTTTCGTCAGGAAGGGAAGAAGGTATTGAAGATACTATTCCCCTATTCTTCAGTTGATCTGGGATGGTCTCTTTGGATATCAGCTTTTCCTCTTTGGCATCTGAACGAATGATATGGCTGCTTATTGCTTAGGTGATACGCCGTGAGGGGCTGCTAGCCTTTGCGGCCCCAGGTAGCCAACAATTTACGTAAGAGAAGGAACGGCCTATGGTTGTCGCGTATCTATAGGCCGCAAGTCGCTCCTGTGTTCCCAGCGCATCTCCCCGCGCACACAAGTGCTAATAACATTTCCCCCGCGCGCCGCCGTCGAGCTACAGCAGCATCGCGCAGTATCACGTGACGATTCACCACTCGCACAACAATAAAAAAAGCCAGCAAATATGAAAATAAAACAGACAATATTTATTTAAATTGACTATGCCAGTTCATCGATAATAACGACTTGAGAGCCGACTGACCGATCTCACCACAATTAGCCTAAACGATTGAGTCTGTCATTATTCTATATTCTTGCAGTTTTTATTCACTAAATTAATTTTCATTAATTTAAATACAAATTCAAGTATGTCACAAAATGAAGATGTACAATGCTTATATTAAATTTTAATAAAGAGTACTGTTGACAAAACCCTCAGCTAACTTTGAATCATTAAATAAAATAAACTTCATTACCCATTTAATTATTTTCGAAGGTGATATTTGATCAACGGTGATGGTGCTCAAAAATAATCAGTCACATCAATCAACAAACAACATTTCACAAATCACGTTGTTACATGTTACTTACAAACGGTAACCCATAGAATCATCTCACGCTTTTAGATACTGAAAAAGCACGGAAAGTGATGTCTGCGATGAGAATAATTTCTGATCAACCTGCGACACTATTTACATTAGGTAGCCATATTCTTCTGACACAGCATAGATAAACCGACATGTTACACAATTCGTTACTTGGAAATGCATGTTTGAATACTACTTGAAGTATTAGGTCCCGAATGGTTTCGCGAAACCGTGGTAAATTGAAATCTAGATCTGAATCCGTTTCCCCAGACGACAAGTGCTCAGGTTACCGCTACCACAGCATGCTCTACCTGTAATAATCTTTTTCTTAAATGGTAAGCTGTTTGACTGCCTGTTTACTGCCAATTATTCTTGGAAGAAGATAGTTATTGACCTTCTACTCTGTTTCACTAAGAACAGTTTTTAAACATTGCACTCGTAATTTAAATTATCTGACGTTATTTTTTACAAAAAATTTCCTTTGATAGGTACTTTGGCCTAGGTTCTCTAGCATAAGTGTATTTTACTGAAGAAAAAGAGCCGCCAACGTCTCATTCAGTATTCCACCTCATTCGTCCGTACGTGGGAGGAACACCAGAATATTCCGGCGGATTTGCATTCCTCAAAGCTGGCACAAAAAAAGGCAGGTCGTACAGGACAGACATACAAAAATCGGCTAGGATGTGGGAACTCCATCTCACGTTTTTTGTTCTGTCGTGACGGCAGACGGCCATTGAATTAACTAGAGGTCACACACCTTTTTGTGGTTCCGCACCTGAAGGGAAACGCAGTCATATTGCCGTCGCTGCAATATCTGTCCCTCTGCCACAAGCCTTTAATTCGTAAACTAAATATGTTTCACATTTCAAATTTTGAAACGTTATTTGTTCTAAACTCACATTAAAAGTTTCTTAAAATTATACTCTAAGGGGGTTCCAAAAAAAAAAAAAAAAAAATTATCCTTTTCAGGTTGTGACCGGAACAAGGAAAGTTTTATCATGAAATTACTTTGTCATAATATTTCATTGTGCTGTTAATTGAGATTGCAAAGGATCCTAATTTCTACTGCTACATAATTTCGTTGTGGCGCACTCTGTCCACCACGCGTGATTAGCCCGATAGCTATTGGTCTGCCATTCTGTCACATCAGGTTGTGACGTAACGCGCCTGGCCTTCGTTTCCAGAATATCAGTGGGCAGAGACATTGCTAAAATATTCGAGATCATGGCTGGAATTTAATAGCTAAGTAACTGCGAGGAAATTAGTTACCAGAATTCTTTAATTAAATTTGCTTTTCTTGGCATTTCCTTTTAAATTAAATACGTCAATTTAGATAAAAACATTTGGTAATACTTTGCAGCTGAAAAAACGTTTTTTTTTAATTAACCTGAATTTAACATGGAAACTTGGGTTCATGTTTTAACCAAATCAGGTGATCATGCAATGACCCTATAGAAGTGAAATATTCTAGACCCGTGACCGATTTACAAATTTTCCAAGACTCGACTAAATCTTAGGATTGCCGCCCCCTGAAGGTTGCCGTCCGGGGCAAGTGCTCCGGTTTACTTCTCCGCCCCCTCTCCCTTACTTCCGGCACTGCCCAGGGCCATACCGAAAACACGGACACTGAAACTAAAAGATAGTATTAGGTACGCGAGCATTAACGTGGCATTCGTGATTCGTACAGCGAAGTCAGTAGCCTAACTGAAATGTGTCAGGCATTGATTTTTGTGACAAGAGACTACTGACATGCCTTCTCTTTATAGAATACGTATTTATGTCGTACCCTTATTGTGCGCGGCTAGACGTGCTTTTTCCCGAATTTCTTTTTAATATACTTTCATCAGATTAGAGTTTTAAATGAATACCATAACTATATTATCTTGACGCCGGTCTTCTATGAAGTGATTTGTCTTGATATTTCTCTCGGTACTGAGTGGACAAATTTTACGAAACTACGTAAAAGTCTCAAATTATTATTTGAGTGATGGACTCCGAGAACAATTTTAAGTTTCTCAATGTACAATAGTGATCCAAAGTAATACTACTAATTAATGGAAAATTAGAGGTATCATTTCTATTTTCCTTTGACTACAAAAACTGACCAAGATAATAATTACTATATCGATCATTTCGGAGAACATCACAAACGGAGGGAAAGATAATTATTATGTGACTTCAGTCTGCATGAACACACAAATTATAAACTATTCCCCCCCCCCCCACTTCCCCAGCGTGGCTCAGTGTGCTAACCTTGGCGTTGCTCACTCAAGACCCCGCATGCCGTCCGTCCTCATTACAATTTTTAGGCGGTTTTCTGCGGCCACCAATAAAAATGCCGCAACGGAACCCAATCTCCGCCACATAAACTACACATTTGACAAAAAAAAAAAAAAAATACAATTATCACACTCAGAACAGAGTTACACGTTCCACAGATAGTTGGCAACATTACACTTTCCCCTTTAGTACGTAGTACTAACTGACAGTAAGTATAAAATCCTTGGCGTCAGCAATGGTATGGGGCCGTAAAAACATAGCTCCGATATGTAAAATCAGAAGCAGCCGTGCCCAAAATGTTTGGTAGAAGGCAGTGTAGAAGAAGAAGAAAAAGATATTAAATATAACCCATCATAATAATGTCTTTATTATTTATTAGACTAATTTTATACCTAAAGGCTTTCCAGTTCAATTTCACAATCTGAAAGAGAGAAAAATTTGAATTCCTATATAACTGTTAATAGTTACTGTAGTGCTTTATGCACTTCTCGTGGAGGTGGTTTCATTTTCCAGGTAGCAGGCAGATAAGCTCAGGAACACACATCCGCTCGCTCCGCTGGCCACGGGAACCTTCCGCACGGGTTATTCACACGGCGAGGCCTCCGCTACGCCAATGCAGCCTGCTTCCCTCCTTTGACTCGATCTGCCGGCGCCCATCCAGCAGACAAACCACTTCAAGCTGCACACCAGGGCAGCTAAATGATTAACATTAAGCTCGTGTTTATTCGCTCTCTTCACATCCGTGGTAGGCATCTGCGCCTTCTTTTTCAGTCAGTCTCAAACGTTTTCTAACATTTCTGCTGTCTTACGACACGCGAGCGGGTAACGAACTTTAGTAATCAGAGTGCAAAAAATATTCAGATCGAAAGTTCTTGTCACTAAAACAAATAAACTAAATGTGGAATCTTCTGTGATAATTTATAGTCGTAGCAAGATTTCATCGCATTTGCGAATATAAAACGCACACTGTCGTTAAGTGTTTGTTTGTGTGTTCGTATATTAGATAATTCACTAAAATAGATTCGTTCTCTTTCAACTACCTTTCTAGTCTTTTAATTCATGTTTGTTTGAAATCAGTTGTGTAATTCTCAGGAGATAAGACTAAATATGTTTAAAAATGTTTTCAATACATGCCATAACCTAATTTGACTTCTCCATCCAATCATTCAGATTCTGAAGTCACCTTTCAGTGAACTGTGTCTATGAACTGAAACACATCTTTCAAAGTTGTATAATCGTTCAGCGATTGGTTGCAGGTTTCAGGGAATTTTTCACAATTACTTGGAATTTTTCACAATTACTTGAAATTTTTACTGTATCAGTTAATAAACAAAGCAATACGTCGAAACGTTTTTCTAATTCATATGATTGATGGTGATTTTACTGGATCACAAAGAAGCGCTCAAACTGCAGAGTCGAAGGTTCGGCTTTAACATCGATTCTCTGTGGGAAAGAGACGCTGCATTGATGCTCGTTCGTCGACGTGTTAATATTTTCGGCATTTCCATATGTCACGTGCTCGCAAAATATGAGTACTCTGAATCGATGATATTAGCGTAAGCTCCCAATAAATCAACGGCCTTCGCTTGCGAACGCTCATAACTCTTTACCTGCACAATTTGTTTTTTGTATTCCTCCGTATTTTCCATCGAACGAGTGCCTTAACTGCCAGTAGATTTATAATTTACGAAGCAAACTTCCGAATGCCCTTGCGCCAACTAATTTTCTGAAGAGTGCCGGGGTGGCCGTCCTGTCAATAACAAAACTTGGCACATTACACATGAAATGTGTGCCACTCAATTCCGTGAATCAGCAACTGTTACAAGAAGAATGTCCAGCACTTTTTGGCAATATTGGAAACTTCTTCGTTTTACCAAAGGTATATAAAGCAAATATCTCGACGCCCTTGCACCGACTACTTTTCTGAACACCGTTTAACTACATGGTTTGGTTGTACTCATCATGTTGATGCTATCAGTCTATTATTTCACAACTTCTACAATGTCGAGCTATTTTGGTAGTCACTAGATATTTAGGCAGAAAAGTAAATAAAGAAAAAGATGATACAAATAAGTTTACTAGCGCATGATTTTATGGTTTGTAATAAAGTCTGAGACGTATTAATAAGGTAAATTCTTACTTTTCAGGAGCTAACAATGTCATCTCAGAGAAAATTATGTATATAATATTAGAATAAAGGTTTATAGGGGTAAGGGGCGGCAGGAACATTGCCACAATGTAGAGCCAGGGAATCTTCTACTTCGCACGCCTGACATGTCTTCGCTCACTCTGAGGAGGATTCGAGGCCCCCAAGTATGGAGTGCACATCATTATTTAGAGTATTAAAATAAACATTCTTCACAAGTTGAAATTATTTAATTAAGTATTACATTCTTAGAAAAACTGCATATAATAAATTCTTCTTCACCACCTTTAATCCAACAATAGGTTTCAGCTGCCTTTGAAGAGCTTTTATTCATCATTGGCATGGTCAGCTCTGATTTTACAGCAGCATTCCATCTCTGACGCCAAGCATTTTATACCTACTGCCCGTCGTAAAGCGTACTAATGAAGGATGTGAGGTGTTGCCATCTGTCTGCAAAATATGAGCTATGCTCTGAGAGTGATAAATGTATTTTTTGTTTGTGAAATGTGTATTTTATGGGGCGGAGACCTTGAGCCGTCCCGGCATTTGAGTTGATGGCGGCTAAAAACCGCAGCCAGGACGCCGGTAACTGAGCCACTCTGGCGGCTGCCACATATAATTCATTTACTACTCTCTAAAATGCTGTTTAAATCTTCAACTTCATGGAAAAAACCTTTGTTTTATATACCTCCTGAAAGCGGATAAGATCAATCTGAAATAGGAAATTCGTGCTGAGGTTGAATATTTGTGAAACAGGAGATTTTACCAACAGACATTGATGTAGATATTGCATTGTTAATTATCTTAACCTGTTATCTGCCAACTTCTCCTTTAATAGTTTATCGGGCTCGTTACCAAAGGTTGTCTGTGTACATTGGGGAGACAGATGGTATCAATAAAATCAGGAGCAGGTTACACAAGGAAGCAGTCTATTACAAATAATTTATATTTATTATAAAATTCATATTGCATGGTAGCACAGTCAAATATCACTTAACATACGACTTCTCAATTCTGCACAACTCAATTGTTCAGTACTTACCTTGTCTTACTCAATTGTTCGATACTTATAAAGTCGCAATCAGTCCTCTTAAATTAATATTGTACATTAAATTTCAGTTTATTCACTTACGAGAGACAGAGATAGAGGTAAAATTTCTCAGCTCACTAATGTCTGCTGGCTCCCATGTGGTGTCGCAGACAAAGCCCTAGCGCACATGTCCGGTCACTTCAACAGCATCAATCAGAAGGATGCGCTCTTGACTTGGAGAGCCCTTTATAAGTTCAAAACCAACCTTAGAATCTTAACCAGAGAGGTTCGCCAACAGTATTTGTGCGTTACGGAAATGTATGTGGAAAGCTTTTGCTTGTTCACAGTTGTCTGGCTTGACAGATGCCTTGGCGCCTACTACCTGCCCCACATATCTCACCAAACAATCAAGATGTCTGCTTACTCCAAACTCCTTAATGTTAAATATTCATACATGAAAATTACCAAATTATCAGTAAATATACACCGAGTGTGGTGGTTGAGCGATTAACGCTCTGGACTCGCATTCGGTAGGACGGAGATTCGAATCCCCGTCCAGACATCCGGATTTTGGTTTTCCATGGTTTCCCCAAATCGTTCCAGGCGAATGCAGGGATCCTTACTTCAAAATCCGAGGGCCGAATTCCTTCCCTCTCCTTGTCCCCAGTCCCATCCCGCCTATAACGACGTCGACAAGGCGTAAAGCCACAAGTTAAAAAAAAAGTAAACTTACACCTTACTACGCAATAATTACAAGTATACAATTTAAAATTACCAATGAATAATTGTAACATGTAGTAACATATTACAGTGTGGTGGAAAAATTAGGGGGGAATGCCTGCAGGGGACGGATTTTAAATTTAAATGGGAAGAATCAGACTGAAGATGATGATTGAGGAGGCAGACCAGAAGAAATAATCACTCAGGAAAATATAACTAATTTTGTTGAAAGAATTATGAGTATGGGAATAATGAGCACATTTCTTTTCCTAGAATCAAATCATCAGTTAATACTATGGAAGTACGCCAGTCTTCCCCTCCATAGAATGCCGAGGCTGCACCCACTGTAGGAAAAGTAATGGAATCTATTTTTCCCGGGATCCTGAAGACATGCCCTGCAAAAGAGTGAAACCATCATAAGAGCTTTTTATGCTGTTTAGTGATGCTTTTTCGAACAGCTGTCAAGGAAATAGCAAAGCAAGTTATTCAAAAAAGTGCTGATTCATCAGGACAATTTCCTCAGTTGCAAAACTTCAATTACCATGGATGGAATTCACGAGTGCGTATTTCATTTTGTACTGTAACTTCATATTTGCTATCTGGTACCCTCAGACTTCCACTTATTTGTTAACCTTTAAAGGTTTCTATGTTTCTGCCGTTTCATGTCAGATGATGCCAAAAAATGTTCTACGATCACATTTTTTGACACTTTTTAGAAATCACTTTTATGCGGATGATATAAAATCTTCGGATAGTTATTGATGAAAGTGTGTGGACCTTAAAGGGGGCTATGTTAGGGAGTGTACCCCATCTTTGCTTTTATTTCGTATGTACCAATGTCAGATCACGACCTTTCCGGTCGACCCGTATACATTAATTGCAGTTCTGCCGGCGGTTAGCTATCACGTCGTAAAGCCAAATCTTCGACTCACTGTTCAAATAACTTCACTTAGTTCTAACATATTAAGATTCTCGAAACACTATGCTTAATATTAATACTTGAACGGCGGTGTGAGTGTCCCAATACGTTCACTAATGTAATCACTGCACAGTATAAAAAGTTTAGTTCAAAAATTTATATAAACATTGGCTCCATTGTCAAAATGATAAATCATTAAAATAAACAGCTTCTGAGACGATTAGATATGGCGGCTGAACGAAGTGTGCAGGCAGGAGACAACCTCGTGGCTGCTTTGTTAAAAGGAGTTATAAAATAATGCTCAATGCAGTTCCTTGTGCCTTACGCGGTCAGTTATCATTTTGGTCCAAGCTGCATTTCAACCTTACCACGAACTCCGCTAATATTGCCACTAGAAAATCAAAGCTTCAGTCACACACACATTAGTGCATTCACTGTGCATCGCATTAAAAATTTGACTCAAAATCTTCATTTGTTGTTATTCTTTCTTTTTCGTTATTCAATATTTGTTGTTTGCAAGACTCGCAGATTTGCCACTACTAATTATTTATTTATTTACTTATCTGTAGATTCAAATGGTTCATTCGCTAGAGTCTGCAACGAACTGTATTTCATAATAGAGGAGAAAGTTCAAATACGGGCTACCACTTTTATTTTGGTTCTACTGTTTTACCTGGTCACTCAAAATGTATAATTTTGAGTTCACTTGTGTCTGTAAACAATCATGAAGGTGATATGAGGGGGGTTCAAAACGTCAATAACCAATATTAATTTTCCAAAATCAAAGGATTAAAAAAAATGTAAAATTACTCATTTTTAAGAGGTGGTCCAGATACAGGCTACTTGTATAAAAAGTTAAATTTATCTTTTATTAAGTTAAATTTTGATCAAAAACTTTATTAACTTGACATCTGACAATGTTTCTCTCTCTCTTTACTTTTTTTTTTACTTTCTGATGTTACAAATATATTTCGTTTTTCAATCCAGCACACTTGTAGAACTGAATACTTCGAATCTGACATCATCTGAAAAGAGTCCATCTCAGAAAATGTATGCTGCATTGTCGTCACCACGTTTATCCCACGGAGAAATCTCACTGTCGCCATTAGCAGGAGGGGCCCTCTGGTCTTCTTCCGAGTCCAACTCTTCGCCGAGCTGATCTGGTGGGCTTTTTGGTTTGGCCTGGCAATTTTGGATTATTTAATTTTGGATTATTTTTCCTTGCTGAGGCACCTGCTTGCACTTTCATTATCATCTGACTACTGTTCAAGGCTGTACGCTCCTCACTTTTCTTCAATCATTTGCTGTATAGAGATCCCGTTAAGATGCAAGTCTTGGCGCACTTGCAACCACGATTGCTTCTTCTTTGCAATGGTGGGGATCGAAGGTACCTCATATGGACTAACTCTTCTGGACGTTGATTCGGGTTGCTGAAATCTTCGCGTTCACTTCTCAAGAGCTAGCCCGTCATTGGACCACCAATTGTAGCCCGTTTTTAGACCATGCAGTACTCCAAGTCGAAAAGGACAGGACAGTTCACCTACTTTGAGAGGAGGTGGAAGCCATTTACTTTCCTGAATAAGTAAGAAAGAGAGAAATTAAAGTTTGCATATTTTGAAAAGCTTAACGTTTGTCAAAAGGAAGATTTCGGATAAAACTATTTGGGCAAACGCACGTGTATCAGGGAGCAAGTTCAATTCCTCACTACTCTTCCCCCACCACTTGATGTTCCTTTTGCTGTCATTCTCGTGCCTGCGCACAACCCCCTTCCCCCACTTTCAGCAAGTAGCCCGTATATATACCCTAGCCCGTCTTTGGACCTTCTCCTCTACTATAATAACATTTTATGCGTAACAAAATTTTAAAAGATAAACACAAATCCTATAAACTACGAAAACAGTACAAATACTACATACAAGCGTCTGAAATAATGACGTCAGTAACATGGAGTCAATGAAAGCAAATGAAATTAATTACGCTATGCCACCTAATATTAGTTTTTTTATTTTTTAAATGGTTAACGTCTCTTAACAGCGAGGTCTTTAGAGCCGGGAAGGATAGGGGGCAAGGAATGGGAACAAATTCGGTCATGGCCTTTTGAAGGAAGCACTAATATTAGTTTTAATTGCAGTTCAGGCCTGATAGATCGCAATCAATGTGGAACTAATGCACAGTGATAGTGTCCAACGCTGACAGGGGATTGGCTTATTCGAGTGCAGGTGATGGAAGAAATTTTAATCGTAAGGACTTGGCAGGCAGGGTAAGAGAGGTTATGGTGCACAATCCCTAATCACCAGATTGTGCGCCACTGTCCTGGACACAGTTGGTGGTGATTCACCCGTTAATGGGGACACTAAGCCTGGCGGTCTCTGTTGTCTTTCGGAAGAATAGGCCCAAATGGGTAGACACCGGGGTTCACCCTCTCTCTTCTTCAGCTCTCATTTCATACAGCACAAACAACATACTATTCTGATCGCACACACCATCACAGTCATCCAGACCTACAATAATGCATACGAATACACACTAGGAAATACAACGGGGAACCACCCCAGTTCATACTCCCAAAAGAGTTGCCATTTAGGGTAAATCTCCAGGGTAACCGCCTAATCCCGGAATTGGAACGGCATCATAAGAAGAAGATTCTTCATACTTCTTTTTCTCAGTTGATTAACTAAACAGAATCAACAACAGCCTGGTGGTTCAGTGGTTAAGGCATCTGCAAGATTGAAAGGTCGTCGGTTCGAATCCTTGTATGGATGGGGATTTTCATGGGCACTTAATCCTACCTTCAACTCTGGCATATCTTACTGTGTAGGGTTAAGTTCGTTAGGACGTTTCCGTGGTTCGCATTCCACGTTAAACTGTACCACTCTAGCGCTATAACCCTAGTTGTAACATTGATGTACACACATCCACAGCAAAATTCGAGCCAAAACAAAGGCTTAACGCGGTCTTAGTTGTCCCAAACGAAATTATATACATACATAAAAAGCATGAATGCTAATAAAACAACGCTTATGATCTCGATTATGTAATAACACCTCTGACCGTTGTTAATCGAGCAACGAAAGCCGGACATCAGTGTTACGGACACAATTAAGCAATGTTTTTAGTAGTGTTCCATTAGTAATAATAGCAAAACGTAATAAAAATTATAAACAGTTCATGGATTAAATGCTGCAAAACACAACACATTTTTAATGCAGAAAAAATTATTTAAAATATGAGAAATTAAGTGTTTGGGAAGACCAAATGATCGGCAACCTGTATCAAAAATTTAAATGTATTCAAACAAGGAGCCATTTATCTTATATCTTTAAACGAGCAGTTTTTGTCTATATATATTTGGGATCTCGGAAACGGCTCAAGCGATTTGTATGAAATTTCATATTTAGAGAACATTTCGTTTTTTTTATGTTTACCTAAATAGTTATCTTCCCTGCAAAAACTCTATTTTACTAAAAATCAGCAATTCTTGTATTTGGTGTCTTGAAAACGGATCTAACCTCATCTCGTAGAAGCTTCAGGTACCAGTAAGCGTCTGTTTGGCTAGAGTAAAGAACTGTGCCCCTCAAAATGCCTAAAAACCCTTCAAGAAAAACGTTTTATTTTAATCAAACTTTACTAGAAATCTTGCATATTGGACAGGAATCGGAAGATGCCAACCGAAGATCGGTCACCCAGGTGCTATCATATTTAACGAAGAATGATTTTCGATTTTGATGAGGTTTTTTATTGTTTTTGGTTATTGCATTAAGGTAACAAGTCAGCAGTGCAAGAAGGCTATTGGCGGAATTCTCGAGCTACATCAGTTTAGTGTAGTGAATCGACGCTTGTAGCTTGAAGCAATTGGTTTTAAATGTGAGCAGATGTTGGCTTAATAGTAGACCTAAAGTGTTTGTTATTTGTGTTCAGAAAGTGTACTGACGAATCCAGATAACTTCTTGTAGTGAGGAATGCTACCAAATAAAAATATGAATAATAGGCTGAAAATCTGATTTTTTCATCCTTCTTGGTGCGAATACTTCAGTCCAAATGTGATAAAGGTCACAGAAAGAAGGAAAACGATCGGAAAGAGATAATCGCCAGGGAAGATTAACTTGATCAGCAGTTAACAGGACGAAATATGACTGACGACCCAATTGATGGAGACCTAATAACGGTTAAAGGAATTTTCGACAGTTGGAAGCTAATTGTTCCTGTCAGGAGACAAGCGTGACGGGTTCACATGTATGCGTACACAGAAATAAAGTGAATACGCCGGTAGAATTGATTGACTCGATAATTGATGTGAATTCCGTCATGAGAGTGGAGGTCAAATTCACAAGATAATGAAAGTGACAAATTACCAGCTTCCCAGAATACGAATAGGAACATGATGTTTACTGTTGACGATATTTTGCTTCGACCCAAATTTGGAGGTTTTAAGTGATTTTCTCAACTGTTTGGTTAGATCATTCATCTCCAAAATAACATTTCTGCATTTATACATGTAACAGATATCGCTCTAATTTGAGTTATTACACAACTCCTAATCAGTCTCAAAGTCGGCGTCTGATGTAATATGAAGAAAAAAATCTAAACTAGTGATAGATTTTTAAAGTTAATTTTTTAATAAATTTTTGAGCAACATCACAATAGCAAGAGAAAAAATGGTACCCCTTTACTCTACAGATGCGACAACTGTGTACACCCGAAACTTGTGGTTGGCGGGAAGGGGGAAATGAAGTGAATCATAATTAGTGTTCTACGAGCTAAGTGCGAGTGGGCTGGTAGCTCAGTGTTTCAGGCGCCTGCTCTCAAAATTTCGCACTCTATTTCCCTTGATCTAATACCGGTGTGGCAACGAAATTTTGTGAGCTGTGCCAGGACACTCCGTGACTCGGATTCCACATTAAACTGTTGGTCCCAGAAAGCACTTGACCGTCTTACCTCTGATACGATGTCTTAGTAATCCTCCTTCGGGAGGATCCAACCAAACTTCGGGTTGTGGACTACGTTAGTTAGATAGGTTACATGTAATTTTTTCCAAAGTGTTCAATTTGATAGCCGTAACTAGGACTCTGAGCGTTGTTATATATGTGCTGAAGACTGTGGTGATGTTATTTCGTGTAATGTTTGTTATTAGTGTTCACGTTTTGTATTAGCGAATGGAGATGGAGATGAGAGAAGACAGAGAGTGAAAACAAGTAACGCTCCATTAATAGATATTCCGATAGATATGAGATATATCGCCAAGATTAACGTCACTGTCCGACGAACAAATTACTTTAACAGAGTCACTCCATACGAACTTAGAAGTTTTGGAATTTAACGCTAGGCTTTCTAGTAGGCATCTGCCGTTTGGGAGTTGTACACCACCACCTCTCCTACCCTTCTGCCCAAGTCCTGATGGCCAAAATTAATTCCACCTGCAGAGCTCAAACAACTTACTCCACTACAGGTGACGGTATCCATCAGTGCGGAATCTACGAAATGGTTCCAAGTGAATCGCTTCTTTTACAAGTGATTATTTTTAATACTTTTTTATACAATTTTCGTATTTTATTTTTGAATATCAAGTAGTATGCAATTCAATATGAAGAAAAAACTCATTACACAATGCCAAATAATCCACTCAGTTGTGGATCAAAAAAACTGCGTCAGCCACAGAGCGATGTGAACGCATTTAGTCGCGTAGCTAAACATTCAGCTTATTCGGTACACAGATAGATACGTATATTGTTGAACTTAATACTGCATTCTGAAAGCATTTAATGTAACTATATTGAAATTGTTCTGATTGAAAAGTCGCTTAAGCAGGGTCCGTTGACTTAAATAGTTTCAAAATCCTGTATCTATTAGAGATGCAACAGAAAGAAAATAGACTACTTGGATACATAAGTGTAGTGTTATGGAATATACACTACATGTGGCACACTTCCAAATATGTGCACCTGGGTTGTTGGACATAGCAGAGGGCGATCACGGACGATTCAGAGGGTGACTGTGTGGGTGATTGAAATGACAGTTTCTGCCATCTATTGGGCACATACTTAGACGGCATTTTGGTTACATGCTTTGCCACCACCAATGGAGCGGACGTGGATCGGCTGGAGGAATCGGATTGGCTGTGCAGTTTTCTACAGCGCAAAAGATCCTCGACATGTGGGTGCAAAGGGAGAAGAGAGACGGTCTGCTGCTGGTGGAGAGGAAGGATTCCATGTTATGACCTGGCTGAATCAGATTCGAAGTGGTGGATCAGTTGGTGTTGTTTCTTCCTTTTTTTGTGAGCAGTGAATATGAGCCCACCTAAGTGCAACGAAGCCATCGTTTTCAACCTGTGCCGTGAATATAACATCGACATGGTAATGTAAAATTAATTGCAGCAGCATGTGTATCCACATGTGACCTCTGGAATACCCGAAGCGCCTTGAGAGAGTTTCAAGTGTCTCCGCATTATATATTTTTAACAAGTTTGGTTTTTTTGAACAATAAGGACAGTGCCCAATAATTTGTCTATTTGAAGTTTAATTATTAGCCATGCCGGAAGAAATGTTCTGTTATTGTAATTAGATTTTAACTCACAGTGTTTCCTTTCTTTTTAATAAATATAAATTGCTTGTAAAATTATTACCAGGTAGTTTTATCCCATACAAAAGACAAAAATCAATACTTAAGTAAATTTCGCAATTTTCAATTAACAGTAAATTTAATTTAATATATAAGTAACAGACAAAACGTTACAATAAGATCAGTTGGATACTTATTTGTGTATGGTGAGACAATATGTGGTCCAAATTATGGGTATAAAATAAAGTTATTTAAAGAGCTTTATAGGATGCAGTTTGATTTTTGAAACACAGGAAGTAGATGAAGAGAGAGTTAAGTGAGCACATGGCAATGTAGATTGGGTGAATACTGACAGAAGACATATGTGTAATACGTGGCAGAGATCATCATAAACTAGCACTCGGTAATTTATCGAGGGAGCTGGTTAAGAATTTACCTCAAAGATCGGTAGCATTGTAAATAACGTGATGGAAGAGAAGGACTTGAAATAAGCTACACGACGCTAATAATATTAATAAAACAGCGCCTGCGTGAAACTCAAAAGGAATAAATTTTTCCCCATATTTCTTAGACTCATTGAAACCTTCTCTCATTCTCGAGCTACGTGTTAATTTAACATCAATCTAAGGGCTCATAAAGCTTTCAAATTCAATGCCATCACCAGGCTTCTAATGACAGAAGACTCTTCAAAAGAGTTCTGCGTTTTTTCTGACATAAGTCTTGTAAAATTGTAAGTTATGTCGTATTGAATAATGGCGTACTGCATAGCGAGAGTCGTGAATCGTTTCTAGAGGAAAAAAATTGTTGTCTGACACATTGATGTAACAGACAGGTTTCAGGAAAGATACGAGTAGTTCGGGTCTAGATTAATTCTTAAACAAGTACTTAGAAGGCTTTTTCTAACACATTAATTTCTTTACTGTACATACCTGATACCCAAAGTTTCCACAAAATCACAGGTTAGTAAATGTCATGTGCACTCTATCGCAAAATACTGAGCGATAAAAAAATATCGCTGCTGTCCCGAAAGTCAGAAATTCTCGGCAGTCTTTCTAGAGGTAGATTATTTGGTTTGAGCTGTACTTTTTTTATTTATGTACTCAAATAAATTATTCTCATATATTACCAATACTGTGTGAGAGGTGTTCTGCAATATTTATTTTGTGAGTAAAAGAACTTGCCAAGAAATTAGCGTAATTGTAGATTATTTGGTTTGAGCTGTACTTTTTTATTTATGTACTTATAGAAATTATTCTCATATATCACCAATACTGTGTGAGAGGTGTTCTGAAATATTTATTTGGTGAGTAAAGGAACTTGCCAAGAAATAAGCGTAATTTTATTTTCATTGCCACGCTTTGGACAATAGCTACGAAATTTTGAAGCTACAGAAATGGAGACTTTTACTAACCTAATTCACAACGCTCTTTGAACTAATGTGGAGGAAGGTAATGTGAAATATTGAATTAATTAGACTCTCATCTCCTTCGCCAGTGGGGTGGAGCATGAAAATCAAATGAGTAAAGATAAAATCCCATTCTGTAATTAAATTAAGTTCCTCAACTTTCATTTTTCTGGGCCTTCATTTTACTTGTTGGAAACGAGATTTTATTAAAGACGGACTTTCATCACTTGAAAAAATTGCATATTCACCCCAATCGTCAATAATATTTTTAGCTAAAATATTGAGAGAGAGGGGAGGGGGGATAAATAGGTAAATTTGAAGTAAATGACACTGCAGTAGAAATTAATGTTTCTGAGACAATTACTATTTCTTATAACTCCACAGACTAGATCCAACAGTTGATAAGAGACATAAATCTATTTCTGTACTTAAGATCAAAATGTCATAATTCCTTCACGGTGTGAAATAATTGTAGGAATAAGTGTTTGAATATTTTGATTTTTATTTCATCGCCACCGTTAACCACAAGATACTAACAACAATTTCGAAGTCTTAGTCTATATTTTACAAAAAAAACAACACCGTATATAAGTGTTTATATAAAATATTCAAATTTGTTACAATATCTTTAAAAAACTGTGTCGTAACTACTTCCATGAAAATGAACTTTCGAGTCTGGAATTTAGGAGAACCCTAGTTTAAATCCCTGTAAGGCCATCCAGATTTCAGTTTTCAGTGGTTTCCCTAAATCACCCAAGGAGAACGACGGGCTAGTTCATTCAAAGGGCTGTGGCAGATTCACCAATTTTTCCCCACCTGTAATTATCTGGACGTCGACTATGCGTATAGCCCTAAGAATGAACTTGAGAGATTAAGCAAACTGTAATCCTTATATTAAAATCTAGTGTCCGGGCATGACTTCGCACAGATGTAAATTGGTATAATGTGGTATGACTACCGTTCTCTCCATTTCTAACGTTAAGTAACATCTCAGCAAAATGTTTATTATATCCAGTGTTCCCATGTTAGTTTTTATTTCCAAATTTTGTCATCTGGGCAAATTTTATATCTTTTTGAAGAATTATTATTATTTGTGCTTCCAACAATAGTACACACTATAAAATCATTTATGTCCCTAAATTGTATCCCTTATTCATTCAAATGTAATTGTCTTTTCTGTGTGACACTAATATAATTTTTTTTCATGGTTCTTCTGTATAATTTACTCAACTTATTCTCATTTCAAATTATTTCATTTTGATTACATAAACATTAATTTTTCCTTTTATACGGAAGTGGCATACGCGAAATTAGATCCGTCTTGGAATTCAGGGTCTTTGTGTAAAATTTGAAATTTATACGTTCAACCATTTAGCTTTCTGTAACTATTAAACGAAAAAGAAATCTCTCTTTTAAAAGTTTGCAGATGACGATAGTTGAAAATTTCAAGGAAACTTAGACTTGTGTAAGTTTTATTTTCCAAAATCGTGAATTATGTACATATATTGGAAAGTAATAATATAATTCCGCCGTCTTATAACATTAGAAGTGATCATTCTTAGCAAAACATATGTGTAACACATTGGAACAATAAGAACGAACTCACAAGATTATTGTATGTGCAATGGAATACCCACGCCTCATACACAATCTGTTCGGAGTAATGTTCCGATACTGACGATATGTAACGCAGAAGTAGTCATATAGAAGCCATAAACGATGGCAGTTAATATCTCTAGAACAGTACCACAATTTCCAGAACAGATTTGCGAAGTTCGTATTACGTAGCTTTGCGCCTCTACACAAAGCCAGATTCGTTATTCAGGACATTACATCTAAGTTCTCGATTAAATTTTAACTGCAGAACTTTTTTTATGGAAGGTCTTATACCTCTGTCGTAAAAGTAAGCTATTCGTGTTTTGCAGTTTATACGACTCAAATTTTTAACTGCCTTCATATCTGGAGTTTCCATATTTTTCCCAGCCGATAACGAACATTTGAACGCCGCATGCCCAGCGAATTACATACCACGACACAGGCAAAAGAAATGATTTTGTCTAAACCTCTTTTCACAAATACAGCATTTTACGGCTTCAGGCTCAATTTATCGTATGATTTATGCCTCTAAAGTAACGACGACAGCTCTGTATAAATTTTTGTTGATCTGTATCATAAAACAATAATAAAACCAATAATAAGTAAAAAATAACTTCCGTCACTAATCAGCTTCCATAGTATGAACTCTCCAGAAAATGATAAGAGTAGGCAGTTTGACGTTTCAACTTTGAATCCATCGTCTACATTGAATATCCAGTTACATTTCGCGATAGCGATCAAAAAACACGAGAGTATGTACTTCCGTTTTTTCAAACAACAAATTTGGTCATAATTTTGTACGTTTGCTGTAAACTTCGATTTACAAAAGACCTAAAATCGCCATTAACAGCGAAAAAACAACAGCAAGTGACCATGGACAACGAGCAATCAGCAGCGTGGGGACATGTACTGTACGTAACAGAACTTAATGGCACAGGCGGCTGATGACTTTTAACCGTAGCGCGTATCTTATAACCGACACTGACATGCGTTTGAGCCGTGAGGCCTTTCTGACTTCAGGAATCAATCATCTGGCAACTGAACTGGTCTATAGAGTTTCTTTTTTAAATATTGAAATGTCACTTATCTACGTGTCCATACGACCAGTTCCAGTCTTCCAATATATGTATATCAGAATTTCTACAGTACAACGTGTCCATTAAATTTAGACCACACAGGATGTATACAACTATTATTTAAAATCACCAATGCCCTGCGAAGTCGAAGTTACGGAGCGTCTATAAACCACGTAGCTCCATTTTGGCCTCCTGTGAATCCCCCTCCCCCCCCCTCCCCTACGTAGCCCTACGTTGCTTTTGTCCCCCCCCCAATTGGCACGTAGCTTTTTTTCCCTTTTATTCCAGAAGACATTTTGTACTGTTTTCTCCAGTCAGACTATTGTAAATTACATACAGAGATGATTAACTGAGGGAAATAAATATTCACATGCTGTTGTGTGTTCTGTTCCTCATTTTAACTGTTAAAAATGTTATGAAAATGAAGCTACGTGGCCTAACTTGGGAACCTCTCCCCTCCCCCCACGTAGTGTAGCCTTCTAGCCAACATCCCCCCCCCCCCCCCCCCGCTGGCTGGACCGAGCCATGTAGTTTGTGCACGCTCCCTTAGCATGGTAGGCATCAAACTTTGTTCGTAAACTGCCTGGGCCAAATGATACATTCACTTTAGGCTTTAGTAATATTCACTGGAAAAACATAGATGCTTAGCTGGAGCGAGAGGGTTCTTACAGGCAATCATTTCGTATCAAAAATTAACCACTATTCTGGACTTGAAATTCTTCCAACCATGGAATTCTTTAAGCAGGTGCTGTTTTTATAACTTCGGATTTCAGTCAAGCGTCAGTCACTGCTCTCATTGAAGAATTGATTCTTATCGCCACTTTTTCATCTCTGTAATTAGTATTTTAGTGTTCTACCTAATTATTACCTCATTCCTCTTTCAAAAAGTATTTGCCCATGTTGTTAGTTTTATAAGTTGAAGGATGGGATATATATGAGAATTGATACATTTAACCGAAATAATAATCCTCACTTTTCTTAGGCTTTTCAATAGCAGTAGCAATAAGAGTCATTAACAATATTTAATGCGGCCGTTGTTTGATAGGCAGCCAGTAGCTCCAAAGATTCAAAGAAAAGTCAGGAATTAGCAGTGGGACTTTAGGATTATTGGAATGGTTTTACCAAGTCAAAATTCTAAGTGAGCGGAACTCGACAGAATAAGCGATAAAGGTTTATACGGTCGAATGGAGATGCAGAGAGAGAGTCTTGTGATTATTGCGTACAGGTGCGTTTTACTCTTTTTCTCTGTGTTATACCGCGAGGTCGATGCGAAGCCTCGTAATTGGAGGATTCTGGCCAGGTAATCCTGGGCGCCCGCCTCCTCTCTTGTGTAACGGATATTGGGCCGGCACAGTGGAATGGGAGAGTGAGCTCTCCGCTCTGCCGGGGAAATTAAAACCGCCGGAACACAGCGGTCAGCCGGCCAGTATGGGGATGTAAAAGACTCTCCCGTCGAAACAGACTACTCTATTAGCATTATAACATTCTTGGTGGGAAAATTTAAATTAATGAACAAACAAACTGTCACGATTATGCACCAGCAATCATTTATCTCTGTTCCCTGTAGATATTTGTGTCAACGACCAACTTCTTTAGTTGAATCTCTCACTAAAGATGTTCTATTTTACTCTTGCAGCTAAATTTTCGCAGCCTATTTTAAATATTTGTTGGACACGTTCTGGAATTATTTTCAAAAGTACAAGAAACACAGTAAGTTACGTGTCACCAAACGGGTACCTTAATTATTTGTGAAACGGCTCTACACTGATATTATATATGCAAAAGTATATCTGTCTGTTTGTTACGTTTTCACTACTAAACGGATAAATCTATCTTGATGAAATATCACAAGGAAATACGATGTATCACAGGATACAGGATACTTATTCCGGGAAAAATAACATATTTTGCCATGAAAATTTAAAAACAAACCGAAAGGTGACATACAGGTGCTTATTGTGTATAAGCCTCTGTAATGTAATATCGGTGACTCATGTTTTGTTTCTCTCGCAGTCAGTTTGTGTATGATCTGTTCATATATAGAAACTGCTTATTACACCGAGTCATATGGTAAGCTCTCCATCCTGGCATTCGAGAGGACGGAAGTTCAAGTCTTCGTGTGTTTATCACCACAGGTGATTTCTGGGATGGTTTACTTAAAAGACCATGACTCATTTCCTCTCCGTTTCCTCCCCTCCAGTTAGGTTAGCTGAAGAAGGTCCCTGAGACCATACAGCAGGCCGCCTGAGATTAAAGACCCATGAATCAGTGCTACTCCAGACTATTATTTTGTGTTTGTTTATCAAAGAAAAGCCCGCTCACTTAGATTGTTGCTGGTTTTAGATATGTTTAAAATTGTGTATCTGTATGAGACAGGTCATTGGAAGAATGGTGTGTTAATATCTTTCTTGTCATATTATCAACTCCGTGCTTTTTGGGGACATATGTTACCTGACTTACAGCTTTCCGTACCTAGTTCTAGCAATAAAATCCACACGTACGATGTCGCGGGTAACAGTTAGTTACTTATAGTTGTCGGTATACAAGGAAACATGTACTTTTTGTAAGAATATTCCATTATTCAATAATGGTAGAACCTTTCCTACTCATCTCAAAATTGTTGGTATCACAGTCCTCAAATCTTTCCCTGCTAAAATACGTTCATGCTAATGTGTTCCCCTAATTGTATTTGTTATAAAAAAAAATACCTGTACTGGAATTGATATATACAGACGTACAACACAATCGTTTGTGTATTTCCTTACTGCAGTTCGCAATTTCGATAATATTAAGAACAACTTCCTCAAACTTATACAAAGCTTTTCAGTGCGAAGAACAAAACTGATTACCTGAGTAACATGACGTTTGGGAGATAGGTTGAATGATATGCACACAGTTATTAGCGTATAGAACAAATGGCAAAAAAAAAAAAAAAAAAAAAAAAAATACTACAGAACGGGGTCAAGGACAATTTCAAACGAATCGTAACGTTTTTAGTGAAGAATGTTGCTTAAGTTCTTGTACGTGAGATGAGAGTTTGCTGTCAATTGTTAAGGTGTAATTGCCCTTGTGACGTGTCATACCTCCTGCACTGAATATGCTGATATTATTTTGTGGACAGTCGTTGCTGGTCACTGAGCTGTACACTACAGAAGCTGATGCTTCAAAGGCACATTAGATTGAAGAGAGACGTATTTCTACACAAATTCCCTATTAGGTTTTTTGTTTTCCTAATGGCTTTACGCCTAGTCGACGCAAAGGTCATTAGATGCGGGAAAGGACTGTGGGCAAGAAACGGGAAGGAATTCGGTCAGGCCTTTTGAAGGCACCATCCCGGCAGTGATTTCGGGAAGGAATGGAAAACCTAATTTTGGATGGCTAGAAGGGGATTCGAACTCAGGAATGCGAGCCCTATTCATATTACCATGGTTTACGTTGTCTTGCCAGGAGCAGTCTACACTATATGGTATTAGGCATCAGAGCACTGCTGACACAGTTTTCTATATTTTATAGATATTACGGTGTTCTAGCGATACGTACCATTATTAGATGGTGCTGTCCCAGTAAATACAGATTTGCATGAAAGTAAAGTAAGTTTGTGCTCCAAGGAATCAACTTGGGATGTCAGTAACATAATTTCCGTACCTGACTTAAGCTAGAAGTTTTTTTTAAAAAAATACACCAAATGGAAAATTATAAGTAAACTGAATGAATTTGATCTAATTTGTACTGAGAATCTTTCTAAATTACTCGTATGGTACCCTGGAAAAATCAAATAAACCACTGTTTACTTCAAGTGGCATAGAAGCATATCGAGAAACAAAATATTAAAAATTAAAAATGTTATGCCTAGTGATATAAAATCAATTTTATTGCTATTTTACAATATAAACATTCAGTAACTGCTATTCGACAAGTTGAGTAAACATTTATTTGTAATAATAAATATAGGCATAGAAAAAAACAGTGAAGTAATTTGACTAAAAATCTAGTTTCATTAAAAATACAAGAAAAATATCTCATGAAATTCCTAGTCCGAGGAAAGGGATAGGGTCCGTAACAAAACAGATCATTACTGCTGAATTTTGAATATATTATAACTCAGGCACTGCTCTGTCTAAAAAAATTCTTTGCCTTTCATAGTTATGATACTGATGCGCTAAAATACAAGAATTTAAAGAAAATTTTGTTACAATCACTCTCTGTTAACCATTAGAATCTAACAGAACGAGTAATTTTTTGGGATGTTACTGATAATATATCCGTTTGATCTCAATGTCGTATAGCCAAAGTGTCTAACGACAGTGTTATCCAAATATTTTGTAACAATCTAATCTCACTGCATTAAATGGTCCTGCAGTTTTGCAAGAAATCCCAACTTTACAAGTATTCTACCGCACTTCACTAGTTGGATTAAAGCTCTGTCAGAGATGAATGACTTTAAAAATCCGAGGCGTGATCGCGATTGTGTCAGAAACATTCCGAACAGTCTCCGAATTCCTAGGTAACGTCACCACATTACTGCGGAAGTCAGTATTTCTCCTGGTTTGTTGGCGCAAAATGCGGAAGCACTGCGAACTAAAGCGCAGTTACTTCGCAACTCCCAGCTTGCGTGAAAGCGAGACTTGGAGCAGAACTCACGGCAAGTCGCTCTCAGTAAGAACTGTACTACCTCGCGATTCAAGTCTCCTCCATAGTTAGATGCAACAGCAGTTACGACTGACTATGACGTCGGGAAGGCTAGTTATCAAATAGTGCGCTGAATTTATAATTTATTCTCCTCCAATTTTATTTTTTGTGTTCTTCCCTTTCAACACTTGTGTGCGAGTGTAAAATCACTTCTTTAATGTTTTACTACAGTATAACATTTGTTAATTTTGCCGAAGGACTTCCACATTAATTATCCCGACCACTTATTCATATCGCTAGGGTCAGGAGACTTACTAAGGCAATTAACAGCTTCTCAGCCTTGGGTGTCAACTTCTGCACTGCCGACAGAATTTTCTTTGATGTGAGAAACGTGCTGCCTGTCTCATTCCCTGTTTTGAAGTAAAAAGAGCCTCCAGATTTCTTCTACATAACTGGTTATTCTCAGAAGAACGATCATTTTCAAGCTCCTTTGTTTCCAGCGTATAGTCAGAAATCGTTTGCAAAGGTGCGCAGTGGTTTGAGTCGAGGAGAACTTGTACTTGGATACGAAAACATGTGGATTAATTAAAAAAATTGCACCTTTTCTTCTTCTCTCAAAGTTTGATAATGAGTGACATTATGAGTGACATTGCTCGTTGACTTGTTGTATCAGTGATTGCGCAGGTGATTCCCGTTTTCAAGAAAAGAGATCGGAGAGATCCTAGGAATTATCGAGCGATATCGCTAACATCTGTTTGCAGTAGAATTCTGGAGCATGTCATATGCTCTAACGATATGTAGTTTCTAGATGAAAACGAGCTACTTACAGCATACCAACACGGATTTCGGAAGAACCGATCATGTGAAACGCAACTGGCTCGCATGATGTAATGAAAGTTATTGATGTAGGATCACAAGTTGATGCTATTTTCTTGGATTTTCAGAAAGCTTTTGACTCTGTTCCACACAACCGACTCTTAGCGAAGATCCGAGCGTATGGTATATCTGATCAGATTTGCGAATGGATACGCGATTTTCTAACTGGTCGGTCACAGTATGTCGTTGTAGACGGGGAAGCCTCTTCTAAACTAGATGTTACTTTGGGCGTTCCTCAAGGAAGTGTAATAGGACCACTTCTTTTCTTAATTTTTATAAACGATCTCGGTGACAACGTTAATTGCAGGATGCGATTTTTTGCTGATGATGCACTTATTTATAGGGAAGTGAGGTGGTCTGACGATTGCTTACAAATTCAGCGCGATCTGGATGTTATTTCGGAATGGTGCCGTGAATGGCAGCTTACACTTAACTGTAAAAGGTGCAAGGCAATGCACATAAGTAATAAAAATACCACGCTTGCTCAGGAGTACAAAGTTAATAATTCAGTTGTTGACACTGTGGATTCCCTGAAGTATCTAGGTGTAACAGTACAAAGCAACATGAAATGAGACTTGCACATAACTTCCGTCATAGGCAAAGCTAATTCCAAACTACGATTCATAGGACGTATTTTGAGAAGTTGTAATGCTCATACAAAGGAAATAGCGTACAAAACACTAGTGCGTCCGCATTTGGAATACTGTTGTGGAATTTGGGATCCGTATCGCAAGGGATTGATTGACACATTAGAGAAAGTACAGAGAAGAGCCGCTCGATTCGTGACTGCTAGTTACAGTCCTTACGTAAGTGTCACAGAGCTGATTCGTGGGTTGGGCTGGGATTGTTTGGCGGACAGACGACGTCGTTTTCGTTTGAATTTGCTGGAGAATATGCGAAAATCTTTAAGTTACGAGTGCAACAAAATACTTCTTCCGCAAACCTATTTAGGTCGCAATGACAGGAGGCATAAGATTAGAGAAATAAGATGCCATACTGATACATTTATGTATTCCTTCTATTCTCGATCTGTTCGGGATTGGAATGCGCAGAATTAGGATTGTTGCTTAGCACCCTCTGCCACCCACAGTATTTGTGATTTGCAGAGTATAGATGTAGATCAGTTATATTCCATAGAATGAAATGTAACTCATAAATTGGAATGACAATTGGGTTTTTTAATCCAAAGCAGGCATTATGTTCCGTTTGTAACTGATTCACACCTAACGTTGGCGCAACTCATTTCAACCAGAAACATGTTTTTAGTCATAACAATGCACCTTACCTTATTTTTCCAGAAGCTGTGTACCTGAAAAGAGTGACTTTCCCCCAACTTCATATTTCCTCACTATGCACTTAATTAATGAAATGAATGCGGTTTTATTGATTCTAGAATCATTCTAATAAATTTAAGGAACAGAATCACATAATACGTAAACCATTCCGAGTTCAGTATAGTTTCCATATGACGTAGGTATAGCGAAAGACTTTCAAATCTGAAAAACGGAGTAATAAATTAGCCTCAGACCTTAGCCACAAGTAACTAAAATGGCAGAAATATTTTGCAGGGGATCTGCATATGAAGTCACAGAAGAGCCGTCACCACGACAGCAATATAGCATTATTATCAGCATAAAACATCTGTCACTCTGGTCGACCACATCGATATTCCTGACATAAAATCTGTCTTGTCATCTCGCATGAGTGCAGGATAACTCATCACAGCAATAAACAGTAAATTAACAAAACAGATAACAAGTGCTGTAGCAAATTTGTTTTATAATTGGATATCGAGACTCATACAAGCGAAGAAATACTGTTACTCTTTCCTGGCAACAGGTAAATTGTAAATTGTTACCTTTGTGAATTATGTCGCGTAATGTCTCATGATATTTGTTTTTAACGGAGAACCTTATAGCTGTTTTCATTAATTTTTCCCTAACGGTTTCGTTTAACTCTTTTAAAAGACTTGGCAATGCCTGCGACTATGATATTGTACATTTCAAAAGGAAAATCTTGATCTTTTCGATCAAACACTATTGTAATTTTTTTCCTATTATATTCTCCTGCTTCGCTAATTAAATCAGCGATATTTCAAAACATATGTTTTTATGAGCACCACGTTCATCTGAACGATATAATTCTTAATCTGATAAAAAACGTGAAGTATTACTGTAAAACAAGTTGTCTTCATATTTCTAACAACCGATAGTTTCGGTATAACCTATTTGAAATGTTACTGCAGCCGAATACAAATTTGTATTACAAATACAACCTAACAATTACTAAAAATACTGAAATATGCTTCTCACTCTGCCATTTCATATCATACTTAATGCTATATTTTTACTTGTAATTCACCTGCTGTTATTCATCTCAGTAACGCTATTATTTATAACTGGTAAATAACTGTGTGCCACTACCCTTTCCCTGTGAATAGGCGGATATTAGGGAGGACAAACAAGTAAATTTGTTTGTTCATCGACCTGGTTACAAAGTTTCGATTTGCCGCGCATACTTCTATAGTATAACGTGGAATACGAACCACGGAGCTTCCTAGCGTATTCATATGACAAAATACAGCTAGTAAAACATTCTTGGTAGAACCAGGTTTTGAACCAGGGCCGGGCCCGAATAGTGTTTTTCATGGTTTTCCCAAATTATACCAGGCAAATGCCGGGGTAGTTCCTTTTAATACCACTGCCGGAGTCCATTCCGTTTCTTGCTCCTCCAGTCCTCTCCCACCACTGATGTCCGCCTGGTGCTGTCCCATTGAGATCACCTCTTCTGTAAACACCAAAAAGTAGCTATCAACATCGATATACGTCCTCACTCCATTCCAAGTGAAGACACTTAACCTTGGCTACATATTCCTTATATTACTGTGTCACGGAATCGCATGAACCTCCAGACAATCATGCGGTTCCAGCTGCATCTGCCAAGGAGGCGGATTCTATTATTTACACCGTCTTTAAATCCTATTATTATTTCTTCTGGTTACTGGTGAAACTCTCTCTTCTTTTACATAAACTATGTCTGTACTTGAAGAAAATTCTTAAGGAACTTCACAGGCTCATTCAACAACAGCAACAGCAAACAAACCGTACTAGTCTGCTATATAGCAAGAGATCCGGTCGGCCTACAGAGCGAACACGGAGGATCATAGAGCATAAACAAATCAGCTCGCTGACAAATCGCCACGTTCGCAGCCGATCGTGAATGCGCACACGTCGCTAAGGCGCTGGAGTCGGCCGCCTTACGAGCCAAGTCGGTAATTAACGATCTGTGAAACGCCGGCAGGAAGCCATGCGCCGAACAAAGGCTTATGCTAATGCGTTGGTCTGGCTGCCGCCATGATTAATACGGTTGGCGAGCGGGCAGCGCAACACTATCGCAGCCTCCACCGAACAAATGAAGCGCGCTCGCTAAATCATTACTCCGCGAGAGACAAAGGAGTTGATTGGCTCATGTACAAAAAGAAGCCGGCGATTAAATAGCTTCGAGAGGACCTTATTAACTCGTTGATCGTGCCTGGTCTGCGGACAACCACAAAATCAGATACAAGGACATCATCGTGTTGAGCTACATATGGTTTACATGGGTTCCAAAATAACGAATCTGTTGAGTAAAGTGTACGTTCAGTTGGGAAGAAATATCAGTGGACTAATCACATACGTCCACAGTCAGAAAACCTTGAATGCTAGTCGGAGACATGCGTGCTCAAAAGCGGCAGGGAGACATCCATTGTAGTCTAAACAATATTTGGATTAGTTATGAATCAATGCTGCAGTTATTTAAAAGCTATGAGAGAAATGCCGGGTCCGGATGATATCCCAAGAGTAGGAAACAGAAATCAAACCATTTCTGTCCGATATATACTACAAATCCTTAGGAGAGAAAAAAGTATGTTCCGACTGGTAAACTGTGCCAGTAGTTCCAATTTTCAAGAAAGGAAATCTAAAACATCCTAGGATCTACGGACCCATGTCTCTAACATCTTTTTGCAGTAGATTTCTGAAGCATTTTATACGCTCGAAATTTCTAGAGGAAAACGAATTGCTTACAATGAGCCACCATGGATTTCGGAATAAGTGGAGCTATTTTCGCATGACGTAATGAAAGTCATTGATGCAGAATCACAAGTTAAGGCAATAGCTTTAGATTTTCAGAAACATTTCAACTCTGTACAACTACCTTCTAGCAAAAATTAGAGCGTATTATATTTCTGATAAAATTTGTGAATGGATACAAAATTGCAACAATGAGAAGGAGACATTCGATTACAATGAAAATTATTCCACTAATCAGGGAATTACAGAGTCGTACATGCACTTTGATTTTGAAAAAGCTTTTTATCCAGTCCATCACTCAGCAATCATGCAAGCACTTCTAGAACAAGGAGTGAATCCAGGCTATATCAACATTCTGTACAACATCTACAGCATTTCCACTGCCTTTGTCAACGTCGCTGAAGCCTCCAAAGAGTTCCCAGTAGAAAGAGGGGTAAAACAAGGAAACTCCATATCCATCAAGCTATTCAAATCAGTCCTGGAGTTGGTAATGTCAAAATCCAATGCAAAACAGAGGGTTAAGAATAAATGGAAGAAATCTCAACAACTTAAGATTCGCTGATGAAATAGTTTTACTGTCGAACAGTCTGGAAGAGCTAAAAGAACTTATAAATGAACTAGAGGCAGCTTGCAGTGAAGTGGGCCTTAAAATAAATGTGTAAAAAATCAAAATCATGCAAAATACGAAAGATGTTGGTATTGTGTCCTTATAACAGTACTTGTGCCTTGGCCAACTGATAAACATGAATGGCGACTCAAAGCCTGAGATCTACAGACGGATAAAGCTGGGCTGGAGAGCATACGGAACAAATTCCATAGTTTTTAAATCTAACATGCCAGTACATCTTAAAAAAACAGGTATTTGAACAATGTGTACTACCAGTCCTCACATACGCCTGCCAGACTTGGACCCTAAACAGTCACACGAAGCAAAAACTGAGAACTGCCCAGCGATGTATGGAAAGAACAATGATAGGCTATATAAGAAGAGACAGGAAAAGGGCCGTGCACATGCGTTCAATAACAAAGTGACAGACATCTTAAAAAGAGTCATGACCCAAAACTGGCAACTGGCTGGTCATATTGCTCCCAAAAGTGATGACAGATGGACTACGGCAGTACTGGATTGGATACCAAGGAACCTGAAAAGAGCAAGAGGAAGACCCCCGGATACCTGGGATAAAGACATACGTCGAGTTACAGGAGTGAAATGGAAGAGGGTTGCTCAAGATCGATCAGCCTGGAGAGAACTGCAACAAAACTACTTAGAATTAAATTGTATTATATAGTTCATTGGATTAAAGAGGCTGCATCCTGAAACAAGGATTGATATTAATAATAATAATAACATG
Organism: Vandiemenella viatica; assembly: GCA_031002005.1. Taxonomy (NCBI): domain Eukaryota; kingdom Metazoa; phylum Arthropoda; class Insecta; order Orthoptera; family Morabidae; genus Vandiemenella; species Vandiemenella viatica. The sequence continues at coordinate 363,553,055 of JARYHS010013630.1, forward strand.
CACTTTGAGCGTGGGAAATCAGTACGGTGTGAAGCCACGACGTGCTCCAATCAGAAACTCTATACTTCGTGGCATGGAATCAAAGTGCTCTGAATATGCTGTTGGGAAATACACTGGAATGCGATTTGTAGACTAGTCCACGGAGCATCAACAGTGGTCGCAGAGGACCAGTACGTACAAGTTGCCGAACAAACGTACCACAGACATGTCTGATGGACGACATGTCAGGCCAACGTGCAAGCCAGGGAAGCAAATGATACCCGTCGTTCTCTGAAGATGGGTTGCATTTCCTCGTCGTATGTAGCCGGGTATTGTACTGCTAAAATTTGCCATGTGGAGCTCCATGAAAGAGGAGCGGTGCCTCGGTCCTTAAAACTTCCCTGATGTAACGGGGTTATTGTTCAGATTTACAATAATACGCAGGAGGTGAGATCACATATTTAGCCAGTGGTGATCCACACCGTCACACGTGGCGTTTGTCCACTATGATACTCAACAGTGTAGTGTGCCCGATTGCGTTCACCACTACTGTTTCACCTTCTCTGTTTATTTTGTAGAGCGAGTTGGTGAGCTCTACAAAATAAACAGAGATGGTGATTTAAAAAAAAAAAAAAAAAAATAGGCTTACTTGTGCTGTTGTAAGGAATTTACGTCTTTCAACAAGAATACCTCGAGTGACCTTCAGTGATTTTAGTCATTTCTGACGTAAATACCATAGACGTTTTTATACTCACTAGGCAGGATACACTGTCGAGAAAAGTTGTATAACGAAATATTGTTACCAAAAAATTTCTATTTATCTAGAACCACTTTAGTCAAAGAAGACATTGTGGTAGCTTTTTAAGGAGGACATGAGCCCACATGATTTCCATTAAAACAACCCCTCGCTAACCATACTTTCTACATCTTGCACTACCGGAGACGTCATGAACCCGAGAGGTTCCAACTGGCAGCGAAAAGAAGTCTGTCACTACGAGTAGGCAAACCTGTGCTAGGCCACGCTGCCTCCAATATCGAAATTGTATAGTTGTTGTCGGAGTCTGGAATATCTGACGCTGATTACGAACACGTGACACAAGAATGGAGATTTTTGCAGACTAAGATTTTAGTTGAATGTGCAGACACAGCTGTGAAATTACTTGCAGATATGTTTGAAAAATTTAGGGATGTGTAGTTGCGGAAATAAACACTAGACCCCGCCCACTAGCTCAGAGCCCTCGGCCTCTCGAGGCAAGCTATGTTAAGGAGCACGCATATCGAACTGAACCTTCTTACAGATGTCGTCATACTGCTTCTTTCGAACGCGGAATTCATGGTGGCATTTGCCAGCGTGTCAATATGTGCGCCAAGGCAAACAACCTGTAAACTTCAGAACACAACCAAAAAAAGCCATATAAATTTACCATGTATCTCGATCTAAGCAATTTGTGCTCCTGTCATAGGTATTTACCCTATCAAGGATTTCAATTATTGACAGCCGAGGAAATTGCCAGCAGAGGCATCATGGGTATATCAAACGGCTATTTAGTGGGCGAAGAATTTGATGGCTAGCTGAGTATTATGGAGTGCACTATGAAGTCAAATTTGTAAAAGTTTCATTTATCGGAATTTAAAATGCCGAGGACTAAGAACAGAAAAGTTGCAAAATTATCTGTGCATGAGTCTTAAAGTAGTTCGCAACCACCAACAGACACAGAGCTAGTCGTCCATAGAGATGAAAAGAAAAATTGCCCAGAGAAAATTCAATAGCAGAAAATTTACCTGCGAGTGAAGAACAGAAGTGGACGACTGCCGCCGATCAGCGACCTAGGTCGTATACAACTCAAAGAATGTGATTTTTTTAATAACGTTGTAAAGATATCAAACATTTATAAACTATGTAAGCATTTAAGAATGTTAAAATAAAGAGGGCGAAAAGAATGAATGCACAATATGTGAACTTGTGTAAATATATAACTGATGTGAATAATGAAAGTAATACCTCGAAAATGAGATGAGCATCAATCTAATCAAATCATCATATGGCTTTGTTGGCCGGGAGATCCAAAAGAATTGTTCAGCCAGTAAATGACAGAACGATTGGCCGCGCAGTGTGTCTATTGTCGTGGTTAACTAACCTATTATGATATAGTAAATAAGCCTGTAAGCTGGAATCCGAAGAACGGAAGCGCTCTGTCGCTCTTCACATTACAGGGCAAGCTGCGCCTGAGGTAAAAGCCGGGTCAGACGCCGTAACTGCTGAGACGCCAGGCCACTCTGAGCATAAGTGAATCTTATTCATAAAAATACCAACGACTAGTCATTTTTAAGTATCGTATATAATCTAACCTGTGAAATAGTATGATAAAAATGTGTCTACTTATTTAAGAGCACATTAAAAGTCTTTAAAAAATTCTACAGAAGACATACCGTTCCAACAGTTTATTTAAAAATGTCCAGGAACTATTAGAGAGAAAAGGCTTTGTTTTAAAGAATTACAGTAATTAGAGGATTAATTAATAATTATATACAAATCGTGATGTTTTTATGTGGAAGATATAGCACTCGTAAATATTTGATGTCAAATGTTATAAAATATGATACAAATTTTTGTAAGTCTCTAAAGTAAAAAACTGAAATGGATCCAATTGAATTCAGAACATCGTTAAAGACGACAGTGTATGAACCATTAAAAATTTTCACGGGAGCCTCGAAAGAAACCCAGAGTTTTTATAGGAGTACAAACACAATACTACGAATACCATCAGCAACATTAAGCAAATTAAGTGAAATCGAAGAATTTTATTACATTTTCCGAAACTCATCCTGTAAAAAAAAATATTCTCGAAAATCATAATATCAATTTACTTCAGAAGAAAATGACATCCCCACTTAGCATAACAGCACAGGTAAAACGATTATCCCATTAGAAAAAAAGTAATCTCCCAAACTACGGACTAGTATCGTTTAAATGTTTGGTTTAGTTTTTAGTCAAAACAAAAATAGTGCTTCAAATTTTCTGAATACATAAAAAATCACTGTTTACTTGATGCTTGCATATTTCAAAAATTGAACATGTATTGTTTAGTATAATTTTAAAAATAAGCACTTTTCATTGAATTCCTCTAAATAAATTTTTTTTAAAATCTATTTCTATTTATAAATTATGAAATTAAATAATCAATAATTTACTGACAATTATTTATTATTGTTATTATTATTACTCCGCGATTCACTAAAAGTGTGTGGCGGAGGGTGCATTGCACCTATCGAAAGGGGTTATGGTTTGGAAGGGTTATAAGGGATATGGCAGGAGGCGCCCATGGGCTATTGTGAGGAACCATCCCCGCATTCGCGTGGAGTGATCTGGGAAAACCATGGAAAACCCAGATCAGGATGGCTGGAGTGCTTTATCGAAAGCTACTCCTGTCGGATTTTAAGTTTACTCGCCCGGTAAATCCTTTCTATTCCATTCCCTAATCGCTCGTGGGAAAAATGAGTACAGAAATGAATCGGTTCTGGCCCTGATTTCTCTTATCTTATTTTCACGGTCATTTCGAGATATGAATGTTGCTGGTAGCAATATTTGCTGACTGTCATTCCGAAATACATCTGTCGTGAATTTTTCAATTAGCTTTCGTCGAGAGCAACGCCTTCGGTGTTCCAGGTCTTCCCAACCTAACTCCTTCAACATCGCACTTACGCTTTCCCTCCAACGGCTCTTCTTTGGACCTTCTCTAAAGCCTCCATTAACCCCTTTTGATGGGGACCCCATACAGAACAACAATACTCTAAGTGAGGACGTACTAGTGACTTGTATACAATCGATTTAACTTCCTGAGTGCATTGATTTAAATTACGACCTAGAAATCGGAGCATACGATTTGCTTTTCCCATTACATTCTCGATATGCTCATTCCACGACAAATTATTACGAATTGTTACCCCTAGGTATTTAGCGGAATCTACCGTTCTAAGGACAGTGCCATTAATCGTATATTCATAGTTAAATGGTGTCACCTTTTTACTTACACGCATGACTTGGCACTTTTTAGCGTTTAACTCCAACTGCCAATCTTTACATACTACATTCTACTGTATGTTTAATAGCACTAATTAGATTACAGTCATCTTACTAACATTATGCTTGTATTTTTTTATTTTTGTAATCAATTATTTACATTCGCACATAACCGTAAAAAATATAACATTGATGTAAATACTAAGATTTAACATCAAAATAAATACTTTAAAACTGAAATCCAGTTCCGCCGATTTAAACGCTGCCATTTTCCCGCGCTGCACTGTGACGTGTAAGTACACGACCGCTTTGGCGTATTGTATAGCGTGGAATGTTTCATCTCAAAATTTTCATGTTTTCTAACTAATTTCTATATGGAAGGGGGTCGAAAACCGTATTATAAGTACTGTATTGTACCTGTGTGCAAAAATAATAAAAGAAATGAACCTTATAAAGAGTATTTTCTTGTCCCGCCAGATGAGAATATAAGAAAAAAAGTGGTGTACCGCTATGAGAATAGATCTGCAACTAGTTGTTTATATTGTTGTGAAGATAATTTTTACGTAAGTACTTAGTATTTCTGAATTTATGTATTTTAGGAGATGTAACATAAAAATGCGTTACCTGTTCAAACTCCAATCATATATTGCTTGGAGACCATCAGACATTTTAAGAACTGATTTCGATTCCTTCATATACGTTGAAGGGTACACAGCTTATATGTGTGTGCTACAGTCGTTTTCCAAAAGCGCACTAGTTTTTGAAGTATTTGCATACAAATAAACAAAAATATGACGGGTATATAGTAAATTATTGCCACACTTGGTTAATTTTTTTTCCTGTCAAATCTTTATTTTTTACTATTTTAAAATTTTACATTTTACCATTTTACATATTTTACAGTGAAAAACTGTCAAATTCATCTCTACAGATACTTCCTTACTGCCAAAGAGTCTCTACTACAATCAGAGACTCTTATCTCAGCTTACATACATTATAACCGCGCCAAAACTTAACAAAGGAAGATCGGAACTGCGAATTCAACCAACAGCTTTTACCATGTTATAATGAGGTTTTAGTAGTAGTTTGCTTCATAGCCGCGATTTCTGAAACAGTTTTGCATTTTACATGTTTGTTAAATGGTAGCCTGGTCTATGGGATAGGGTGCTGCCTTCGCAATTTTGTGACCCGAGTTCAAATCCCCGCTGAATCAAAATTTTTACTTATTTTCATCTTCAAAAATTGTCAAGCTTCACTTATTTATTTTGCTAAAACTTCATTTACATACTTTTATAGCGCGAATTAAAATTTAAAACAAGTCACGTTGCTTATAACAAATACACCAAACATAATTTCGGCCCATTTATCAACAATGGCTTCCTAATAAGACTCGCTCCATATTCAATGAAATTGTGTCAGGCGGCGAATCTGCTAAGGGATTGTGCATAAACTACGTGGCTCTGTCTAGGGGAGGGGGGAGGAGGGGTTGGCTGGAAAGCTACGTGTGGGGAGGGGGGGTTTCCGAGCCAGGCCACGTAGCTTTTCTTTCATATTATTTGTCACAGTTAAAGTTAGATACAGAACACACAGAAGCATGTAAATATTTATTTCTGTCATTTAATTATCCCCGTATGTGATTTACGATAGTCTGACAAGAAAAAATAGTGCAAAATGTCTTCTCTAATCAATATGGTAAAATGCTACGTGCTACTGGGGGGGGGGGGGTAGTGACAAAAGCCACGTCGGGCTACGTGAGGGAAAATGGGGGGGGGGGGGGGGTTCGCAGGAGGCAAAAATGGAGCTACGTGGTTTATGCACGCTCCCTAGTCAACTGGAATCTGATACAAGAATTTTGCAATGTTTATAAGCATTTGTCACATGTTCTTCCATTTCCTTGTTGAGCTCCATTTTTCGTCACGGATAGGCCTACTATTTTATTTTCAACCATTTACACGTAACCGTTCTTGGAACAAATCGAGTGTAGTAGAAAGAAAAAACTATCTTCCCAATGCTACGTATTTCGTTTAAAATACCTCTTGATGATATACAAGTAAGAAACGATGCAGATGAAATAAATAACATGATAGGAACTATTTCAATTGAAAACGCACCGAAACAGCTTACTAAAAAAGTGAAAAAAAAATGTAAGGCTGGAGACACTGTTGACGAATGATTGCAATGAAGTTTCTAAGGGTGTGCGACCGATTTTTTTTTGTGAAAAGACAATCCGTCGGTAGACCCGTGATTTCATTACGGAAAAAAAAGAATTTCAGAAAAAAAATTACTCTGAATTGTAGGTAATATGATTTCTTTTAAATATTATTTCACTCAACAAAAGAACGTAAATGAAGTTTTTACAAAATAAAAAGGTCAAGCCTGACAATTTCTGAAGATAAAAATATTTAATTCTGCAGGGATTTGGACCCAGGTCAGAGAAATATGAAGATAACACCCTACTGCATAGACCACGATGCCATTCGATGAGAACGGGCACTAATTTACTATATAGCCCACATCTAGAATTTTTTATTTATTTCCATGCGAATATTGAAATATCTATTACTTAATTACCTTGCAGCTTTCATTGCTCTGAGCTGAGCAGCTGTAAAAATCGGATTTGTTGCAAAATTTCTTGTCATCATGAAAGCATCAATTTTTGGAAGATTAACCTACTGTGCTTTCAGTCGTTATTTGGTGTGTGTATTGTAGCAAGAATACAATATCTCACCAGTTATGCTGATATGTTAATATAAACTTCAACACAATCGCAAAGCTATTAGAACACCCAGCAACTACGCCTTTGTTTACAATAATATCGTGTACTTGGTCATCACGATTCGATTTGACCAATAGCGTTGCGTTTTCCGAAGTTTCATTTCCCTTGTATTTTTAGTACTTTTGATTAATTAAAATCAGTAAATAAAAATCGAATAAATAGGAAAAAATGTTATAGCGGTAATTCTAAACTAATAAAGTTTCAAAATAAAAATACTAGACGTAAATTTGAATTTCATGCATATTCCCAATTAGGAAAGTTATACTTCCATTACGTAGTATTTGAGTGATATCCCACTACAACTGAAGAGCAAAGCATGGAGTGTATAATTCCCAATATTTTTTCGGCGTCCTATGACCACGTGCTCGGTAGCTAGGTGAAGTTATTATTATTCTTTTGCATTGACTGAAGTAGCCAATAACGAAAGAGAAAGAAATATTTAATTTTTTGTGTACTTCCAATACATTCGTACGATGCTACACTCATCTTCGAGGTATCACGAGTCTTCATCTGGACTTCATTTGCATTTTTGATTAAATTAAACATCAAAATGACGTAATTTGACTTCTTGTATACGGAGCAGCCACCATATGTAAAGAAATATATAAGGAAGCAGTTTGTATTATTATGTCATTTAACCAATTGTAGTATGATACGGCAAAAAATAATTCATTTTTTAAGATAGAATTATTCTTCACGATCCCTCGCTGAATCTCCAGTAGCAGATGATAGTGTCGGTGAGCATGCTCTTTTTGTTCTCCTTTAATATTCCATTTTTCCGGTCAAACCAGGCAAGAATTTACTTCTCATTTCGCAGGCTGTCCTCTTAACGGCCTGTGATAGCTGCGGAAACTCCGTCGCCATAATTCTCCGCTGTCACCCAACACTATAATTATTTTAATAGCCCCTGCGTGTTCCAAACAGTTGTTTGAGCGTGTCAGATGCACAGCCAATTAACGGAAGGATCAATAGTAACAACGTTTATTAACAACGACTCAATGAGCAACAGAAGGTATAATTGTTGCTACAGCCGAGAATTATCAACTTGCTGTTTGCTTAATTGATTTTAAGGTAGGCAAGCGCTCCATACATGCAACGTATAGAAGCATGACATTTAAACATTATTTATGGCTAGGCCATTCTCGATTGCGTTGAATCTAATTTGGTCAATTTACATACTAATAACTCAATAAATTAGAAGTGTCTTCTTGGCTTATTATGAAGCTTTGGCATTTTGGAAATTGTTTCTCGACGTATCATCCTAAATCATCTTCTAAAACTGACACAGAAGAATCCTGAAATCTGTCGGCTTCAGTTGCCAGATACAGCTACAAACTTTTTTTTCTCAAAATCTTGAATTAAATGAAAAATGCTTTAATAAACGACTTAAGCTGGTTTCGCAACAAAGCCATTTATCTGATCAGATCTAAAAAATGCTAGAGTAAATAAACATCGTGGAAATTTCGTTTCTTACCTGACGTTGAAATGTTGCTGAATTGTGGCTACCTGATTCCTTTAGGATTTAATTAACGTGTCGATAGTAAGGTATCATATGTATGCGTGTAGTTTTTGCTAGTATAGGCGCACTTGTTTCAGAACTTACACTGGTCTTAGAAGCTCCCGTGTCCTCTTATAAGGCTTCACTGACATATTATGTGACACTATGACTACATCAGACTCTTCAATGATGAGACAATGTCGAAATCATACCGGAAAATCAAACAGCGGCAAGGCCATAAGAAAATAATTTCTGGAGTTGAACTGTATAACTTGAATTATAGTCCAAAATATATAGAAAAATACACAAGTTTATGATAGTACTTAGAAAATCATCCTACCATTTAAAATGTTAATTTCAATGTCTATTCAAAATTTGGTGTACGGAGAAATCAATTTGATTACTTTCGCCATATTTGTTTGTTCTTTTACATAACCTAGTTTTTACCATTGTACAATAGATATCGTATTTACGTTCCCACAAGCAGATTTTCGATACCGTTGAATATTGAAATGATTAACCATTTATTAACTTCTTAATGTAATTATTTGTGTGAAAGGTTAAACTTGCATGACATATTTAAATTTTAGACTAGCCATAATTACTGACTAGGCTAAATGAACATATGAAATCAACAACTACTCATTAAATCGAATCATCAAAACGAGTGGTTTTTTAAATGAAAATTAAAATGAATTTTAGCTTATCACACCCACTGAATTTTTAGAACATCAGGAAATTTCGAATTTACTTGAACAGGACGTCTCACTTGTTTTTTTCCCATCTTTTGTTGAGGTCAAGTAATGGGCAACGTATTATCGACTCAGAGACAGTGGTCTGCCATGCTTGTTGACCTGGCCTCTTCTGGGATGATTACCATTCGCAAGCAGACCCATCATACTATCGTCGGGCAGTTAATACGACTCAGCGTAAGAATACGGAAAGTATAGCATTGAGCTGTTCGCCTCACGTTCTCGTTGTCAACCTCCACTCGTGAAAAGTCGCCACACTGTGCTGCCTCAGGTCAGCTCGTTTCATTCTCGTGATCTTGTAGTGGAGTAGTATGCCACCAGTCGTCTGTTTCGACTGTTACAATTTGTTTTATCATAGGCCATATGAAACAGAAGATACAAATATTTTGCGCTTTTTGTGTGGTTTCAAAACGTCAAGAAAAATGTAGTTCTTATGAATCGTCCTAAGTGTAAATTTCTATACTGTAAGTGTTCTCATCTCCTTGTCTATTTGTTCCCGCAAAGTCTTTGTTATAACATACCGCACTTAATCTCCATAGATCCAAATCCAGCTTCCAGATCTTTTATGTCCTGCTTTTCCTGGTACAAGCTAAAAGCTGCTATGTCGACGCTTCGGCCGAGTTATCACTTATCAGCGTCTGTAAACACCTGGAAACCCACTTTTATCTCAGATGTCTAATTACGGCTGCTCTCTTATGGCATTGTGGCTTATTTAGTATTTATTGACGAAGAGTTAGGTTACAATACTTATAATGGAGAAGTATTTAAGGATTTTTTATTTCAAATAATATGTTCAATAATGTGCTTTTTTAATCGTTCTTACAGTATGTAAGAAAGTTATATGAAACTGAAATCATGATTGCAACTAACAGTGGTTGCCTTCGTGAGAACTGGACGATTAAAAGTGGTGGTAACTTTTGTTGTTTACTAGCTGATACTGATAATCTTTCAGGACGGTGATAAGCATAGCGATAGTTTTTTGAACCAGAGAATTGATACATCATCATGTTGTGTAACGCTTCCCAAGTGGTTATCTGGTTCGAAAATAAAAAAGTTATTATTTTATTTAAAATTAAATAGTAATAAATTTGAAAATTGGAAGTCTTAGAGCATTTTCCTAGTTACAGATAATAATTTTAAATTACATCTGCCAACTGATTATTTGTTTTTCGTTTATTTGTTTTTACCGAAAATGTTTCACTCCTTTCACATTTCAGTGGGTTTTCCTGTTAAATGTGTGAACATATTATAAGGGTATTACATTTTTTTACATTGGAGCTAGGGTAAAAGTATAGTCTACTTACATTTTCAATTTATATTGATTTATCTTTGCACCTTACTCCCAGCATCAGAGATTTCATTTTGGCTCTCATATTAGCAGGTTATATTCTGCTTCTTGTTTATTTGTCACATAACTTTCGATATACTGCACTGTATTGTTTTTTAGCCAGGATACCTTTGTTTATCTTTAGACTGTATAACGCTGTGTGATGTGTTCTTTGTGAAATTGAGGATGCTTATTTTAGTTGTGATTTTCTGTGTGTCCATATTTTTAAGAGCGTATTCACTGTTTGACGACCGTGTTCCTTACTTTCTTTTGAGTAATGTGTGTTACCTTTTTTTCTTCTGCGAATGCTTTCTGCATTTGGTAGTTCTCCTGAAATGATAATTTTTGTGGTTTACTGTTGGTTATAGTGAGTATTTGTTTGTCGGTGTTAATATTTTTTTGTTGGCGATTATGATCGTGTAAGTGTTCGGAAAGTGTAGAGTGGTTATTGTATTTCAGTACACTTAGATGTTCCTTGTATCTTGTTTCGAATTTTCTAAATGTCTGGCCAATGTACTAAAATTGACAGCCATTCCATGTTAATCAATATATTTTTGATTTGTGAAATTAAATGGCTTGTTGTCGTTTTATAACGAGTTGTATGTTCTAAATGCTATCTTTAGTCCTTGCCTTTTTCTTAATATGTTAACAAATTTTTGTATCGATGTGCGTTCTGTTTTGAATATTGTGTGCCATCTGGAGTTGAGTTTGTGTTGATGTATGTCTTTTGTGTTAATGTGATTAAATTATAAGTCATTTTCTATATATGTCTCATATTTGTTTTGTTTATTTGATTTACTCTGTTTTCTTTAAATCTGTTTATGATGGTTATATAGATGATTGTGACTGTTTTTATTTTCATACATAGTTATCTTTATTGAGTGGAAATTTTTTCACGCTACTTCAACACATGTCTATCGGCAGCTTCTTTGCGTTGTTGTGGATGGTTTGATTCATGTTGTATTATCATGTCTGTGGTGGTGAATTTCTGAAACTAATTTTCGTATTTGTGTCTTGTTATAGTTATTTTAACGAAGTTCAGTTTATCTTTATTCTTTCTTTGTATTGTGAATTTAATGTTTTCATGTGTTTGTGGTGGCATGTAATTCTTTGAACCCTCTGTCCTGTTTCAACGAACAGACAAATTATGTCATTTACATACCGAATCCAGTATACATTGTTTCTTACAATATTGTTGAATAAATAATTATCTAAATGGCTCATTAATATATTTGCAACGTACCTGATATTGAAGATCCCATGGTTAGACATTATTTTGTGTATTGTTTTGGTTGTGATTAGTATATTAATTGCTTCTCAATGAGTGTGTCCTAGATTTGTTTTTGTTGTCTGAGATATCCATTTTTATTAGTTATTTATTTATTTATTATCATTATTTCAAATCGTGATACAAACAATTTAAGGAGGTAAATATTACTTTAACCATATTAAGTTTTTGAATGTTAAAATTAACTTATACAGAGAAATTACTTTCTGTTGTAGTAGTGAAAGCAGTAATTTCCTAGACAAGCGCTGAATGCAATATGGCAAAGCTTAAAACGGTCAAACTACTTCCAGCACACTGTGTGCTAATTATGTGATAAGAGGATACGGATCCCTCTGACACAATGAACAGAACTTGGACGTTATGCAGAGCTGAAACACCGAACGAACAGGAGCAAATGCCACGCAGTCTCAACTCTCGTAGTCTGTTGGAAATTTCTGAACGTTTCAAGTTGCTATATCTCTCAGCCATATCGTGCAACATCAAACGGTCAAATATGAGGTAAATTGGACGTGCCTCTAATTCGCAGTCTGAAAGCTTAAAGTTACTAGGCAGAGATTATTCTCCTTGTTTCTGTTAAAACGGAAAGTCTAGAAATGCCTCGAATCTTCGGCTACTATTCGGTATTCGGCCTATTCGGCCAATTTTTTTCCATATTCGGTATTCGGCCGAATAGTAGGCAACGTTCGGCCGAATACCGAATACCAAATCATGAAAAAAGAAAACTCACATACTACTCAAAAATATATTTATTTTAGTTCCAAATTGTTACATTTAATACTTAAAATCTACCAGCGGTAAGTTGTGATGCATGAAAACAATTTTTTCATCATTTTTTGATAGCAGACGGTTGCGCGCTTTTCCTCAGAAACTAAACCTGCTTCTGAAAATAGCCTCTCACTATATATCGTACTGCCAGGAGACGATAAGTAAATCAGAGCGAATTCTGTCAGTCAGCGTTTGTTGACCACCACTTGAGAGGGTCTGCCGTCCGATGTAGGCGAACAGTTTTCACGCAAAAATCAATCTCATTTGCTGCAAGACGAATTTCTACCCATTTTAACCACTCTGGTATTGCAAAAGAAAAGTTGAAATTAAAAAAAAAAAATTACAAGCGGTATATTCATTCGCCAAGAACTTGACTTGCCAAACCGCCAACTAGTACAAGATGTAAGCGCCGATAGAATTTCCACATATCATTTAATGGAGAGATTATTAGAACAAAAGCGAGCTGTTTCTTTGTACATAACTGATCACGAGTGTTTAATCAATTTAATACCTTCTCAGTGGCAGCTAATGGAACAATGTATCAAGCTCCAGAAGCTGTTCGAGGAGATTACGAGAATAACCAGCTCAGGTATTTGCTGCATCTCTGAAGTGATTCTGCATATCGTCACATTGTTGAAATACCAGGGGAACGAAGAGACTGCTAACACCAAATTTATTGAGAATGAGAACTTCACTACAAGCTGAGGGAGGCAAAAGCCACGTCGGACTACGTAGAGGGAGGGGGGGATTCACAGGAGGTCAAAAATGGAGTACTGTGGTTTATGGATGCCCCATGAGACAGGTCTTGAAATATTACCTGTTGCGAAAATTTATCCGCAACTGTCGTTGCAAATGACAACGGTTGTTTTCATAATGTGTATTATTTTTGCTGTGTATTACAATTTCTAAGATTATACCTTGATACTATTTTCGACATTTGAATGAGATGGGCTGATCCTACAGAACATTTGCGAACGCCGAATACAATTTATAAAATAAAAGTAACAATAACAAAATAAATTTGAAACATCTTTCTCGTACATTGGCAATTGATTTAAACGGCTGTTCACTAGTATATGGAACCTCCAACCAATGTTTTAAGCATTATGGAACCATTATACATAGTACTGCATGTTAGTTTCATTACAATTTTTCTGCTAGTGATTTACTTAAAACCTGATTTTCACAGTATCAAATTCACAATTTTAATTACGTTGCTAAATCAAGTATTCTGTTTTCTTCTACCACCCAGTAATAGATCACAGCGAACACTTAGATTTGAAAAATTGTAGTCCATTTTTTAAAATCCTTTCCCCTACAGCCACAAAAATTCATGGTACAAATCAAACTAATTTACAAAGACGAAATATTATTCTGTGCGAAACCATTCAATTGTCAGCAGATGAAAACTGAACATATGAATTACTCATATTGCATTCAGCAGTATGTCAAGACACATACTTCCTCTTTGCTTAAAGAAATATTTTTTTGACTTGATGCCTCGTCGACTTATAGGTCATTAAAGGGAGGAATGGACTGGGGACAAGGAACGGGAAGCAATATATCATTGCCCTTTGAAGGAATCGTACCGGCATTCGCAAGGAGTGATTGCAGTAAACCATGGAAAACTGAAATCCGGATTACAGGACAGGCTGTCACTAATGACATATATCCATGGAAACTGTTGTCACTAGCTTTTTCCTAAGGTTTACCATAAAATTGCGTGATAATTTCTACCATTTAGTTTCAAAAATTTTATAAATTTTTGAAAAATAACTGCTTAATACATAATCATTGTGTATATCTGTACAATGGAATGATTCAAAACAAGATGTTTTCATCACAATCAACAGCAAGAACGAGTGTGAATACAGTGAAGGTAATATATGTAGCATATAGTGGCATAGGGTGATGGTAAAAAAATTATTGGAAGTATTACTTTGTAGAGTAGAAATGTCCATAACCATAAACAAGGTATTTCTTTTACGTATAAGAAAGAAAGGGATTTTTTTTTTTTTGTACGTAAAGGAGTTAAGAAGTATAGTAAATTATCGAGGGATATGATGAGCAATTCACCTAAGATACTAATTGAATTGATAGTAAAAGCTTGTGTGATGCAGAAGTAGGCGTGTCAGAAAGTTTCCTCCTGGGCGTGTGCTGCATAGCAGCTAAAATTAATTAATCAATAGTCAATTGTTCGTCTAAATCGAAATTCATTGCAAAAACTTCGATTTGAATGATCCATAAAGCTCGAAGAAGCTCCAGTAATTTCAAATTATCTCATTCTGACTTCAGGTGGGATTGACTGGCTTGGCCGTTGTGTTCACTTGAGCATGGATGCTTGAAAGGAAATCTGATTTTTAATAAGCAAACAGTTTCTCAAAATAATATTTTATAATGTTGATTTTTGTTTCCTTTGAAAACTAATTTTACCGAGTCATCGGATGGTGTATTATAATTTAAGAAAGGACCTGATTTATATAAAAACGAAGAAATAAAATTGATAGTACTTTAACATTAACAGAAACTCACTGGCCGTTATTTAATTGCTATTCATACGCAATTACTAACAAGTTATCAACGTAAATTCATACTGTTGATATGCTTGATTTATAAAACAGCTACTATACAAAATCAGTAATCAGTAGTTCGTGAAGTTTGAAATTTTCGAATCTCGGTTTTCGATAAATTATGGCTGAAATTTTACAAAATGGCTTTCTGATTCAGATGAAAGAGAATTGTCGAAACTTTGTTTGCTTTGAGACTCCTCCGAATGCTCAGTAATTTACTTCCTTGAGAGCTTCCTAAGCCTGTAGGATTACGGCAGTAAGAGAGCGAATAAATTTGAATAAATTTGCAGCCACTGTGTTTCGCGAGCGCAATTCGGTGCATTTCGTCGTCTTCGGGTAAACTCGTGTGTCGCAACTGAGAGAATAACGGCTTGAGGCAGTTGCTTACTGGCTTATCGCGCCCAGCACAACACCTGCTTCTCCTGCTGCAACTTCTCTCTCAGGCTATCGCCACCTTCAGCAGGGCTCCGGAGGAGTTAAGGAAGGTGAGAGCGGAAGAGCCTGTTTCTGTCACCCAGTCGATTAATTAATCTCCATTATCGCCACTGAAAAGATTTCTCTTGCTCTATTGACAAATATCATTTCTCATAATACAATGCATGCGGAAATTTTATTTCCAAAATGTTAATATTTGTTCAATACATTGCGCATTAGTCTTTTAATGTGTAATGGATGAAGCAGATAGAAAATATAGTTGGCACTTTTACCCGGGCATACGCCATCTTACAGTTACAATTTTATTTTCAACAGATTTTCTTCGTAAAATTTTCATGAAATTGTAGCCGATACTTACTGCTTTATGGAATATCACTTTCTGCCGGAAGTTTTAGCAGCGTTGATCTAGGTGTATGGACGAAAATTTTGTTCTAAGCTGTTAATAACATCGAACACTAATACTAGAGAGGACACACTGACAGGTATATAATAACAGAAAGCTGATAAAATAAAAACACACGAGATTACTTGCTCCTAGCTACTTTCTCGTCCTTGGACTTCCCCGAAAGGTTTTATTTACGTTTTATTTGTTTCTTAAGGGCATATATTTAAAAACATGAAGAAATAAGCGATTTAAGTTAATTTTAAATTTAAATTAATCAAACATATAAAAACAAATCGAATAGCCATTATTTGGAAAGTTTAAGTCAAGAATAATGTTTATAAAACCCTATTTCAAAACGAAGAGCAAAACTGATAGTACGTTATAACAAATACTACAAGTTTAACCAACAATTAGTGATAGAAGTTACTGTAACGTTCAGTTTAAGAGGGCTGCACACGCTTAGTTTAACTGCGCAGTTATCTGCCCTAAATAAGTGAATCCAAATTTATATAATTATCTGAACTGAAGGTGCGTATAGTTACATTCTGTTCTCCCCTATTTCTGTTCTTAGTTCTGGCATTTCTGACGATAAACTAACAATGGCTGAAAAAAAAATGGAATGCCGCAGCTCCTTGAGAGATTGCAGGTGTGTTGCTAGAAGTCAACATCGCGAAAGGTTGGCATTCGGGTGACTGGCGATAAAAGACTGTGCGATCTTTAATATTACCGACGGGTAGTGTGAAATTTATCGTAGCAAAATACGAGTCTCCTACGCAAGAGAGTGATCTGCGTAAAAACCTACTTGAACTACGCAGTTGCCTCCTTTCATCAATTAAATATGACCTGATAAACTACATGCATTCCAAATATCATCCAAATCGGTTCAATCATTTTGTAATGATTTCTTCACAAATAAACTGATTTGAATCAACAGTTAGGATTGGATAACTTATCGAGATACATCTAAAATCTTCGTCAGATTCCGTTAACTAGTTCATAAATGATAGTAGATTAAAAGTAAAAAAATCGGATATGTTGGCAAGTGATTTTAATTTCCTGTTACATTGCGGGGTTGCGTAACGCAATGAGACACTCGTCTGATCTTTAGTGAAAGTTCAAGTTTCAAAATATATAAATAGGTGAAAGTGTTTTGTTGTTTTCAAGTAATTCCACTTCATAGACTTAACAGTTTATCGCTCAGAATGGATTTCAATTTCTTGTTCCTTTGCCAGTTGACATGACGTTATAAAATTTTGATTCCTATTCTAGGCTTTCAAATTTTGGAAACACCATCGAAATAGGTTTAGTATTTTTTGCGTGATGCTAGGCCAACAGACAAGCAAACACGGCCCCATATAGATTTATATAACCCATGCATATTCATGCTTCCCTCTTCTCCCCTCCGTCCCTCCCTCTACCACCAGAAAATTCAAGCAAATTGATTCATTCTTTTGTTGTTGCTGAAATTAAATACACAGAGCAGTGTGTAAACAAAATATCAAAGAGAGACCGAGCATGGAGGGTGAGCGTTTAACGCTCTGGCCTCGCATTCGGGAGGACGACGGTTCGAATCCCCGACCGGGCATCTAGATTTGGGTTTTCCATGGTTTCTCCAAATCACTCCAGGTGAAAGCCGGGATGCTTCCTTCAAAAGACCATGGCCGAATTCCTTCCCGTTCTTTGTCCCCAGGCGTCTACCGCCTCCACTGACCTCAACGTCGACGAGGCTTAAAGCTATAAGTAAAAAAAAAGACAGTGTATTAATTTGAACGTGTTTAAAATCCCATTTGCGTACAGCATTTGATGTCAGAATACAATCATGTAAAATTTGTGTCATTCTTGGTAACTGATGCAAAATATTGTTTAATATACAGGAATAAGAAAAACTCTGCTTCTGCTTGACCCTGAAGCGGCGGCTACCATTACGACTGTTACGCGTAGTAGGTTGCGTCTCTCCCAAGCAGGCGTTACGATGTTGTAAACTCTGTCCTGGCCGCCTGTTCAATTTTTTACTTAGGTTTTAAACAATGTGTTTTGAAGTGAACTGAGTATGTTACCTTACTCACCGCTGTAGACATCGTATTAGTTGACAACAGAAATAATGTAGGAGAATATAC
This sequence comes from Vandiemenella viatica, assembly GCA_031002005.1. NCBI lineage: Eukaryota > Metazoa > Arthropoda > Insecta > Orthoptera > Morabidae > Vandiemenella > Vandiemenella viatica. The sequence goes on from JARYHS010013630.1 coordinate 363,570,968, forward strand.
ACTCACGTGCCTATAGTTAAGTGATCTTCGAGATCCACAAAAAAAACATAGGGCATGCTGATAATGCTGGAAACAGTTTTTTTTTCTTGAAACAGTACTGCTGACACAAGGTAATGGAAAATCAGACATGTCCAGTATGGCTTGCGGGAACGCATCCCGCTGCTGGACAAGCCCCCGTTGGAGGTCAGCAATGGTCTATGGGAGGGGCGTTAGGGTTTCAGTTCTTCGGTCTAGACCATAGGTTCCCAACCTTTTTTGGCATAACCCCCCCTTTTCGAAAAACTAAAATGGCTCAGCGCCTCTCTTTTCGAACAAAAAATTATTTAACACAACCTTTTCAGAAAAAATCGCGCTAACTCCTATTCTTGTAATAAATAATGTAACCCACAGTGCTCCAACCTTTTTAGCACATAAATCACTTTTTGAAACAGTAATTCGATGACGCAACTCTTAGTTGAAGTACACAATGACATTTATAGAAAAACAAGAACAGGTTTCTAATAATATACTAGAACTTATGGAATTGGATAAACGCCAATTTGTAACAAACCACTCCCTACTTTACTTACCCAGTGCCGTTGAATCTGATTCAGTCACCTCAAGCGCCAACAGCATCCGCAGTTGTAATGGTTCCTTTCACTGGTCTGGAACGTGCTTGCTGTATGTTTTAGTTTTTCATGTCTACCCAGACTTGACATTTACGGCTTTTTTTTATCGGATTTCATTAAATATCGAGTTTATTTTCCCCCTTTTACTTGCAAATATCACTGAGTTTGAACGCCCTATATAGCAGTGCGAGGTGCCGAGTAATTGTTTTTAGGTAGAATATCTGTAACACCACCAGTTCCGTTGCAGTCAGTTGTCGATCTGCCCTCCACGTCTATCGCCTACAGGATGGCTCCCGTCTGTGAAGAGGCGTAGATCCCAATAGTTACTCAAAACTGTGTGGAAACAGACGCTTGATACCTGACACCCCCCCCCCCTCCTCCACTAAGTTTCTTGTCATTACCAATTTCGAATATTGTTGACCGGAGCAGGTAATGTTCCCTATGTTTGCCTGTATCGTTTTGACTTGTGAAATATTGCTAAAGTACTTTTGCTAGTATTAAAGTATATTTCCAGCTTACTGTAATATTACAAGGTTGTACAATTGAAGGGCTAAACTAACTGATAAGACGGTGGGTTGCAATCAAGGACCCGGAATGGGTTGGTTGGTTATTGGAGGAAACAATCTAAAGTAGGAACTGCAAAGAAAGAGAAAATACTAAAATAAATGAAGCGAATAATTGAAGACATAGGCTATTAGCTCAGTATAGGAAGGGACTGGCCAAAGAAGGAAATACTCATCAACTTACATTTTGTTATTTGTTATCGCGAGTTAAAAAGAAATTTAATTTGTGAATGACTTTCAACCATTTGTTTGTACTAGCTCAAAGTTCTTCAGAGCTCGTTAGGAGCCGTTTTACAATATATGGGGAAGTCCGAACTGTGTCACTGCGATGTCGCCGTCGCACTACGTACTTTCAGGTGTTTCTCGATGAGAATCTAGGCACGCGTTTCGCATTTTATGCTGAAAAAATCATTTTTCACAAACTGAGCGTTGTAAACCCAGTGATAATATTACCTGGGTTTATCGGATAAGGCACTGTTTTTATTTCTTTCACCAAGATCGAGCCTGATGAGTAAGGATTATCGCTCGGTGCTGACATTTTGGAGAACGTGGGATTAAATCCTCGTCTGGCCATCCAGATTTTGGTTTTTCACGGTTTGCGAAACCACTCCAGGAGAATTCCGGAATGGTTCTTTCAAAATGACTTTGTTGACTTTTATTCCAATTCCTTCCTTCCAATCGTCTCCCATCTATAATGACCTCAATGTAAACAGTAAGTAGGGCCATTATAGTAATTTTAAAAAAATGCTAAGCAGTCCGCTGCAAGTTTACTATATCAACACCGAGCCCTCCAGCAAATTTGAAGACACGAAGAGCAGTAATGGGAACAGCAGATGTGGCCTAGACGAGTGAAGGAGACTGGTAATTTTAATGAACAGCAACAATTTCAAGGAGCACAGTGCCCTATTGCTACATGATGTTTGGCAATCTTTGCTGAGAAATATGTAAACAAAACTTGATAACCATGAAGAAGGCATTACAGCCAAAAGCTTAGTGAATGAAACAAAAATGCGGATTTATCTGAATACCCAGGCACTATGAAACACATTATCATAAAACCTTTATATTTCTGTAAGAAAAAAGAGATATTCGCTTCTCGTTTTGGGATATATAGTTCCTACTTACACATCCACCAAGACAAAGTTAATCTTCCCGAAGAAAATGTAAACAAGGTCCGTGTCTTGTTACATGCGAAAATCGGTTGTTTCCCAACAGTTTCATAGAGAAACATAATGAAACAGATGTTTTTTTAATTCAATTATTTAATGCAGTTTGAATAAACAATCCGAATAGTAAGATTCTCGATTTTGTAGTTTAATAGGGGTTTTCAAATTTGCATCGCAATATGGAATCATGTTTATGATTGACTTGAAGTGTACACGTATACAAATATTCGACAGTGAAATTATTTTATAGTGTTCGGAAAGAACTAATAGAGACAAAAGCAGACTCCACAGACGTACTAAAAATGGAAGATATTCACTATGGAAACTTGATCGCGAAAAGCGATCAGCTGTTACTAACTGGATCTATTATCACATGTTATACTTCCAGTATATCATCCGTCGGCTGCTGTGCTTTATACCTTCTACTTTTCCTCCAGTAACAACTGTACCTTTGGTATTTTAAGTTTCTTATGACGTCACCCGAGTATGAAATTTTCTCCTGTTTATATCAATTAGTTATCCCAAATTCTTTTAAAATTGTTTCAGGACTTATTTAGTAATAATCTTTGCTTTCCCGATATGCTTCGTATTATGCTGTTGATCCATATTTGGAACTAATCGATTTAATTTTTTGTTTTCAAAGTAGTTCTAACTGTATTTGTGGACATTTCTCTGTCACAAGACAAAATCATGAAACAGATAATCAGAACTAAAATTGGTAACTATTTCAAGAAAGCCACTAAATGTAACCTCTCAAATAAAACAAAAGTAATATTTATAGTAAATCCTTCGTCAATCCATGCACAATAATCTATAACATCGGAAATATAATTCAATAAAAGTTTCTCGGGAGTCCAGCCGGATGGTGTCATAAAACGACGACGTTTCGACAACCTGCTCGGTTGTCTTCATCAGGTCTATTTTGGTTATTTCTTCTCAAAATCAATACGCCGGGAAAGTCTCCATTTACATATCGGAAATATAGTCTGAAAACAACTTATTAAATCAATTTTTTTTCTAAAATACCGTGAGAGCCTATTATTTATGCTAGAAAGAGGGGGAAAAGAGTATAAAATTAGCTATGAATACGATAACAAGTGATACAGAAGTATTTTGTCTGTTGTAATTGTCTTGTTACATATCGAAGCTCTATGATACATCTGATAAATAGTAACTATAACCATAAATATGCACTTAAAATTCCGTGTCTCGCACTTAATCACTTTCATATCGGAACGCCAACTCTTCTGAAAATTCTTTAAAAAAATCTCCTAAGGACAAACATTTCACACCGCATTTAGCTGACCGCATTATATTCCATGTACCCAGTGAATTGACTGCTACGTTCACTGTAGGGAAAAATTGTTACCACTTACGTGAAAAATTACTGAAGTAATACGATGTTATTTAAGCGCACCACAACTTAATTTTCAGAAGTTTTCGACTACAGCAATTCGTTTTTAAAGGAAAAATAACAGTACATTTTTCCCTACTTTCCCAATTTATCGTTTTTCCAGTCTTAGCCGCTTATCACAACCAAAAGTATTTTGGTTCTAGCGGCTTAACGTTTCATATATAAGAAAATCGTTTGAAGCGAAGAAAAAACACAAGAGGAGTAAAATAGATATTTGTCCACCCAGAGCTGTAATCCTAATCCTAGAACGCGTAATGCCATAGCATCCTCATCAGTGTTCGAGCCGTACCGTTCACATAGAATGCTCACAACCGCAAAGCCAACAGTGACATTCTAACGACTAAACGCTAACCGCAGTGACCAGATTAAGCATGCAAACGGGCCTTTAAAGTACCAACGAAAAGCATTAACGATGTAGACTGGAAAGCTCCTCTGTTAAAAACCGCATCGACAAAAAAAATCATCCTGCAGCGGAGGAAGGGATGAAACATTTCAAAATCTTATCAAAGAAACACGCAAATAAATCCAACAACAAATGGAATCACGTCGCCAAAGTTAAGCATAGATCACCGTAGATAGTAAGACATGCCACTGTAAACAATAATGGCTACTATATCAATTAACCAGCATCCTTTAAGCCTATATCCTTATACAAACGAAAGATCAGTCAGTTTGCAGTAGCCATATCACATATCTTCATATCTCATACAATAAACCGAAACTATAAATCCTACGACAGTAATTTCTACAAGTAATACTGCAAAATTTGTTAACATGACCCAAATCTAATACATTCCGTAAAACATTGTGTGAATCACTCACAATATAATACTCGTAAGTCCAGATAAGCAGGAACACCGATACTGTACAATAATCGAACAGTAGGCAAACAGGACTGTCGTGCATAAAATTCGCAGACGACTCGTGTATCTATGTAAAACGGGTGGTTTATATGCATAAAAACTTTGTTTGAATACATTGCTCATAGAAATGAGAGATTTCTCCTCGGAAAACGATTCACTATCTTACTATAGAACCTAAGGTATGTGCAGTCTCAATTATTGCTTCAAGCGAAAATAATCCGCTTATTTCCCTATAGTATTTATGTAAAATGTGTAATGATCCTGTCAGCTGATCGACAAGAGCGGACAGGGTAACCTTCTACTAGAGCCATGGAATAGAGTCGGGAATAGAAGTCGACCATGGTTCTGATGTGAATACTCATCATAGGTTCCTACTGCAACAACTGACAGGTTTTATGGCTCAGTACCTTCAGATATTAGTATAGGAATGGCTGAGAAGGCTAGGATAAATTACGGTAAACGGCAATCACATATTTACTCATTTATTTACGGTAGCAATGATCTGATGGCATATACAATGTCTATTTGGCTTCATGATAAAGTGGTGAAGTATTAACTGGTATGTTAGAGAAATGGCAAAGGACAAAGGCGAAGCATGTAACTTATCGGCGCCTCGTATCCCAAATTAATGGGAGTATTGGTAACATCTGTGCAGGACTATTCCCACATGACGAGGACCAAATGATTGAACCTGACTTGAAAAGTATGAGGTTTTTTAGGCAAGTTATTGACGTCGATCACTACAAATATACCATGTTACGAGTATAAAGAAGATAAGAAATTCAAATCACGCTACCAAAACTTCAATATTGGAGGTAATATTAACGAAGCCTTAAACGTGATCTGGATAATATCAATATACAAAAAATGGCATTCATTGGAGACTGCCGAAAGAAATGAAACATTAAAACTATGAATATCATTCGCGCAACACGTCATACGTATAGATACAAATATATTGAACACATTAGCATGTCGGTGACGCGAACTCATAAGGTTTTACCCAACCAAAAATCCCCCAAAGCGCCTAAAGAAGTTTTCACTTCAAAGAGAAATACGTGGTATCAATGTGCAATGCCATATCCTGATATCGGTTACGTACAACTTTTCAGACTCGATTGTCTTATTTGAGGGTCACGGATGTCTGTTACCAATCATACTGACCACCTTTAAACTTGCTGAATGTCTTCACTTAAAAGCATCTGTGTTTAGCCCAAATAAAATCGTGTTGCTATACCAATGGATGCAGCAAAGTTTTTGCCTCTTTCCTATTACACTTTTCTCTAAGATACACCATATAAATCTGAATGTAGCACCATCTTTCTTCGCAATTATGGTGAATTGTTCGCCACATTTTATAGCGCTGCTGGATGTAACAGCCGAATATTAGGCAGAATTTGCCATTTTGATACTATTATCACGAGGTTGTTAGCGGTTTGATTTTTTCTATTAATTCGCCTTGAGGTCTTAGTTCTCACATCATTTACCAGTAGATATTATACAATGACAAAAAGTTAAATCAAATAAGCACTTGCAAACAGCCTAATCCCTGATGTCCACGCAGAATTTTCATTAAAAAAACCTAACACTGCAGCGTTGAAGGAATCAGGCTTTCTTGTCTATATCTGAACCTGACAGACCACTGAACACCAAATCCCGTCAAACATAAACTAAGAGATCTGTGGAACTGAGTAGTATATAAACGCGTTATGCATCAAGCTCATTTTATCTGTGTTGATTTCCAAAATGAATTTTTGTTTTGCGCCATTAAACTACTCTAACGTTTAGAAAGTACTCATCGTTCTGTATATTTGTAGGAACTGTATAACATGTTCAACATCCGACATTAGCACCATAAATGGAAATTCTTTCATCTTTAAGTTTCAACATTCTATACGTACTAGGCACTAGTAAAGACAATCATATTGCCGAAAAAAACGATCACATGGCTGCTTCGAACATTTTTTATGTGCAGTAATTCTATCCTCCCAACTCACAGCAGATAAGGAAATGGACGTCAGTATTGTTTCTAGAGCTTATTTACAAGAATTATTCTAGCGTCTCTTGAAAGAATTGACACTTGCGATATCTGAAAAGTTGCTAGCAGTTTGAATTGCAACTACAGTTTAATATAATCTGGCATGTCTATAAAGTTGTAGCACAGCGTGTTGCTCGATAGAGTCTCTGGATTAAAAAATTTTGGTGACATTTCTATTAAGCTGATTATACATGAAAATCTGATTGACATATAAGTTTTAGTAGGGAGTGATTCCAGCCATACACATTATGGAACCATCTCTATAACTCAGCTGACGAAAATATCTAGGCATATATCATTAAAAAGCTCTACCCATTTTTGTTGTTGAAATTAAATGTTCGAAGTGCAGGAAAACTCAAGCGATCTGCATACAGTATTCACAACATACATGTTTCAAGTAATTGTGTCATCGATTCATACGATTGGACGCAGAAATTTTACCTAATCCTGCTGGTAGAACGCTTGTAAATATTATCCCATTAAAATATTCATGAGTCCCTGACAGTCAATAATTATTATCTACCTGAAGTTCGCTATTTCTCGAAATAATATTTGAAATACAAAGTAAGAGGCGGCGAGATGTCTGTTGGCCAGATGACAATCGTCTAGGATGAAGTTAGCGCCCCGTGCTGTCAGATGAACACTTTAACTAGCTACATTATCTGGTTCATGTAGTTACAGTTATTTCTGTATCAGTGTAGTAACAAAAGGTATTTTAGCAGCGTTATATTAATTTTTTAGATTCCAATAATTTATAACGGAGTTCTAAAAAGAATGTTTTGAAACATAAGACATAATTACTTGCAGTTTCGTTTACTCTACTTTGATTTCATTAATACGCATAAAAGCGATTTTTTTTTTTGAAACTCCTTCTTTCTTAATTTAGTCAATTTTTATTTGTATACCTCCACGTAATTTTCCAACTGGAGCCACATAACGAGGGGATACCATATGTTTTACTACTTTTTGCACACAATTTTTCAGTAATTTATGTTATTTCACCTATACAGTTGTTATTTCTCAGTAATATAGACACAAACAAATACAACATTGAATTGAGTATTCTCATGTCTTAGCACACGATACGAACAATTAAATCAATCCTTATCACGTATCAACGCGATATCTATCAACCAGCAAGATGGTGATATTTTCTTCGTATGTCCTTTAGACTATACACAATTTTTGGTTCAGTAAAATCATGAAGCGTTTTGTGCCAGAAGAGTTAACAAACACAATTCCACATTTTATGTTGAGTGACCAATGCTGTTTTTCTCTCCACCAGACTCGAAAAATCAGAGTAATACTAGTTCTCGTCGATTGCAACATAATCAAAGAACATGTTAAATAAGTTCTATATATCTAGTTTGGAATTCATAATTTGCTTAGACAGCGGGATACGATGGAATCAGAAGATGAATTAATCTGTTATTGTAATACAAAAACATATCCGTAGTAATCGAAGCGGTTTATTAATACCATGGCATCTACATCCATTAGAAGTTTTTGTTTGAACACTTACTTTTTTACGTCGTAATATACGGTATTGCTATACTTTTCTTTAATATGCGTATGAACAGATATTTCAAAAAAAAATTAATATCTGTAGCACAGCTCATCATTAAAATTGTCAACCGCGGTAAAGAGCTCCAGTATTTAAATTTCACGAACTTCAAAGGAAATGTGATCACATAAAATGAACACGTAACGGTAGGTGATAAAATATACGTTTAACTGCTTTTACATAAACGAAGCATTAAAAAAAAGTTTTATTCATTATTAAAAAAATTAAGTATAGAAAAATCGGTACGTTTCTTTATAAAAATCTAAGCTACAACGTTGACAAAATTTAATAAAGCGTCTGTGATTATTCTGGGTTACGCAGGTAATGACATAACTACCATGCAACATTTCCTAGCATATAGTCACTTAAGCCATATTGCTCCAAATTATTTACCATTTAAGTCAGATTTAAGTACGGAATAAAAAATTGTGAACAACACTTCAGAGGCCCAATAATGGACTGTAAAATTATTTTCCCCTCACAAATTCTGTTTATTCATATTTGTTTTTCGTGCCTTCGACTACAAGAAAGTGTTCGTTATTTAACTGTTCCGAATTATGGGATTATTAATGTAGTAACTAACTGCTTGTACGATCAAATGGTGCGCTATCATTCGGGCACTGTACAAACAGATAGAGGAAAGACAGACACTTTATCCGTAGTAATAAAATACTATACGACCCGTGCGAAAATTTCTCTAATAAAATGCGATGAATAGTGAGTTTGAATATGATGTCACCAAGGCTTAGTCATTATTCTTCATACTCCTACTTCATTTATCGATTTTGGTTAGAAATCCAGGGAGATAAATGGCTCGAAACACAAAAAACGCATTTTGAAAAATTCACATTTTTGCCCTTTAAGGGTCGAATTACGAAAAATTCCTTTCTTAAAATATAATGTTACCACTGCGAAGACCTTAGTCTTTAATATGATACCTCATTTATCTATATCGGTTAAATATCAAGGAAGATAAATCGCTCGTGACACAAAAATGCGTTATAGAAAAATGTATACTTTTTCTCTTTAAGGGTTGAATTCCAAAAACATCCTTTCTCAATGTCTCGAATGTCACCACGCTCGGTATTCCTTTTACAACCTGTGCTTTCAGCATCTGTCTTACCATTTTCCACCCACCCCTCCGTCTCTCTTTTCCATATACCTAAATTATGTATCTCTTTTGTCAGTACTTGTATTCTGGACAGTGTCATGTTCTTGATGTGACAAAACTAACTGGTGATACATCCAGCATTGTTCATTAGACATGACAGATTTGCAGCTAGCCTTTTTTGTAAAAGTGAATCTGTTCTTCGTTACATTTCACAATCCACAAGTTGTTATAGTATGGTAGTATTATAGGAAGGTACTGCTCTTTCGAACTGATGGAATAATAATTAATATTCACTGTGACTTTCAAGTTACAGGAAAGTAGTAGTTCATCCCAAACCTAATAAGAATACTGAATAATGTTCTAATGTTCGATATTTCTGCAATAATACCAAATATGGCGGCAGTGGCTGCAAGACGGTATCTCGCATTCGAAGGGGCTGCCGCTTCGAGCCTATTCTCGAGCGTCGGTAGATTTAATTCAATGTTCTGTTCGTGTCCACTAGGTTATAACGTCAGGTCATACATTCTATCTCTTAACATAACGTTACTTGAAATAGATTGTTTAATTTCTTTACAGCCATAATTCAACAGATCACCGATACGGAAGCTCCATTAGTTTCATTCTGTTTGACGACGTCTTTAACTGTCTGCTTGTGGAATCACAGAGCGCGTCTCTTTGTAGTCCCAATAGGGATGAAAAAATCTTTACTACTGCTGAATAAGAGTAACCTATGTAAACTAAAGCTAAAAGGATTTTAATAACGTTTGGACGGTGGTATCAGAAAGACCATAGTGGTGCTAGTAACCGATATTTAACGTGCTATGAGCTTGATTCACAATTTGTACCTCTGCACAGGTCCACTGTAGTTTTACTGTTTGCTCCTAAGTTTCAACCACTGTATTGGTCATACAGTAGCCCAACTGTTATCAGATTCGAAACTAAAAATTCAAAACCTAAGATCTGCCCAACTAACTTCCAGCCACCAGTAGCACCAGTATGGTAAACACAATAAGTGACTTCGTCGATTTTAGATCAATTGGTTAGGCAATTTTCATGTATTTGAAAAATGTAAGTATCCCTTTTAAGGAGGGAGCTAAGATCGATAGTCCTATCTAAATACTGCATAGGATCACCGACATCTAAATAAAATTCTAATCTGGTATAAGACAGCAAGTTTACTTTAAACTTTACAGTTTGTGCTACAAATATATATTACAATTTCCTTCTGACTTAAGATGCAACAAAAATTCGTTTAGAAAAAGATTAAACGCAAAATTCTTTTACGTATCTGAAATCATATATTGTTGAAACGAAGGTTTAATGTTTTACGATTAAGAAAATTGTGATGATTTCATTATATATTTCCCGACATGATTATTGTTTTTGGATTCTCAATAATGTAAGCGTCTGTGTTCTTTGGACAAAACACCGACAAATGAATTAATCTGAAATATTTGACACAATATTGAAGCGGCTGAGATTATGCAATCGCCAATTATAACACAATGTGGGGGAAGTTGTTCATATATCTGGCTAACCGTATATATTTTGGTACTGGGAGAGCTACAGACGTGAATGCTCAGAGAGTCCTTAGTACAAAGCATAGCAGTGCGATTGCGGTGACAGAACACAGCTCAAATTGTCGTCTGCGCATGACATGATAAGTCTACATGTGCTGTAAGACTTAGGTGATCGCGCGAGATACCTATTCCCGTCTTGGAACAACATCGCCAAGAAAATGGATATCGTCCCTGTAGTGACCCATCTGCGTTTTTAACCTCAATACGTGGAGAACTGTTATTGCTGCAATTCCTAACGCGCATTGGCTCTTCCATCAGCTGATCTATCTCCAAAAGTCTCTACCTGTGTCTTGCAACTATTTCTTAACATACAGTAGTTTCAATAGTCACCCTATTTATTGCTCAAATAGCAAACAAAGCTTGGTTGTATCATAACTTGCACTTTTTTTCTGTAAGATTGAAAGGAACGTCAAGTTGTTTTCGAGGTTTTAATCTACAATTTTCTTGGATAAATCTATAAGCTGATAAATATGATAGCTATTTTCCAATTGCATGTTAATGCAGCACACGCTCATCTGCTTTCCTGGTAGAGTGTATTAATGTCAATGGTCTAATTGTCCTTCAAATTCTAAAACCCGCAAGTAGACGATCTAAAATAAGAGCAGTGAAATATATTACAACGTTCGAACTGCTAATTAAAAATCAGTAGCTTAGGAGAAATAATTACATAAATGATTACGCCTTTTTTTTAAAAAAAAAAAAAAATATATCCACTACCCACCACCGAGCTAGAGTTAATCCTGAGTGCAACAAATTTGCTTCAACGTCAAGCTGTGCAGTTATTCTTCAGCACTATTCAGCTATTGCTCATCAGTGTCTGGACATCGACTGATCCGTCGTGTCATTCAAAACGGTTCTCTCCTCTGAAAGTCCTTCATGGACTGGACTACAACTACAAAGAGGGACACCACAAGGACAAACTTCCACTATCTACAATAAGACTGTTGTACGAATGGTTTAATTGCACAAATACACGCCAATTGTGTCACCAACAACCTTTTCTGAATATCCTCAAACATAGAGCATCATCTGTTTTTTTTTCATTTGTAGATGATTGAGTCATTATTTAAGGTATAAAAATACTGTATCTTCAATTCAATAGATTTGTTTTCCATAGATCCAAATATAAATGAATGGCTCTTTGGGATGTGGAAAGTTGTCAATTTACAGATAAAAATTGTATAACAGAATATATAAATATGCCAAACCATGTACAATCACAGCAAACATGCTACATTAGTTACGTTAACTACATTTACACAAACTATGGCAATTATTTTGAGACACCTTAAAAATAAATTCTTCGATGGAGTAGGAGTTGTCAATTAAAAATTCTTTTAATTTTTTTCTGAGTTTAATCTTGCCATCTGCATGACATTTAAGATATATGGGAACTTATTTAAGCCATGTATCCCTGAAATTCGGATCTCTTTCTGAACAAATGACAACGACTTATAATCCTTGTTAAGCTCATTTTTACTTCTAGTCTCTTAATTGTGTATTTTACTATTTGTTTCAAAAATAGTATAATTTGTGATTACTATGGTTCGGATCTTTATGACCAAAAAAATAGAGATATATGAAAGCAAATATGACCTTAAAAATGGGTAAATATGACATAAAATTGCAAAATATGACCAAACATTTAAATTTACTATACATCAAAACATGCTGAATTATACATCATTTATTTTATCTAGTAGTGTCTCTTTCATGTAGATAGCATAATTTGCTTCCGTGCATTTGCTACACCACTGGGAAATTAAACTTTAAATCGTTTAGTAGAACTCACTTTAATTTCATATAATTTACGGAACAGAACTCTTTCATCTGTCCTAAAATACTACTCTCTAAATTCCCTTACGTAAATTCGCACTTTCAGAAAACTTTATTTTTGGTTATGCGGTAGGTCCACTCGCTGATCCAATGCACATTTAATAACGCTGACTGAGGATATTTCATTGAGATATTGATTGACGCGGATCGACACACGCATGCTTCCACTGCATTTTCGAGATTAAAAGGCAGGCGAAAAATTAATTCCCCATCCCCTCCCTCCTCCCCCCTCCCCCACCTGTATAACACAAGTGCAGTTCTGTGAATAATTATCTTAATTTCTTCTCATCTACATCTATTGAATTCCTGGTAGTATAAAAAAAAACAGATTTTTCTTTAAAATATGACCGTATGACCATAAATAGTAACGAAATATGTCCAAAACTAGTAACATGGTCTGAATATGCATTTATATGCTATGTAACATACGTTTAAATACAATAAGAAACGTTCAGCATTTCAGCTTAAAAAGAAGGCAGGAAAAAAATATGACTTGTTCTAAAGATCCAAACCCTAGTGATTACAAAGGACATTAACGTGTGTATACACTCAGCCACCAATGTTAAAATCCATAACCTAAACAGCTCTCTGCATGAAGTTCTACTGCTAATCCCACACATAATTCTTACTACTCACTTTTTGGCTTATGTAGAATTAGCCCCAAATATTATTGCATATTAAATTAAAAAGTGGAAATAAGCAAAATAAAGTACTCTCCTCATACAGAAATCACCTATACCTGAAATTGTAAGAATTGCAAATTTGGCCGCACCAAATCGCTTAGCGAATATACCCTCGAATTTAAATTATGATCAACCTAGAAATTTCACCCACTGTACCTTTTGAATGGATTGTCATGCAAATTTTATGTCTTTGTCTGGTGTTAATCTGTGTGATACACTGAATTGCATATTTTGAGTTTCATCTAAGTTTAAAGACAAGCCATTAGCTGTAAACCATTTGTTAATGAAGTCAAAGTCATAAGTGTAAAAATGTTCTGTAGATAAATTTGAAGTATTATTAATTTATATGTTTGTGTCAACTGCAAATTGGAGAAATTTTGAGGTTTTAGATGCAATACAGGGTAGATCATTTATATATGTTCAAAATAATAGTGGCCCTAATGGATAACCCTAAGGTACTCCACATCTGATAAATTTTCACACAGAAATCCGTGAACCACTTATCAAAGCCTTGAAATATTCCAGTGGCACTTTTTGATTCAGAAGGTAAGAACAAAGCCATTTATGAACATTGACATTTATATCACAAATTTTAATTTCTGTATCAGAATTTCATGATCAACACAGTCAAAAGCCTTAGAAACGTCACGTAAAATTCACACAGTAATGAATTTATCATTTATTCCTTCTAAACTATTTTCAGTGAATGCAAGTATAGCTTGTTCTGTTGAATGACCCTATTGAAAACCAAATTGTGATTTAGTTAGAATACTATTATTTTTAAGATGTTAGTAAACTCTGTTGTACATTGCTTTCTCAAAAACCTTGGAGAAAGCTGTTAGTAATGAAATAGGATGGTAATTTAATACAACTGACTCATCCCCCCTTTTATAGAGTGGTTTAACTACAGCACACTTAAGCCTTACTGGGAAGGTAAAGATATATTAAAAAGATAACTTAGTATATTACTTAATTCAGTGGATCTGCTGGAAATAACACCATGACCACTGGAATATTTGCTCTTAAGAGACGTAATAACTTTTTTATTTCTTGTGGAGTAGCTATTTTTACAGAATTAATGACAAATTTTTCTTGGTAGCCTGTATTGAAGAAATCCATACTAAGTGTCACTGAGCTATTGGCTTTCAATTTATCAGTAATCGATAAAAATGTTTATTAAATATATAATCCATTGAAAAATTAGATTCTTTGATGTCAATGTCACTACTGGCTTGATTATTTTTCCATGTTTACTTTTTTACAATGTGTCAGTTGTCTAAATTTTATTTTCAGAGACATTAATTTTATGTTTGTGCTATATACTTTTAGGTTCTTTAATAACGTTTTTCAGTATTTTGCAGTACCGCTGTGTCTTAACATCAGCATTGTGAATTACGAGACCTGTAATCTACTTTTGCTCAATGTTGTTTTACAATAATGATAAGTGCACAGCAGATATCCTGGAAAAACATTTCGACAGAAGAATCTACTTTAACCATCTGTACATTAAAAGTGTAACTGGGTCTAACTGCCTAGTTTAAAGAAATATCTTCCATAATACAAGGGATTGACTGTAAACAAACAAGTATTCGCAAGAAAGAACAAACTTTTATTATTCTCTTTAAAGTATAGAAAATTAAACATATTACTCATTACAAATATCAATTTAGTGCTAAACTAAAAATAATATTTTATTTCTTTACAACAGCAATAAAGGAAAACTTCTTGATAATTCAGTTTGTCTCACTCATTAAAAATCACCAATCCGACGACCCTACTTAATCGCTGATTAATATACTCAATATATATATATCATTCATTTGTCTTAATCATTATGCGTTTATTGAAAACGATAAACATTTCAATATTGCTAATTACTATTTTTTTTGTCACGATAAAGTTCACTGCCGAACCAATTATTATAATTTGTGTCCTCAAATTACTGACGCTGTACTTGCTTCCTCTCGCAGCATTCTACTTAGAGAAAATGACTAATATCAACGGAACTCATACGGGGGGGGAGGAAATCACCAACCTCACACATGCTTATTTTTTACTGAAATCACTAAATTAAATATTGACAACAAAAACCAAGTCTATTAGCCGAGAATCTTTTGGAAACAAATATGCTACCACAAACTTAATCGTATAAACATAAACGAAAATATTAGCCACGTCTTCGTGGTCCTTAATCGTACATTACATGCAGTAACGCACTGAGGCATAGAAACTACATCAATGCTACAGCCTGCTAAATGTCCTACCTCTGGACCCCCTCCCCCAAATTGCTTCATTGCTTTGTTCCTTTTTACCCTGGTTTAGCTTTTATGTAGTTCATAAATAACATTCCTGCATTATTGCCTTTTTTAACAGCTCTCTCGACAAAATCACTGAAATACAGTTTCCTCTTCACGTGAAATTCTAAAACCTGAATGACACAAAAAAAAGAATGACGCATTCAAGTGTTTGTTGGTAGCTGCAGTCACAGAGAGAGCGCAGGTTTCACAGAGCTGAGTGTGAACACTCATTAAAAAATTGCAGAGATTGATCCGTGTCAGACAAACCCGGCTTTGGACCCATGACGGCTTTAAAAGGGAAGCATTCAATTTACAATGTCCTGGCAATGGTTTAGGAAAGCTCTACGTCAATCTGCAGGTTGTCTGCATAGTGGATAATTTTGTTTAGCAGCATCCAGCGCATTCTGAAAGCCAGTAAATTGCAAATATTCAGAACGCGAGTTTTACATAAATTGTTAAAGGAGTTTTGGACCAGTTTGTGGTATTCTGTGAACATACTTTACAGCAGGGGAGAGAAATCCCAGTTTACATCAACGGGGAAACACCCGTTACTAGTGGATGAGCGGTAAAGCTCTGGTCTCATATTTGGGAGGACAAGTGTTCGAATCCCCATCCGAGTATCAACGTTTGGGATTTCCATAATTTCCCAAAAATAATTCAGCCGAATGTGGGAATGGTTTGTTTCAAAAGGCCATGGCCTAATTCCTTCCCGTTTCTTGTGTCAGCCCTTTCCCTTCTTGCGTAAAGCAAAAAAATATGTTATAGCAGTCAGAAACCGCACTGGTTGCGATGAAGGAAACAAAGATATCGCCTGATTTATGTCAAATACGGCGTATGGAATGGTTGAATCATTGGTCCATTCTTCTTTGATATCACTGTGACTGGAAATAAATGTCTGAAAATTCTCTAAAAGAAAACATTTTCCTCAATACTCAACTCAGATGGAGATTTTTCTGTCGGGTTTCAACATGACCGTGCTCTTGGACATTACGGTCGGGGGGTGAACACATGTTATTTCCTTCATTTCAGTCATCAAAAAATCTGCAGTATGGCGGCCAGAAATTTCAGATTTAACACCGTTCGATATTTATCTGTGGGAACATTATAAGATTATAGTTTACATTAAAAAAATTCTAAGTCTGACTGATCTAATGGGACGAAATGTGAACTGTTGGGCACTCTTTACTCCAAACATCCTTAATCGTAGTAACCGTCTTATACTGCGCTTCACAATACACCACTTAGAACACATTATGTGATCAGGTCATTTATGGAAAATGCATATTTTCACTGTCTACGCAAAAATTTGAGATTAGTAATCGTAGGATCCGTTCAGTATATTTTTTCAAGAAATTTTTGATTAGCTTCATCCTAAAACGCACGAAATGTTTAAAGGTGTTAATGTTTCTTCCCAAACTTTTCTCGCGACAGATGCCAGGTCAGGTTGTGTTGATTGTAGGTCCAGGCAGTGTTGTCCCTACTGAATTATGGGAGGGCGATATTATAGCCGCACGGGTGGTCCTAATCACATGGACAAACATTTGCTTTGGGAGGCGGTTGCTTGCACCCAGACATGCGCTGTGGCATCTTTAGAATGTTCTGCTGGCGTGATCAGCACTTCAGTGTCAGGCATATCCATAAACTGTTGGCTGTTTATTATTTAGTCATTCGATGGCTACCAATCGTTTCATTCGTTGAAACTGTAAACAGGGCAGCTAATGAGAAACAATAATGACTTGCTGCTTTGATCGCCTCACCCTAGTCATAATTATTCATTACTTTTGTTTATATCACTGAACTAAATTCCAGGACTGGAAGCTGTTCCATAAGTTCTTTTCAATAACAACTTTGTTTCTGTTAGAAACTGATAGAGTAAATCGGAAATATTCTCCACAACAACTACCGGTGTGTCCCAAAATTCAGCAAAAGACTGGGTAATTTTTAAAAGTTGTATGATAGAATATAGAGATACACTGCAATGATTGTTGATTCTTGATTATTTAAACTTGGCTCAGAGAAAGGAATTCTCATCGACATATCTACATGAAAAAATCCGTTATTCATTTAATAAACCTTATCGCAGAGATTCTAACCATAATTTGTTTTAGCAATATTAAGTTTGTTGGTAATAGAATAATAGAAATGATCTAGAAAGCTTGGCAACGTAAGTTAATAAAAATGATTTTGCTTTAAAGTTTTTATGAAAAATTACAGACTTTTTACTCACATGGTTGGAAAATTAGATTAGGGGAAATACATTGTCAAACTCGCCGAGTAGAGAATTAAATAAATACAACCCCAAAAAAAAACACTAACTGAATTTTCGAAACCAATTTAACGACACGACATATGATGAGGTGCAGAAAATACTTTTTTATCTCTGTTTGTTGCTTGCGGGGAGGTGAAGGGAGGAGAAGAATATGGTGGAGGTTCCTTTATTTATTTTTAGTTTTTGTCAACGGATCTGTTTTGAAGTAAATAATATACATTTCCTGTTAAATCTTATCATACCTATACAAAGGTGGTAGAGTTAGAAATCTGTGACATTCAAACGGAGTAAGCGACTTGATGAAATTATAAGTTGTTGTCATTATGGCTACAGAACTATAAAAACTGATAATTTTAATGCCCTGTCCAAAACAGTCTAGGCATCCACTTGAGCTGGGAATAAAGAATGTTATATTTTCAAAAATGTACGAAGTTTCTTTCAAAAATATATCATTTTCAAATTTTAAAAAAAAACTATTATGATTTCATGACGTAGATTAGTGGTTAATTGTTTTGTGTTGATTTCTTGATTTTATTTTCAATCTTTGAACATGTCAGAAGCCATTAGCGAAATATAAAATGAAACGAAGATTTAACGCTTTCGGGAGACAACAACACATGCAGTGAGAGATTATGAAAAACAAGTTCAGAGATGCCGCAATAGAGAGTTTAAATTAATGAGGTACAAATCTGTGCAAAAGCAAAGAAATAACATTAATGATGTACAAAGGAAAAAGCTGATTTCTTATTTACGAAAGGTTTGTGAAGGTTATGATGGTTGTATAGTTTTTAAAACGAACACAATACTGAAATAGCTAAGGAAAATTAAATGCTTTCAGAGCTATCTGTGATACCGTCTCTTGTATCAGCAACCATTGAATGTTCCCAACCATCGAGTTTTTGTTATCTTGAAGCTACTGGCATATGTAGGCTCGTGGATGGAGAAAATTGTGATAGTTTTTTTTTTTTTTAGCATTAATAAAGGAAGATCAACGATTTTGATGATCATATCAGATCGAAATAATTCAGTAAATTATTGACGATGATGGAAACCTTACGAATTCCTTTCTAACCATATTTCTTCAGAATTAATAGAAACATTTTTTTTCGTTAATCAAGTAACCACTTGTATTTACCGCCATCCCCAACTCCACCAAATCTGTGACCTGAAATTTTATTACTCCTCGGCCTGTCTTCCTAAAAGCAAGTCCAGTTCATTATCCTTGTTAACACGGTTCGCAGGAATTATGCTGACTTAATTACAGACAGATAGATCTCTGGCGAATCTGCAGCCGAAACACACGCCTGCACATGATCCACTGTTTGAAGCTGACACCGGCTGCTGAGGTGGCCCTCACGCTAGTTGTTCACGCCGTGGCCACAGCCTGCTAAAGCCAGCTGTGTCGGTGGCGAAGCGAACGTGCCTGGCATATGTAGAACGGCCTCGCTTCTGCGTGGGAGTTCTCTGGTTTCAGAATTCTCGACACACAGTTCTGATACTAACAACAGTGAGGTGGATTAGTCGTGGTCTAATCAGAATAGATGTAATTCCCACTCATATGTCTGGGCAACACATCATATCATCCCCTGTTTAGTTCTTTTCAGATCTCATTTTCTTCCTGTCAGCAGTCTCTCAATTGATTTGATGCTATCCTACCTCTCTTCCTGTATTGCGCTAACATCTTCACCACTACGTCTCCTTTATTATCTGCTTCAGAATTCTAATCTTCGTATGCTCTTCTGAAGTCTCTAGGCTTTATTCAGGTTTTTTTTTGCAGTAAGTTTCGTGGATTTCACATACAGTGTAAATTATTCCTATAGTCGCTCCAGTTTAGATTCTTTGTACAAGGCAAACTAATGTGCCAATATTATTAAAGTGTGACCAGAAGAAATCGTTAGTTGGTTTAGGGAAGCGAAAGTACCAATTTAGTTAGTCATCCGCACTCGTATTCCGCATCATTAGTCTGCTGTTTATAGAAAGTCATTGTGTAATATGCCAAAGTTAGGAGCTGTTGATAGGCCATTAAGTTATTCAGAAAAAACATCTTTTATTTCGTCATGGTGCAAAATATGCACTGAAGGTTAAGAATTTTTATTAATGAAAGGCACATCATAAGCCATCATTGCGCAAGGG
The DNA here is from genome assembly GCA_031002005.1 of Vandiemenella viatica. Lineage (NCBI taxonomy): Eukaryota > Metazoa > Arthropoda > Insecta > Orthoptera > Morabidae > Vandiemenella > Vandiemenella viatica. The sequence continues at coordinate 363,591,093 of JARYHS010013630.1, forward strand.
TATGTAAGTGTTTTTTGAAACTGTTAGCGATATTTGGAACTAGAAAAACGCATGATAATCATTATTGTGCAACATCAAAAGTGATTGAAAGAAGACTTTAAAGGAAGTTAGGGGATTATTTAAGAAGCTTTAAGCAATATGTTTGGCCGTAACAGAAGTATGTTTGGTATTTTAAGCAAAATAATTACCTTGTATACTTTTTTTGATGGAGTATTCTTAATGAAATTTAATATTGTACTGCTCGTTGACTCTAATCTAAACAGAAACTGTGCGTCATATTTTAAGTGGTGATAGTTTATCTCCAATTAATTGTTTTTATTTCTTAGTTTTGATATCTTTCTGAACATTTCAAAGTTTCAGAGGAACGTCGGTATATACCATCGACTGAAGAGAAATTGCCTGTTCTTTATTCTCATTTTACGCCCTCCGGGTAAAGGGTGAGTTAACTCAATTCCGGAAGAGCTGTTTGTAAGCCAGCAGTAACAGTAAATGTAATTCAAAGTGGGATACAAACCATAATTGGGAATTTCATACTCTACAATTCATTCCTTCAACTGTTCTAGCGACTAAGAATTTAACAAATCCCGCATGTCTCAAAATGTGCCCCACCATCCTGTTTCTTCTTTTTGTGAAACTCTTCCACAAAGGTTTCTCCTCAAACATCATTTCCTAAAAGAATTCATTTCGTAACTTATTTATCAGCATCCTTGTATAGCATCACGTTTTAAATGCTTACATTTTCCTTCATTCTGGTATTCCTAAAGTCCATGCTTCACTACCAAAAAATGCTATGCGCCATACATACTGTTTCAGAAAGTTTCATTCTGAATCCTAGAAGTCACTCTAAGTGAATGCCGAGGTGATTTCTTCATAAAAATTTTCTTTTCGTTCCTTGTCCTCAATCTTTCTTGGCTCTGACGACTTCGTTAAATCTCTTCGTTGAAAACAGCAAATCAAATAAAATGCAATTTTTCTACACGACATACATTATTGTTCATACATTTTAATCCAACTATCAGTTTCATAGTCCCTTATTCGCGAAAAAATATCTTTTTGGGCAAGTATGAAGTCAACTGTTCACGAAGGTTTATATTTTTTTCGTGGGTCTACACAAATAATAGTCATATGGTAACAAGTGCTGTCAATAGGAAGGATGATTTACAGCTTTCCAATTTAGATCTTCCAAGTTTTCTTTCGTAGCAACAGCAGTGTAAGGCCGACAGTTATTGTCTAGAAGTAGTACGTCACCGATCAGAATCTTGCATCTTTTGAACCGATAGTGTTTAGTTCAATTTGTTAGTACGTCAAATGTCCACCTGGCTCTTTGCCATATAAGGTGCGCGCATTTAAATTTCTTGTTTGTAAGCCGATTCCTTTACTAGTAGTGGACTTTTTTAACTAACGATTATCATGGTAAAGCTGAAACAAATGTTTATTTCTCTGAAATATTATACAGCTACTCAAAATGTCATGGAACACAGTACTTCATAATTCCTCCTCCAATATCAAATCGTGATATTCATGATATGTGTTTCCATTTTGCCGAAACGAATTATCATATTGGTTTCACAATTTCTTCATTTAATAGATGGTCCGTGAATAAATACGATGATTAGCTAGGTTGGCGGTTTATAGTAAGCTGAAAGATGAACCGGCCATTGCAGCAATAACTTTTTTCTGCTTTGACGTAAACACTGAAGCTAGCCCTTCCCGGAAGCCAAACTGTCATAGCCCTCATCGGAGCACAATACACTGAACAAAACACAGTATTTCGTTATCTCTGTGATATGTGGTGCAGCTATCTAGCGGTAATAAGATCATAGGCCATGTAAAAATTTTGCAAATAAAACGTTATATAGGAAAACACAATCGTATCCTTAACAGAACACAGCGTCCGAAAAGCTCATTACTGTAGAAAACATGTGTAGTTTGCCAATATCTTTATGATATGAACTGCCATCAGCCCTTATCGACGCCTAGCAGCTAGACTCTGAACCTTGATAGTTAATACTTTTGCCCTTTAAGCGCCTAATTCTGAAAATTCCTTAGTTTTGAAAATGAGACCTCATTTATCGATTTCGATTGTGTATGAACGAAAATAAGGGGCTCGTCACAAAAAAAAAAAAAAAAACCTTTAAGAAATAATATAAATCATTATTTTTTCAACCCCAAAACTCGCTAGTGAAATCACTTACGGTATTAGTCACTTGTCATATCACTATTCAGTCTCATTCTACGTTCATTTAAGTGTACTTGTGGAATTTATTAACGAAATTTGCCGAGAAGAACCATTTATTTGTTGTCGTTAAAAATAAACTCTTCCACATACCAAGTACCTCAGTACACATGGCGCACCATCGTTCATGCTATCGATATAGGCGTTTTGTGCAGATGAAAAATAGTGTTGCTAACGAAGGCATAATGAGACTAAAATTTTGCTAAAGGAAACCAAAATTGGGACTGTTTAGGCATCATGTTTTTTTGGAGTAGCGTCGGCGCCTGGCCATCAGGCAACAGACGAAACAAGGAAGCGCACCGCTAAGTCGTCATTCCCGGCGCTGCCCAATCCAGCTGGGCGCACACAGCTGCGAAAAAGAGCCTTCTGGCGAAACAGCCTCTGCCACAGCTCAGGCGACGAAATGCGTTTAGGAAGACAGAGAAGGAAAGGCGAAGAGAGGGATGTAAGAAGCAGAGAGACAAGAGAAACGAGTGCGTCCGTGTTCCCTCTGATAGATCGGGAATCTATATTCAGTGTGTGAGACAGCTGACAACTACTGCGTAACAAGGAGTAACACAGTGACAAGCAGTCCCACCAGGCCTTCACACAGCCGGCAGATAAAACGCATTCCCAGTTGAGATCCAGAATTTCACCAGGCATATTATTATTTTCAGCTACATCGTTAAGCGCAAGATTAAAAAACATTCAAAACGTTCAAACTTTAAAAAATTCGCCGAGATTCAAATAGCTTAATTACCCGTATCGGATTTGTTTCTGAAGTTAATGCTAAATACTTTCATTACTTCATTTTCTTCATTTCCGCTTCTGATACGATCACAAAAATTATTTAAATGATGAATTTCTCGTTATTAGAAGCATACAATGTGATCACGCAGATTTCCTTCTGTAACGTTCTTAGGTACACAAAAAATGGGTTCTTCTGGCATGAGTACGCATTCAGAGATACATATCATTCGACTCTCTGAAGGCTTCTTGCCATTTCATTTACGCTACAGAAAAGACATAGATAACTGTATGTTACCTTTATCTCTTTCGTTCGGTGACTCACTGTTCCCTTTCTATCTTCGGACAGGGAGGTACTTTATGTTAAAGTCACAAGTGTGAACACGCTCAATTTCGGTGAACAAATATTTGACAGATGCAATTAAATTTCCGGCACTGACAAATTTTTAATTCAGTTCGTGGTAATTACCGATACATACAGGAGGCTTATGATCACAAAATTAAATTACTTACTTACTACCTTTTCATGGATAGGCCAAAGGCCTGTTCCGACCACAGTTTCATGATAATCCTTCATGGGTCTTTCAATATCTCGTACAGACAGATGGAATTGCAGTACAAGCTGCAGATATCTTTCATTATCCTTCATGAGAGAGTGGTCCTTCCAATTAACCATTTTTGGGGGGAAATTCTGTCGTTCAAAGAAAAAATATTCAGTTGTTGCTATATTTTCACGTTCCTTCGTAAATCTTGCAAGAAATATTCTTATATTTATATAAGGAACCTCATTATGGATGATTGTATTCTTTTAATACTGTACTTCACTTGCACATGTTTCATTATCATACATCATAATTAAGTAGCGTCCACACAGAGTCTTCCTTTCCTAAATCAACATTTTTCTTCTAATAAAAAAAATGATGTTTCATTCATCGAGGCTAATGGTTTTTTTTTTTTTTTTGCATATATTTTATATCCGCTATTTAACAAAATAATTCCTCGATAATTGTCACATGAACTTCTATCTCCTTTCTTGAAGAGTGAAACCGAGCGTGGTGGTGTAACGGATAGCGTTCTGGCCTCGCATTCGGGAGGACGGCGGTTCGAATCCCCGTCCGGGCATCCAGATTTGGGTTTTCCATGGTTTCCCCAAATCAATCCAGGTGAATGCCGGGATGCTTCCTTCAAAAGGCCATGGCCGAATTCCTTCCCATTCCTTGCCCCCATCCTTTCCCGTCTCTAAAGACCACGTTGTTAAAAAGGGACGTTAAACTGTTACAAAAAGCTGTTGAAGAGTGAAATAACTTTAACTTCCGCCGTTCTGCTGGAATGGCTCTCCTTCTGCAACGTATATTAATTAAGAGTAAAAATCTGAATTCTAATTGTCTCATGCAGGTTCCTCTCCCTCCCCACTAGACTGGTAATAATGTCGAAGGTATTTAATTAAACAAACATCATTTAAGTCTTGTAATTTTTACTGTGTGAATTACGCAAAAGTCGAACTAATCAGACAAGTAGAAGTATTAATACGTTTAATACTTTAATAGCTCCAATTGTATTTGTTATTTTGCAAGTTAGATGTAGATAATAGTTTGAGACAAAATAGTAGCAAAAGGCATTTGTAGAATTAATCTAAATATGTTAGTCGCATTAACATTAATGTAAAATTCTTTTTAAAAAATAAAGTGTAGAATTAAGAGCATAGTTAGGGTAGTTAGCTACTACGTTATGTTAGAACAGGAGAAAAATGATCTAAAACTAAATTATAATCATTTTTAAATTAAAATGATACGAACAGATGGTCTGGTGCACGAGATAGAGTGGCTCCATTTAGTAATTGGTCACTGATTGGTAGGAATTCAGTTACAAGCTTGAGCTATGCAATATCTACTGGCCGTAATGCCAAGTTTTCCTTTAAAATTACTGGCAATAAAAAGGCGATAAGTCGAGACTTGCTAAAAACATTTCGTAGTACTCTTATCCTTTTCTTTCTTATTTTTCACTCCAGGAAACAACTTTGACAGCCGCGCAACAAAAAATCTGTAAAAAGAGAGAAAGGAAGGAAGGAAGAAAAAATGGCGGAAAGAGAATGTAAAATTCAATTCAGCTTGATAAGATGAATGGGCATACAAATAAAGTAAATAGCAGCTGCATGAGACTAGTTTCAGGAGATTTATGGCAGTTTCCACCTCTGTATGTGGAATTTTTATGAAGACCAGTCAGTTTCTTTTCGCTATGGTTGTCAGCATTGACTTCAGGTGGCTTCACTGCCGAATTTTCATTCTGCATGTAGTAAATTAACTGAAAAGACTGGAACAGGAATGAAAGGAAGAAAAACGATGGTCTATTGCTATGTAAGAATTATGTGTTAATACTGTTAGTTTCAGTGACAATCTAATGAATCCATTCCTTATTAATTATAAGAACATACTAAATTTACACGACTCACGTTGTAAAAACCTTATATTTAATCGCATATAACGGAAATTGATATTACAGTGATATCAAAGGAAACTGTTATTCCATTCTTCTTGTCTTAATATTAGTTAACAAAATTTGCATACGTCAGAATTTTATTAATCTATTGCAGGATGTTGAAGCTTTCAGTGAAACGTTTTTGCGTCTTAATACTGAGCCCCCTTTCTAAATCCTCGAACCGTGTTTCAAAAATTCAGTTATCTTTGTTGTCAAATGTTGTTTGAAACTTTTATCTCTCAGAAACGATACATGATATGACAGTAAGAGCTTAAAAAACTTCACATTGGATATCATTCACGTCCTTTATACCTTCCGTAGATTAATTTTATCTCTTTCGGGACTGCTACCCAAGCCAATAGGCTTTCAGATTCATAAACGTTGTAGATACTTCCATTATTTTATGTTAGTATCACCAAATTTTATTACCGCCAAATAGCTTTTAAAAATCGTTCTGCACTGTTAAGAAACAAACAAAGTTTAAAAATTGAAGTGTGAAATGATAACTTTTGTTTAACCTTTTCAATCTTTAAAATTATAACTTACATGCTTAGAAGTGTTAAAAGAAACTAAATGTAATCTAACCCAGACTTCCTCCATTTTCCCGCAAATATGGGGATTTAACATCAAATATGTTGGTATCTTTAACAAGATTTAAAGCGTAAACTAAATCCCACAAAAACAATTCTTGTAAAAATAGGCCGAGTCTATTACTTGTGTAGTGACAAAACGTTATGAGATCTTATTCTGAACCAAATCTATACTTTGCAGTGTGTATTCACTTCACTTTCTGAAAAAGAATGGTTTCTGTCGGTGTGATAGGTCGTTTATTTGGTATTAAAAATATTTTTGTGACTTGGCTATTATGCTTGCCGTGTTTTAGTAAACCTATACAAATACCTTAAATATGTTGCTTTACATAACTTACAAAAACTTAAAAGCCAAGATTTCCCTCGCAATTTTTCGGGTTTGACAAGTCTTAGAATAAATCATGTACATTATGCCTTCCATTCTAGTAAAAATTGTGAGATGCATAATGGCCAAGTCACCAGAAATTTTTTAATTCTAAATAAACGATCTATATCACCGAGAGAAACCATTCTATTTCAGAAAGTGAGGTAAATACACACTGCAAAACATAGACTTGGTTCAGTATAAGATCTCATAACTTTTTGTCATTACAGAACCACGGGACATAGTCTATTTTTATAAGAATCTCATTCATTTTTGTAAATTGATCGCTTATTCTGAATCATCAGTCAAATGTAACAATTTCATTAGAAAATTGATGTATAAGAACACTTCAGAATTGAAAACATCAATATACATTACCAACAATGCACCACTCTCAGCAAACAGTGCGTGTGCGCCGTTGCCGAGCAACTGATTGTCGATGGTTTAACTACCACCATAAGTAAATAACGAGTAGCTTCCAAACTAAGCATAGGGACAAAGTAAAATTTAAGATATTAGTTCAACTTGCTACTCTCTAGTAATTAAAGAAATCTCGGGGATATAGCTTAACACAAAGAATAGCAATTAACAACCAAATATGTGTTAGAATTTTTTGTGTTTGGGATTGTTATTAAATAAATACAGGGGAAAACACCAATATTTGACTTTTCTTGTAATTTAGGGATGAAATCATATATATGTGCCAAACTACTATTTGTTTCTAGGAGTACTGGAAGTATAGTGAAATTTTGATGTCAGGGTCGTAAAAAATGTTTGAATGTCACTAACTTCCAAAGTAAGGCGAGGAAGGAAGAAAATGTAAGACCTCAGTTACACTTAATAAGCTCCGTCTATATTGAAAATCTGAGGTGCATAAAGTTATTAAGGTAGAAGGCGATTTCACGTTAGGGTCATGTTAGGGTTAGGTAAGGGGTAGGTGTATGGAAATTTATGAGTTTCAGACTTTTCTTATAATATGAGGGTAAAATTTTATGTGTGTGCAAAATTTCAGCTTTCTACGACTACGGCAAGTACCTCAGAGTTTTGATGATCATCAGTGAGTGAGTGAGTAACTCCAAACTAAGAACAGTAACGCAACAGAATTAATACTATATTTGCTAAGATTGTTGATATCTATGCATAAGAGAAATTTGGGACATGTAGCATAATACTGACGTACAAAACTGGCCAGAATCTCTTCGAGAAAAGGGTAGGCAATACAGCCGATGACTCGACTTGAGGGTGGACTGTCATGCACCCAGATCTGTCATTCAAATAAAAACCGGTAGGAACCAAAAGTACATCAGTGACTAAACAGTAGTGATAATAACATTTGATAAAACCTAAAATAAAAAAATACTGCAAACATCTAATAAAACATTCAGTACATTTACAACTTTACTACTAAATTCTGACGTAGTAATTTTGATGTTCAATTTTTATTACAATCCACATTTTAATAATGAGTTATCCAGTATATTTAAACACTTACTTGCAAACTGGATCATGAAATAACAAGATTAATTAACGATTTTAGTGTTGAGTGATATAAACTACTCAATTTGCAAGAAATTCTGGAAAGCGGATTCAAACATACGTCCTCCTGAATGCGAGGACAAAGCGCTACAGCTCACCCACAACGCTCGGTCGACGTGTCCAGCCAACATGCTTTTTTCCTTTTCTGTGGCCATTGCTCCTCGTCTCCTCAACGTTTCAATGAACAGCAGACTTCCACCTATAGCCGTAAAAAAATCGGAATACCCTTCACGCTTACTGCTCAGATCCTAAAGTGAACTGGTAACCGAATTACGTTAACTAAATTTTAAGACCACAGAGCTAAACTCATAAGTTTTATATTCATGTATCGCTGTAAAACGTATCGTGTTTGAAGTTAGGCCTCCTAATGTTCGAGTTTTGAAAAGCATTTATACCAAAAAAAACAATAATAATTGATCGAACACTGGGAAAAGTCTTTAAATAATGAATAAAAATAAATAATATGTGAATTGTGTTTTTATTTTTGTTCAGCCTTGTCGCAACACTTAAATTCTGATAAACACTGTATTTAATATTAAATCAAGTAATAAATAACATTCATGTAATTAAAAAATTTACAACCATTACAAACATTATACATACATACATTGCGTTAAAACATGCTAAGTAACTAAAATCAATTAAAAGCGTTTTAAGAATTAACATACTGTATGTTTTAATTATTGTCTTCTCAAATGTTTCCTCTTTATCGTTGAAATGTTGCAAAGGAGCATTTCTAAACAGTAACTTTTATCCCTGCTGTTATTAGCACAGTATAAATTCCGAATAGGCATTATTTAAAATGAATTTTTATATTACCTCTTCATATGATAGCAGTCGTCCTAAAATCCACTTTTCGCAAATCATATTTTGCTGTTCTACCGTACTTTCTTTGTTTAGGGCTCTACGCCTAGTCGACAACGAGGTCACTAGATGTGGGACTGGGGGAAAAAGGAACGGGAAGGAATCCTGCAATGCTCTTTTTGTAGTAACCATTTCGGGACTCCATGTAAAACATGAAATTGAATGGTTGGACGGGGAATCACACCCGCGTCCTGCCGAATGCCAGATCGTTACCTCTCACCCACTGAGCTTACTTCCACTATACAATCCCATCAAGTAACTACTAGCATTTCCACCATGAAGTTTGCCTGCGATGGATTTTAGTTTTTATAAGATGAGGTACTACAAGATGATGATAAAATTAGTAGAAAATTTCAAAAATACGTGTTATGTCATATATAATGAACAAAATTATCGATTCATTACATTTTGTTTAAATAAAAGTAAATGCGAAAGCAGAAATCTTTGGCTGGTGGACTGGCAGATTCCTCGCCTATTTATTTGAGGCCTCCCGTAAATAATGTGGACAGCGGTCAAGGGAAGCTTCTCACAGTGGACAGGACTTTCCTATTGATTTGGTTCGCCTGCGCCAAGAAGTTAATAGCGGGGGGCAGGCCGTTGTTCTGAGCAGGAAGAGAGCGACGCCAAGTTTTGGCGCTTATATGATACGATTGGAGGACATAAACGGGAGGGAGTTAAAAATGTACAAATAAGGACCAGGATCCAAGATACTGAAACCAATGCAATTTTTTTTTGTCTGTTTTCTGGTTTCGGCGAGACCTGTAGAGAAGCGACGAGGCATCCAGCGGTGGCTGGAACGGCGGGAGGTTGAGGTCCCGGGTGCCTTGAGGCATCGGCGCCTTCCCCGCATGATAAGTATTGTAGAGTACTATAGCTGTGGACAGATTAATTGGCGGGTCAGTGTGAACGCGCTGTTGCCGTACTTGGGGACAAACTCGCGATGCGCTCTCTTTCTATCACCTGAAAATTGCAACGCTGTGTGGCCTGTGTTGCCTAGTCCAAGCGTCAACAGCTCTCTAACCACCCCCAAAACTTCCACCTCCCTTTCACTAAAAATGTGTGAACCTGAGAATCGGAATTAGAAAGTGTCAGTGTGAGTGTGAACTTGCTCGAGAGAGGATATTTTGATTTTTAGCGATTTACGATTTTTACGTGCGATTTAAATAATTCCTTTTGGTTATTTATTAATTGTAGTAATTTAGTGTAATAATTTTACCGAACAAAAAGTGCAGTAACTTATAATTAGGGAAATTTAGCAAGAGAATCTTGCTACTAAAAATGGATACTTAGGAAGAGACTTATTCTCCTATTCCAGGTGTTTCCGAACTAACGACTCCCAACAAGACGCAAGTCATCGACAGCAGAACCACCGCTGCTGAAGCAGACAACACAGTAAATCTATCATTCACAATGTTTATAAATATTTCAAATTTCTTGTGGACAATGATCGAGAAATTTTGTCTTCTACATGTACGCTAGTAGGAAAAGACTTGAAAGATATGGACGTACTTGATATTGACGAAATAAAAAACTGCAGTGATTTGTTACCGCAAAAAACAACCATATTGCGAAAAAAATTAGGGAATGGACAGGCTATTTGCGCTGCAGCTTGTGGTTGTCGGTTTGAGAACTGTCCAGCGCGTGTGTCGTGAGGGAAAATAACCTACGTTTGTTTCTCGAAAGAAAAATATGAAACAATACAGCACTCTAACAAAGCTTAGCGACTTTGACAGTCCTTTGTCAGGAGGACAGTACACGAATTTTACGATAGTGATGAGTGGTAATATATAAACAGATAATTTTGTCGTTAATTAAGCAAGTTTTTCAGTGCAGAGGATGACAAAATAAAATTTTGATTTTAGTTATAAATATACAAACTGAAAATAAAATGTAACACGTGGACTTTTAGCCACAAATAAAAGAAGAGTATTTCCATAAGTTTCCTTAGTCTGTCGAGAATTTTATTTTTCTGCGCAGATAATAGAATAATAAATAACAGGTCTTTGAAACCTCCAATTATATTAAACGCATCTGCAATGCATAACTTTCTTAACGAAATGACATGCATCAATATTTTATGACAGAATAGTGATCATAAATTACTTAAAACACGTTACAAACCATTACTACAAGTAAAGAGGTGAATACAACTGTTACGCGCACGGCTTGGCAACGGCGCATTTGACGCCACCCGCCAATTAATCTGGCCAGAGCTATAGTGGTCGGAGTGAGTGTGTTGGCCGTAACCCCAGAGTGACTGGGGTTTCCTGTCTGTGGTGCCGACACATACAGTGTATCGCCTTGTCAACACAAAACGTTTGCGACTTGAAGTGTTTTGGTTGTGTCTACATTTCTACGTCACACATTAGTAGTGCGAGGTGCCATTGTGGACCATTGATGACGTGAATCGTCACGCTAACAGCAATAAAGTGATCGTCGCACCAGACGGTAATAGCCCACGTGTAATATTTCGATTGCATTGTCTCATTTCAATCGAACTGAACATGCCCTGGCAGGTAACGCTGTGCAGATAATAACTATTCTCAGTGGCTCTACCCCTTGTCTTTATTATAATCAATCTTAGCTTGGCTGAGTGGCGCCCGCCTTTTTGTTATTCATTTGCAAGTTTATGTATTTTTGATGTTATAGAGATAGAAGAGTTGTATTTTATTTGGATTATTAATTTTCATATCACAAGGAAAATAAATGTTAAATTGTGAAACCACAAAATTATATTCATTTTAATGTAAAAATTAGTGTTATCCCATCACAGAAATATTAATATTTAATAAGCAATAATTAATCCACCAGTAGTAATATTTTCTAATCTTTTTTATTGGTTATTTCAAATAACAGAATGAAAACAAGATAAATTTACTTAATGATCAAGAAAACCGTAATTAAAATAGATACAATCAAAACCGGCAAAACTAAAATGTTTCTTTTTCCATTGTGGTACAACAACGTATGCTGTCCCTCCAGGAACCAAAAAAACTTCGGTTGTCCTTCAACGGCTGTGCTCCGATTTTAACCCCCAAGTTCCGTCATCGAGCAAACTCTTCTTATTCGCTCTCTCCCTGCTAACACTTGGTCACTTTAGTTCTAGTAACTAAAATGATCGGATTAACTGTTTGACTCTTCCTTTCCTATCAACCTGGTATAGGTCGTTACGTAAGAGTTGGCACATTTCAAATCACGTGGCATCGTAGTAATAAAGCCTTTATCTCCACGGTCGTAGCGTGAGAGGTCTTTCGAACGACAATCCGCAGTTTTGATGCCGTAGATGCTGGGCAAAACATTCTTATTCATACTACAGTACAGCCTGACGCACAATACGCATCGGAACTGCTTTGCTTCTACCAATCCCTGAGATGGCTGTTTGGTCAATTACGGTTCCGCTACGTGAAACCATCTTATAAGCTGTGTGCTGTGGGTCTTTCCACTACGTGCATTATAGTATCTATAAGTAAATTAGTCGTAACTACATAGTCGTCATTACGAAAAAGAATTTTGTTCCGCAGGTTCTCAGAAATTGGTTTTCAGTTCTTATGGTCTAGTAGGAACAAAATGAGTTTCTGAAGTTGTTTTTCTCGTGCAGAGGATAAAATTGTTAGGATACTTTAAGTGAGAGCTTCTCTTGCTAGTTTCAATCCCTGTCAATCCCTAACTTACTCAAATTAAATAATCAAAACTTCTAGGAGTATACACGTTCTTGTGTGATTGGGTTCAAAAATTGGAGGAAGGTAATAGTCGAAGCTATTGCCGCAAGTGTTATCAGGAATATGTCTTTCGTTAGCCAAATACCCAGCAAAACAACAAATATTGTTTGTAATTAACATTTTGTTTAGTTACACAAGAGAAACGATTAATAGTGATTTAAGTGATAAACATTTTGTTGGGATACATGAGCGTAAACATTGCTCAGTAACTAACTGCTACAACAGGTGTTTCAAAGGAGGTTTACAGTAGAAACATATCCCAGGCTGATCGACTATGGTATCACTGTGTTCCTCTGTGCAGCCCACGTCCATCAAAGAAAGATCTATTGCCATATCTCCATTTCCCGCACCGGAGGTCCCACCGAGATCATGGTACCGCACGTTTTTCTCTCACTCTGCTCCTTTACTCAATCAGTATAATTGGGAACCTCTCCATATTTCCAAGGGTGTTTGCTTCAATTCTACCTGAGTTCCACACTTTCTTTCCATGTACTTTGACATTTTCAAAGTATCACATTTTACGAAATTTATCTATCTTGAAATGGTCTTAAATTGTCCACTAAGTCTAAATAATATTGTTTGTTGTCAATTCACACGATAAACGATCGATTTCTATTCTCTAAGGCCACTCGGAGCGCACTTTTCTCCATTGCATTCAATAACTGGCAAATTTCATGTCTTTGTCGCGTCTTTGCGGGATGTGATAGAAATGTTGGCTAATACAGTCGTTCCTTTTAATCGTTCTCTATTTCATGTCGTTTGTCCAATTGGCCTACGTTGCGTAGCTTACAAGTACTACTAATTTCAGAATTGATAGTTTTCTTGCCGTTTGTAATTCTGGAATGCTACCCAATTCCGACTGGAGAAGACGTAATCACGTCAAAGCAAATGTCCTTTTCTGTTTGAGTGTAGCTAGTCCCTCAATAGCAGCGTTACGGGACATGCAGCTACGGCGATGCAGGATTTGTGGTTGCGGTCAACCGCAAAGGGAAGCCGTAGTTAACTAAGAGGCCTCTGCAGCTACTGGCTGGAATCAAGGCAAATTTGAACTTCGCTTCTGAATGTTGTTCAGTACATGGGCAACGGTAACACATTAAATCGTATCTTGAGGAATGAGATTTTAATAAAGTTCGTGGTATAAGAGAGACTGCTATTGCCGCTTGAGTAAAGCCAGTGCCTTCGTGTGCTTAGACGTTACATCTTCGATTAGCATCTGCAGTTCAGTGGCCGATTACTTTCAAAGATAAATATAATGTCTATTGTAGGTTTGTAGATCTCAGCTGGGTGTCTAGTGTTTAAGATCTGCATAATAAGGAACGTGGTCGCCCCTATCCACTGGCCTTCTCCGAATCATTGTATTTTAGACAATTGCATTTAGTTACCAATGAAGATACGGCTGCCTCAGGTATATATCATTTTACTGATGCTTTGACTCTTATCAAAAGAAGAATTGTTGTGTTTTTATTTTAGAGGACGGGTGTTAGACCCTCGATCCAATCACCTCGAAAGCAATCCGCTAATGCAGAGATAGTGCCTTATTATAGGTTACGATTTATTTGCTTCCAGTTCCTTCAGATCAATTTCAATACATAACCCAAATATGTAGAAAATTCTAAATAATGCCCAAGGAATATATAATACTACTAAAATACATTTGTAGAACATTAACAAGACTACAGTCACCAGCCAACAAATATTGACAGTGACATACAAACACTCACCGTAAACAAGACTAAACCGTAAACACTGTCGTTAAAAAAAGTCATATTTATAAGGCATTATCAGAAGGAAATAATGTGATAAACAAATACAGAAACCTCCCACATCAGGCACTATACACCTTACTCAAAAGAAAATAAGACATACAGCCACCTACACAGTCAAGAAACTGGTAATAAAAAGGAAAACATACTCACAACATGCTAACATAAACATACACATTTTCGAAAAACGCCACACAGAAATAAACTGTAGAGAGGAACAAAAACAAATTCACATCACACAGGTTATACAATCAAAAGGTAAACAAAAGTGCACCGATTTCTTGAAAACTACACAGTGCAATGTAGTAAAAATTTATGAGATAAATAAACAATCAGAACAAAATCTGCTGTACGAGAACCATACTGAAATCACTGATGCCGAAACTAAAATGAAGATATAAACAACTGCAAGTGGAAAAAGTAAGTGGATCATATTTTGTATCATAACGTCGCTTACGAAATGTAATGCCCTAAAAAAATGATCACATGTACACGTTTAACAGAAAAAAATCGCTCAAGATGCTGCTGTGATAGACGTGACAGGCGTTCGATAAATTAAATTAAAGCACAAAAATTCAGCTTTCGCAATACTCGCCTTATTCTACACCGCATTGGATGCTATCAACCGTAAGCGCCATTTTCGTTGTATCAAATACCTGGTTATTTCATATATGATTCTACCTACCCAGACCGATGATAGATACTACTGCTTATGAATCAAATCGGTGACATCATTCTAACGATCCCGCAATCCGGTATAACTTCTAACAGAGTTTCTTAGATACTATGTGAAGTATGGAAAACAGTGTTGCGTAAGCAAAAATTGGCCAAAACACTGTTTCGTAATAGGAGATCAATGATTTTGATCAATTACGGACATAATGATGATTATTAATTTTATAATCGTACGCAAATTTACATAGGATAAAAAAGGACAAATAAAAATTAACTATCTTAATCGTACAACAATACCTAGTGATTCAAGCCATTTCTAGCTTCCGTTTCAGCTTGGTCCAGGGTAATTAGGCCTTCTGGTATTTTTCTGTTTGGACAGCCCATGGTGTTAGTGGACCGAATTTTTCCACAGTCATGTAGCGCAGTACCTCTCTTGCTCAACATTTATTTAGAGGTAATTTTCAGGGAAGTCTCGAAGAAACAAAACAGGGCATCATTATAAATGGAAAAATAATCAATAATATCAGATATGCAAATGACACTGTTGCCATAGCTAGTGATCAACCTTCATTCCAACGCATTATAGACAATTTAGTCCAACACAGTGAAGAGTTTGGCTTGCTTGTCATCACTTCGAAGACCAAAAGAGAAAGATCCAGGTAAACCTATCAATAAAAGTCAATAAGACGGAATAAGTATCCTCCTTCAAATACTTGGATACTATGATTGAAGAGCAGTGCGATTGCAAGATAAAGAGAAAATCCAGAATATAACAGTCCAGGAGATTATTTACTAGCATGAAATTTTTTTCATAAGACCGGATCTTAGTCTGCAACCGAGGATGGGAATCATTCGTTGCTATGTGTTCTCCATTTTTCTCTACGGGAGTGAAAGCTGGACCTTTGACCAAAACTTAGAGGAAAGCTTTGATCCTTTTGTAATGTATCTTTATCGTCGTCTCTGTCGCGTTCCTTGGGTGCTAAAGTAGCGTTTGATTGGATGGAGAAGAACTGCTCTTCACTATATACCAAAGGAAACCCCAATATCTAGGACCCATTATGAGAGGCGAGAGGTACCAGCTTTTACAACTCGTCACTGAAGGGAAGATATAGGGAAATCCGTGGCTGAAGGACATTCAGAGATGGTACAACCGCACGTCAGGAGAAGCTTTCCATGCTGCACTGTCACGTGGAGACTAGCTATGCGGACCGCCTTCCTCCGATAGGAGAAGGCGCCTTAAGAATTAGATAGTGCATCTTTCCGGAACTCCTACTTGTGCGCCGCAGCGTTCCACTCTTCTATGCTAAACCTATGAAGATTGGCCCGAATTCGCCTTGGCTTACTGAACCTTAAGACTTTTTTAGTTTTTAGTTTTATTGGATGTTCTTGATGCCCTAGCCTATCCCATTGCATCCCTTAGTACTGTAGGCATCAGAGTACTTTTCCGCCAAAAAGGAAGTGGATTTTGAAATGGAAAGGATTTCGGTCATGGCCTTATATAGGAATCGTCCCAGCATCCATCAGGAGAGATTTCGAATAAAAAAAAACACTGAAAACGGAAACCAGGATGGCTTACTTACCCGGCGCAAAATCCACAAGGCGGTCCAGAAGGCAGGGGTGAGCGCGACTGAAATGGAAGAGCCTCTCTCAAAAAGAGCAGGGATTAATTCATCCGTAATGGATAGCTTCAGTCCAGTTAAACCTGAGACTTAGTTCGTAGGGTCTTTTATAAACTCACTGCTGTATGGGCTGTTGGCTTCACACTCCTTTTTCCACTCAACTGGCAGGTAAAAGTTGTAAATTTTCAGTTTGGTTGCTTCTAAATAGACTAGTCTCCTTGATTTTATTCTGTAAGATACAGATAGTAAGGGCAGCTCTGGAGAAGTATCGTGGTGTTTCTTCCACTCTCCAAGAAGCATTGATTTTCTGATATTGGAAAGTAATAGCAGCCAGGATACTGGGGTAGACCTCTAACTGTTCTCATGGCAGCGCTGAGCTGGGCTTCAACTTAGGCAGTGTGAGCACTACCAAGCCAAATAGAACAACAGATTTCCACTTCGGAGACTGCTGGGTCAAGGACTGCTCCATCAAGGTATTGCGCTATCAAGCCCCTTAAAGCATCAGCCAGTTTCTTTGCAAGTTTAACTTTTTTTGCAGTGTTAGATAAAAGCTGTCGAAAGGTGAGGATGCGATCAGAGGTAACTCCAGATATATTGGGTGTTCTTTATGCTCTACTCTTCCACAGGGACCCGACGTTTGGTCTTATGGTTACATTGGCATGCTGGTTTGAGATTCGAAAGAAACAAGACTCTATCGGTTTGGGTTTCAACCCCACTTAGAGAATAATGTGTAGAGCTGATTGAGACTCCAGGAGAATTTGTTCACAATTGTGGAAGTTTCTAGTCTGGTAAGTAGTAGGTAGATAAACGGAATATTGGAATTTCCTACAGCTCAGATGAGGGACGTCGGCAAGATATAAATAAAAAGCACTGGTGATACTACTGAGTCCAGGGCATCCCATTGTTGAAGACACGCCAGTGACTCTTTTAGGCTCCACAGTGGACGTGGATTTTGCGATTACTCAGTATATAGTTCAGGAGTTCGTCTGTGAGTTTACATAGTACTGTATACAGGAGCTTGAGGAGTATCTCCCTCCAGCCAAACGGAATCGTCAGTGGCTGACAGGTCGACGAACACAGCTCCAATCTTCAATTTGCTTTGTAATACTGTCTTTATGTGGGATAACAGCGGGAGAACCCGCTCGCCCATATCTAAGTAGAGACCACATCTCGTAGACGTGCAATCAAGATGAAACATATGATTGCTAGACAAGGAAAACTCGATAGTTAAATCGGACGGATATTTTACACATGTACACAAAAAAATTACTTCTTAGTTCTTGTTTTAACTGTACCAGTTACAAAAAACACTTCATGATCATCTAGACTTACGACATGCGTCTTACATATTTTCAATAAGTCCGTCGTTTGTTTCAACAATGTTCATTCACAATCTCATTATTTTTCACTATTTCTGATATTAAATTGGATTTCATACCCATTTATGACAAGCATCATTAGAGAAAACCACACACGATATTTTTTTTGTCTTTCAGTTTCTTAACATAAATAAAACTCACCCCTCGTGACATGGGTATACATTCTTAAGCCAGCCAATTTCTACTTGTTCACAACTGCTACTGGTATTCTCCAGAACAAACACAAATGCATTTCAACAATACCTATCGACTGCAGGTTTTCTAACTCTCGAACATACAATAAACTTTGACGCACAAACACAGATGTCAGTTATAAGCCAAGAATTTTCTAATTGTATTAAAATTTAAACAACAAAAAATATTTCAATTATCTGAATTTACCAAATCTACCACACACACCCTACGTATGTGTTCTTAGAAATTGCTAGGGTCCAGCTTCGTAGAGGGCCATGGTGTAAGAAAACTTGAGACAGTGATCATCTCCGGTAGACTAATTACGCAGTGTCCCACTAGGATTAATATCGAAAGAGCCCATCTCCGGACACTTCATGCGATCTGAAACAATCTGATTTAAATATCCTAGCCGTAACAACTTGCCCGGATGTTTCCTGCTAATAGTTGTAAATGGCACAGGCGTCTCAATGTATTCCGTATCTACGCAGCACAACAGAGGGATTCATACAAACTGGATTAGTTGGATCTATCCATCTCTGCCGTAGCACATTTAACTGCAGCGTTTCACAGTTGCATTAACACTAATGAACAGCCCTCACTGATTATGTCGTTTCACGCGCATACCGTATATTTTAACGCTTAATAAATCATAGAGACAAATGTTATGTATAATCAGCAGTTTTACAGAATGAGCCCTTCTTTGTGTCAGGATTTTTATTTCCGTAATATTTTGTTGCATCCCATTCCTTTTCCCTTAATAATAGGTGATAATGCGTACATCAGAGTAAGAGTATTAAATAAATACTAAGCACCAGGGAAAAGGTTTCAGTAAATTGTTACCCTCATTCAGAGTGCTTCATTATTATTACTACTTATGAATGCACCCGGTAGGATTAAGCAAAGCCTTGATTTTCATCGTGGTGTAACTAAGAATTTGTCTAATGTCCTGGAGGAATGGGGGGAGCTTAAGTGTTGCCATCTGCCTGCGATTAGTGTAATGTTTTCTATAATATGTTTATTTTTGTTTGTTTAATGTGTAGTTCAGCAGGCTGAGATAGGGGACTATCCAAACATTCCCGTAGGTGACTGCGGAAAATAACCTAAAAACCGCAATTAGGACGGCCAAGACGTGGGGTCCAGGATTCAAACCAGGCACCGATGTACCTCCCCGATACAGTGTTAACGGGCGCAACCATACTGGTAGGTAGCACTTTATCGTTATTATAAGCACAGATTCCGGTAACTCAAATTCTGCTGCAAATAAAATACACAAAAAGTATCATTTAAAAATTAAACATAGGTTAATAGATATTGAATTCATTGTATTCATTATTTTTGCTACTAAACACAGTTTAAGTTTATATGGTGAGATGAAGAGATTAGTGCAATATAGGAGGAAGAAGAGGATTGCATGAAACCATTCGAGACATGACAAACAAAAAGGCAACAATTTTTTACCGTTAATGTAAATCGAATATCTCTTCACAATGTGCGTACTCTTTATTTACCCGCACTCAGACAAGAAACAACGATAACACTGTGAGACAGAAGATAGAAAATTTATTTTAGACTGAACTTGTCATCGGTATAATTACAATAACGTCGTGTCATTACAAGCAGTAGAGTATTTTAGGCCACACATAACCCAGATTCGTTATCATTCTGAACCAGTAACTCTTAAAATCGTTTCAATGAAGGTATTTTACATTACTTTAAAATATACAAATAATACACGTAAATAACTGGTGTTTTGCTTTCAACTAAGCCATTACAAAGCTCTATTCATATCTCCAGAATATAAAATTAAAATAACTACATACTACTTAGAAGAAAATAAAATAAATCTGGACAATATTTTAAATTACCACTATTGAAATGTTTACATTAATCAGTTATTTTTGGAGTCGGTGCCAGCTGTCACATCGTGAGGAACGAATTACTGCATTTTGTTTTCTCTTCGATGCGACACGGGGAAAATTCCGAATATTTTGCAGCATGTAGTGAGGCAGATACTTTGTTTTTGCGGGAGACAGTTTAGGGGAACAAATCGGACGGTATTTTAATCTGTGGCTTAGCCTCGTTGGTGGTCGAGGTATATCTCCGTCTATACATTGCTAGTTGGTAGGCTGTATAATGCGCTAAACGCTTTACAGTTGGAATAATATTGGAGTATCGTCTGTATGTCTCAATTTTGTTGAAACATGTTCCTAGCATTAATCATTCGTAAGTAATAACATGTTTTTTTATGTATTATTTTCATTCCTTATTATTTTCATTTTTGTTTTTCTTGCTTTGGCTGACACCGACTCCAAAAATAACTGATTAATGTAAAAAATTCAATAATAGTAATATAAAATACTGTCAATTTACATTTTTTTCTTTTAAGCAAGGTATAAAGCTATTTTAAAATTTTAGTGCCCTTTTTTAAGGTGGCTTTTTTTTAATCATTTTTATTAATTTTTAGTGGTATTATAGTTTGTTTTGTATTTCAAATCTGGGACAGCAGATTTCACTTTGTAAACTTTCTGGTATCTCAGTGGTGAACGGGCTTACTTTCAAAAAATTCTAGTTTCAACCCCGGGTTCAAGTCCCGCTGGCGGCAGAAATGTTTAAAAGCTGTGCTTGATCAAATGAGCTACGCTAGGTCGTTCCGCGATTCCAGAGGAAAGGAGTTGGTCATCCTACCTCTGATAAATGGCACAGTATGCCTCTTTCGGGCAGATCCAACCAACGTTCGAATGTGTATTAAGTTAGTTTAACAATAAACATGCGACAACGCTATGCTATTGAGTCCATTGACCTCTTGAATAGCTTGTGGATAGGTGATTTAACGACGACTTAGTTGGAGTTATTATGTGAGCGCCGACACGTATCTTTGTCAGGTGATTTTGCTGCAATCTAATAGTAACAAAAGAGGTCAAATTGAGATCTAATTACAGGTCGGATAAATATTAATATAAAACCGCTAGAATATGGATACCGGAATTCCGAGTTTTCGCAATCCCCGAATCAATGGCTGATTTTTCAATATTTCAATTTATATATGTACTAGCAGAGTACCTGGCGTTGTCCGGTCAAATTGAGATTGATTTACCAATGCATTATTTTTGTATTTCTGTTGTGTACCGTGTTTACTAAGTTTCGTTGATTTGACACCAGTCATTTCTAGAAGTAAACTAAACATTTATATACCACAAAAAATCCCATAACAAGGTGAATTGGATGCTGTGATAAAGAATGTCAATTTACATTTTGATCCAGGCTGCATTTCTACATAATCATAACATTTGCTAAAGTTGTTGCTCGATAATCTAAACAGGTACCATCCGGGTATTAGTACACCCATAACATAAATCAGTATCTGGAATATATTTGTTTGTTCCAGCATCACGCAGAAAATATAGATTTTTAATAGGTTATCACAACGTGAAAGCATGGGCTCCAAGTTAAAATCTGACGTACATGTTGGGACATCAGCACACAATTATGTTATGAATATCCTGGCATAACTTAAAAACAACTCAATTAATTTTGACGGAATTTAAGTATGATTTTCTATAACCAACATTTGAAATTAAAATCTGGTGGTGGTAAAGGGGGAGAGGGATTGAGCTTTTGAAAACCAAATGTAAATAGTCTTTTTCTATTTGATTAAAAGTATACATGTGCAAATATCCATTTATATTGGATGAAAATTGTTGGTATGTATAAGAAACAATTAAATGGGTAGAGCATGGGAGGGTAACCTGGTTTTTGTAAAACTAATTTTGGCAGTAGTTTTCTCTTTGTTTTAAAGTATATGTGTGGAGTTTTACATCGAAATCTGATAAAAACTGTGGGTTTCTATAAAGAACATTGGAAATCAAGAGGGAGGGGGCAGAGTAGAAGGAGAGAGGGGTTGGGCTTTTGCAAATCAAACATAGACCCCCTTCAGAATATGACAGAAACTATAACTTTGTATAAAGAATATGACAAAAGTAAGGTGATGGAAAGGAAGAGAGGTTTTTTTTTTCTCTAAACCAAATGTAGACAGTATTTTTATGTTTGTTTTAAAATATATGTATGCATACTTCATTCAAAATTGAATACTAACTGTAGCTATGTATAAGTAATATTGACAGTAATTAAGGGTATGGAAAGGGGGACAGGGATTGGGTTTTTGTAAAACTAAGGTGAACACTACTTTTATTTTTCTCTTTATTTTAAAGTATACACGTTTAAAGTTCCATGGAAATCTAATAAAAATTAAGGAATTTGAAGGGGGGGAGAGCAGTTAGTTTATGGATTTTTTTAGTCAGAAATCTCTTCTATGAAAAAATGCATATATGTGCTATCTATCATGGTGATCGAGCAAACGGTGTCAACTGTAGCTTCGTATAAAGAACAATAACAAAAATTAAGAGGGTGGAGGTTGGGTTTTTGCAACAAATTTTGACAGTATTTTTCTCAATATTTTAAAGTATACGTGTGCAAAGTTCCATCCTAATAAACTGTGAGTTTATATAAAAATTGAGGGCTGTAAAAGGGGAGAGGATATGGTTTTCTTTTTTTTTTTTTTGATCATAACCCTTCTCTTTGATAAAATATACGCATGTGCCAAATTTCATGGTGATTGGTCAAACGGTGACAAAGTCTAATAATCTCAGATACAAATATACATCAATATCCAATTTTATTTATATTATTACTATTATTATTGCCGTATGTCCCCATAACAGAGAACGATAAGCAATTTTGATAAGATGTGTTCAATGTTTCTTTTGGATGTTCTTATGTTTTTGTTTATATATAATACAAGAAAAAAAAAACATTTCACTCGATCTTAATTAAATTTACACCAGACAACTTTGAAGGGATACCCTACCCACTAAAAAATTCAAAATCATTACAATCGGTTCACAAATGGCGAAGATATCGTTGAACATACTTCCAAAGGAAAAAAAAAAATGTATATCTAATTGGGAATCTCCTCTTATTTTGAAGTCGGCTAAAAAGTGATTAGAACTCCCGCTGTTGTTTCCTCACAGTTACAGAATTAAGTGTTAAGGGCACCTATTCTATACAAGTAACCATAATTATAGTTAAATTTAAATATAGACGTACACAGGTAACTAGTGTGTTGTTCATGCGTTTTTATGCTGTTAATCCTTTTACACACAACTATTTAAGTTATTGTTATTGGAATTATTTGTTAAACTAACGAAAAGTTTTTAACACATAGGACTTATCCAATTTTATTATCTTAAAAAAGTTGCTACATTAAACGAGTAGCATAATCAACACTAAATTTATACGCTTTTCAATGTGGCGTCAAACCAAGAGAACCCGAAATTCCCAACGATATTATTTTCAAGAAATAATTGTAAATTGGCACCTTATTTTTAAACTGATAGAATTAATCAGACTTGGTATCACTAAATAGCCTTTAATGAAGTAAAACCTGACCACTACATCACATCCAGAAATGAACGCTACTTCAGTCGACTTTGCGAGAAAATTTCTATAGCTCCGGCACATTCCGAATCCGTCGTTCCTTACCCGAGACACCGAGTGTTGTGGGTAAGCGGTAACGCTAAGGCCCCGCATTCGGAGGAAGGCAGGTTCTGTACCCTGTCCGGACAGCCAGATTTTGGTCTCGCCAAATCACTTCCTTCGAAGGCCTATGGCCGGAATGCTCCCCATTCTTCCCACTGAGTTCACCTCTAACGACCATAGAAAAAAGAAAAAAAAAATAATCGGGAGCTACTTACAGAGCATATGTCAATTCAGATACAATCACGTATATTTCTGTCATATATTGTATAAACAAATCATTCTAGAGCAGATATAATCAGATTAACCACACGTAAAAATCAGTCAGTATAGAAACTCGTGCTATGGACTCTTAAATCACTCAAATGATGCCCGAAAAAATATCCTCTCTAAGCGCGAACTTTTCGTAGTTAATATATTCATGCTTTGTTTGATATCACCGTAATTTACAGGAAACTGAAGAATGGGACACACGCTGGTGAAAGTTTTAATTAATTAATTACATTAAATTGCAATGGAGCGCAAGCTCCGGTGGTAAATTTCCTTAAACACCCATCTTCCCCCTTTTCTGCACCCACCTACTTTTGCCCTTTACAAATTTTAACTTTAAATTCTTTAAACGTTTTTAAAAAACTGCAAATGATGAGACGATTTGAAGCTTGTCAGAAGCCGTAAAAGACATCGATCAATAATAATCATTAATAAAAGAATTTCAATCATGCACAAATTCAGGAATATCACTGAACATGGCTAAGTATATGGGTGTCGTATTTAGTTTTATATTTCGGATTTGTATTAAATTAGTAGGCAATAATATTTATGTTTCATTCTTACCTAGACCAGTGGGTGTAGGTATTTCTGCGCAACTCGTCCGGATGAATTATCTATAATTTCTTTTGAATCGTATCATGTGCCCTGCCCATTTCCACGACAGACTGAATGACGCAGCGATTGGGGTCATCGCACTGCGGCAAGCCAGCTGCGTGCCCAATAGCACTCGTACGTCTCCGTCTCGAGATGATCGTTTTCTCCACGCACTTCTTCGGCTGATCCTCCGGCTTGCGCAACGCTCGGAGTCCTAATTGATTTAAATTTGTCGGTCGCAGCGTCCTATTTGCATACGCCGATGGCGCGGACCACTTGCTGCTACGTGTATGCATACCATTTATCACGCGCCACTTGCTCTGACAACGTGCCCGCGCGTTATGCTTATGAGGGGGGAGAGCGGGTCTCCGAGAGCCGTCGTAGAACTTGGGATGAAGTCGTAGACAGGAACTGCCATCCTAGAAAAAGAACGTGGTAGAAAAATAAAGCGACACCAGTGTGACTCAAGAGTGCTGAGGCTTCGCACAATGGATCGTATACAGGCCGTCCTAATTGCGGTTTGTAGGCGATTTCCACCAGTCATCTTAGCGAATGCTGGTATTGAAATAATAAATAAATAAATAAAAAAAAAAAAAGCTGTAGAAGTTAATTATTAATTTTGGTAGTCAAATGATTCATGATTTTGAAATTGAATAATCTCGACACGATATTTTTTGCATTTATAAATATCAAAAAGTTTAATTTCTAGCAATTTACGATTTATTAAACAAAATTATAACTTGAATAAATAATTAAAAAACCATTACATTCATTTGGCATTTATATTTAACGTAAATAATATTTACTAGCGTAGGGCGCCATCTCAGCTAGAATAAAAAAAATATATTAGAGCACTTAGAAACTCTTGTATGATGCAGGTTTCCCTCCCAAGGCGTCTCAGATTAGGTCACAATTGAAGTGCAACGAAGTTTTAAACGTTTCTCAACTATATTTACTGTTATTTGCAGCCATTTGGCACCACAGTTGCACCAGTTCACACACGCCTCAAAACTGTACAAGACACGATATAGGAAGATGGCTTCACCATCCAAAAACATTTATCACAGACTTCATTCCGCAACTCTGCGGCGAGCCAATTCACAAAACCAGCGTCTCCGACTCGAATAATCGTCCGCTCGCTCCCTCTAACCCGGAAAGCACTTCCCGTTGGTTTTTATAGGAAAGAACAACAATCTTAGACGTTGCTTTGCACTTTTTTAACATCCTAACACCGCTCTGTCACACGATGCACTATAAAAAAATAAAAATCTTTTTTGGCTTGTAAATCTTTCCACAATGCCATCCCAGCACTATGCTAACTGTCACTCACCAGACCCCCCCCCTCCTCCCTATCGTGCAAAACATTTAACGCTGTCACAATACCTCAGTACTAACCGAAAACACCGCTCACTGCCTTCGTAATCACAAAACTCGTAGTTCTTTACTTGACAGCATCTCAGATATAAAATATTTCAATCATTGATAATTTCAGTATGGTCTTCAACCACAGCTTTATAAAATACACATTTCACAAACAAAAAATTCACTTATATTACCGAACACACAATGTTAAGCGTTTTGTTTCTGGCCCATGCCGGATTTCGCCCTAACCTTCTGACATTTGAGATACAATATCTCGAGAACTAAGCGAGATATCAAAAACATTTATTAGTTATTTTCGTTTTGTCTCATCAAGCTACATACAAATCCATCATCAAATTTGAGTATGGCGAAATTTTTCATCTGGTCCAGGCTGCATTTCAACCTAACCACGTCAATTTTGAGATATGATATCTCGAGAACTAAGAGAGATATCAACAAATTTTATTCTTTACTTTCAATTTGTCTCATCGAGATACATAAGAATTCATCATCAATTTGCGGCACCACGGTAATCGTAGAATCCCCTTTTTTAATACCATATAAATACATTCCTAATCCATGAGTAATAACATGTATTTTTTTCTTAATGGTTTTTATACAACTACCCACATTTCAAGCCATTTTCCTTCACGGTATTTTAGAACTGAAGTAGTTAAGATTGAAATGTAGCCTGGACCAGATACAAATATCGCCAAAGCCATCAGGAAACACTTACTTCGCGATACATGTCAATCACTAACATGGCATTCATGAAAACTGCTTATTAATTACTAACAATAATTGAATTCCTCATGACCTAAATTTTGGCAAGAACATTCTGGGTCAGGTTGCATTTCAAACTAACCACAACTTATACTGATATTGCCGTTACAAAATCAAATAATTCAGATACGCCTAAACACATTAAATATTTCACTAACTACAATTTGGGTAGTGACAACATTGTCAATTTAGGACAGCATAAATCATAGCAATGAATTTCTTAATACAACTTAATTTTGAACTGCAGCAGGGCTTAAACACGGGCAATAATAAATCTTACTGTATCGCAATGTAAAGGTAGCGGTCGTGGTTAGGTTGAAATGCGGACTGAATTTCACAATCAAATTGCAACGACAATTAAAACCTTTAATATACATATTAAGCTCTTAGTTACTTACCGTAAATGTCACAATTCTTTTATTCATATTGAAGATTTAATATAATGTATTGTGGTTTAACTAATTGCTAGAAGCGAGTAATTATAACCAAAGATAAAGACAATATAAACGATTCAAAGATTAGTATATTCATCTTTGGTCAAACTCTTAAATTTAAAATAAGATAGGATAGGGAAAATAAACAGTTACCCGTCACTTACCACAGATGAAGGCAGGAGGGCGAGACACGTAAAAACACAGAAACACACGAATTGCACAATATTTCGACCTTAGTCTTACTCATGTGGGAGGCGAGACATATGGCAGGGGGAAAGATGTGGTCACATCCCAACCCGCCACATGAATGAAGCACAGACGGAAAACGCGTGGTAGTGGTAGAATTGCTGGGAAGGGGGGGGGGGGGGGAAGGCTTATATGTAAGATCTCATATAATATCACTATTACAGTAGATCGGGACCTCTGCTTCAAACTGGTAGCCCTGGTGTCAAATTAAATTATCCTGACAAATAACATCTTGATGCCCGCGTATACTTAATCTGTTACCACTCGGAAAATAGCTTAAAACCTAATTTCAAAACCATTATATCCCCTTTTCCTATTTCAACTGATGCCACCGGTTACAGGTAGCGTTGGTATTTATATTTCTTTCTCACCACTTGAAGCTCAGGAGACGGGCTAGTGTAGGGTCTCAAGGGCCGTTCTTAGCTAATATTACTTATGATTGTGTTTACTGGAGTTCATGTGCGACACTTCTCGACCTTTTGCTAGAGTTTTATAAACTGTTTATTATTTTCTACTTTTCCGCTTTAAGTGGAAAATGTTGGCCCCGCTGGAGGTCTTTATAAAAAGAAGAAAGAAACCTTTGAGATTGTGGCTATTTAAGTTAAAATTATTTTTTGTTGTATTACATTGGTGTGAGGATAATTGATAATGTTGTTTTGTATGTATGTTATTAATCTGTCTTCTAATTCGCGTATGGTTTGCAGTCTTTTGTTAAAATATTCATTCAATCCTTTTACGATTGGTTGATTGGACTGTTCTTTCTAGTTGCGTTACTTCGTGAATTCGGTGATTTTGGACCTTCTGTCACAGTTAAAATTAAGCGGAGGCATCTGTCTTGTAAAACTTGTAGCAGCGATAGATGATTAGCGTTGTACGTTGTTCCCCAGCTCTGGCAGCCATATATTATCGCTGGTAATATTGTTGGTTTGTGGAAGTGAGTTTTATTTTTACATTCATAAAATGGCTGCTAAGTATAGGAAACAAATTTTTCATATCATCAAGAGTATTTATCCAACTTTTTTCCATATTCCGACGGAAGATGAGTATATTATTAATAGTGATTTCTTTAAAGTATTACTGAATATTTTACCAAGGTGGCTTGGTCGCCAAATATTCTTAATTGATAGTTTATTTTCTTTCTTTTGTGGATGAAGTATATGGTTGCCGATGTGTTTTCTTTTATTATTCTTTTGTTTCATATTTCCGGATTTTTTTATTTTCAATAGCTTATTTTGTAATTTGGTGATATTTACAGATGCTCTATTCCTATGACATAATTCGTAGTATGATCAGCGAATTGGACAAGTTTGACTTTTTTATGGTTGGAATATCGCTCACATAGATATTAAATTACGTTGGTGTTATAACAGACCCCTAGTTAACTCTAGTCTCCATCTGGTGTGTTGTAGATTGTACAGCTTGCATCTCTACGTAGAAGATTCTTTCTTTCAAGAAAGTGTTTATGAAATGGATGATGGTTCTGTCCACTGTGGTTTGTGAAATTAATTTGTGTATCAGATTTACGTGCTAGACCTTATCGTAAACCTTTTGCATGTCGATAAAAACTGCTGCCGTGTATTTGCTGAGTTTAAAAACGTTGATTGTGTCTTCGATCAGATATTGGCTGTATTGTTGCCAACATGCGGGGTTGGGAGCCTTACTGGTCTTTCCTAATGTTGTTTTGTTCTGTCAGATTTTTCTGTATTCTTATCAGCACCACTCTTTCCAACACTTTGGTTGTTGAATTAAGCTCGCTGATTGCCCGTTGTTGGCGGTATCGATGAGTTTTGCCTTATTATTATGTCTGACGTCCTGGGAAATAGCTTAACGTTGTTAAAAACCACCTTGTGGTAGCGCTCGTTAACGTGCCCGGCTATCGCTGATTTGATGCACTGTTCTAGTCGGATGTGGCATTTGTACTCTTCGCGCCGGTTTTCTGCGGTGTGGTTGGCCGATGTAAGTTTTTCCACACTTTCACAAGATGCTGCAAACCACGGGATGTCTTAGACCTAGTCATTCTTCGCGTAATGTGCAATATTCAAATGAAAAGCTGTTTTAATGTGGTACTAGCACTTTCCTTTCATCATCAACAAATTTAATGTTTAACTGAATATGAGATTGCAAAAGAAATTAATGGAAGGACAAAAGTAACGAAAGGTAGAGAAGGGATCAGGCTTGCGGGCATTCTTTCAGGAGTCCAGCCTGGGAAAAACTAATATTATATAGACTGATTGTTTCGTGGCACCATGGAACAACACTTTTCTTTATTTCTCATAGATCTCTCGTCGCAGCAAGATGAAACGTACCTCACCTTACACCTTAAAGCGCGGGTTACACAATACCTGAAAGCCCATGAAAATTCACCTGTTAATCTCTGCATTAATCGCGGTCAAG
This sequence comes from Vandiemenella viatica, assembly GCA_031002005.1. NCBI lineage: Eukaryota > Metazoa > Arthropoda > Insecta > Orthoptera > Morabidae > Vandiemenella > Vandiemenella viatica. Next base: position 363,620,828 of record JARYHS010013630.1, read on the forward strand.
AGAATAGACAGAAATGTTTTCAAAATCATTAATTTCTACTCTGTATTTTACTAACAGTACCCCAAATTTGTTTTCCAAAAACGTTTACAATGAATACACGTTTTTTTCCTTCACTGTTTTATCATAAGTATAGCTGAGTAATGCTGTAATTTCAAATGATTCTAGACTTTTTTGACTATATTTATTGCATAACCAATATACTTTGATTAAGTAACATGGTTCAACGTTCAGTTATTAATTTTATTATACTGTTCGTTACTAGTGTTCAGATATACTATAAATTATTTCAGCTGCATAAATATAGAAGAAGTAACAGCTCAATGGAAAATGAAAACGGTTTTCAGCTGCAAAAAGCAAAATGAGGTTCTCCAAAAAAATTTCTTCCTTTACAGACTGTCCCCGGATGGTGTGAGGTAGAAGCATCAAAGAGGGTTATTAAAGAAATGGAAGCGCTACTACAACAACAGGCAGCGCTTTTTGTCATGGCTGGTGCGCGGAAGTGTACCAGCTATTACGGTGAGATCCTTCAAGCAGGCACGAAATAAATTCAGGAATAGAAACCATGCTCTAAACCACGACAATCGTCCAGTGTTATATTGCTATTAATCATCCACCGTAAACCAGTAAAGAAGGTTATCACACTAGATATAAAAAGCTTGTCAGTGCACAATCAGTCAACTAATCTATATAAATGAGAAAGTTTGGATGTATGAACTTTTGGCCTCAATCACTCTTTAATAGCTCAACAGATTTAAATAAAATTTGGCACGAGGTTGGTAAATTGTGTGCGAAGTGATATAGGATAGTTTTTATCCCGCAAAAATGAATAGTTCCTTGAGAAATTGTTATAAATTCGCAAACTCCAAAGAGATTCCTACTCCGTACACGGCAGTGGCACGTTTACTCTTTGCTTAACGTTGTTAAAAACCACCTTGTGGTAGCGCTCGTTAACGTGCCCGGCTATCGCTGATTTGAAGCAAAAACCTTGTGATATATGCATATGTGTGTTTATTATAAAAGCGCTAAAAATGATGCACTTGACAGATAATAGTTAGGAAGCAGGAAATATAAATCTGTACTTAACCTTTATTTTTTTTTAAACCGTACTGTCGGTAAGTTCACGAAGAAACGTCTGCAGTTACATACATGAAATGGTATAGCACCTCAGGAATTACAGCGTAATTCCGTTCGTTATACATGCGTAATAATATACGTGACAATCAAAGCTTTAAAAAAATGTACAATATTTAGAGCATTCCAGCACAAAAGTCGGTTCACTAAAAGTGACAAAATGGTCGTCCGCGAAATGTCATTTTTGTATGTTTTGTATGTTCGTGACAAATATGTAACGGTTTCGTTTCCACCTCGATTCATTTTATTTTCTCTGTGTGTGTGTGGATTTTTTCCCCCTTTCTTTTTTTTTTTTCTTCCTAATATACATTCTCTGTAACTACAAATTATTTTTACCAAAATTTAAAACTTAACAGAAGATTACTAACCCTTTTTGTTTTTGTCCAAAATTTCCGAAGAAATCAGTTCAAATAGTTGCTTATGATAAACAAAGCAGTGTTTATTGCTTACTGTCCCATTTCTGCAAATAACTATGAAATCTTTCGCTTAAAACCAATGTATTCAATGGTCTAATGTAGAAACTTTTGTTTCGAGAAGCCATAGGCCCTATTTGGAGTAGTTTACATCGCGATACAAGTCATCACTACACGCCGCTTAAGAAAGCAGCTTATTTATTACTAATAATTACTCAGTTCCTGCTACCTCATACTATGACAAGAATATTCTGGTCCAGGTAGCATTTCAACCTAGCCACTATCTCTGCTAATATTGGCACTACAAAATCAAACGATATGGACATATATTAAACGAATCGGAAGTAATTTCCAGTTGTAGCAACATTTTATATACCGGGACTCCTTATAACCTTAGCATAAATTATCACAATTAATTTTATTATACACGTTCAGTATGAACTGCAGCTGGACTAAAGCACGCGCACTAACACAATCACTGTATCGCGATGTAAACTTAACCTGCAACATTAACGTAAGCTGTGTTTAGCGATGCACAGAAATTTCTTTCTGGTATAGTTCATAATTTCGATTATTAGATAGTGTGCTTGTGTATTTTGTTACAATTTATATTAACTTATTAATGGTTTATTGATGTATATTTCGTATAATCCATCTATATTGTATTTTTATTTTCCATAATGTTCATGCTTTTGTGTAATTTTTTTAAATAAAAAAAATGGGGTGTTACGTAGATCACCTCCTCGTGGTGCACCCTGCGTAACGCTAAGAATCTACGAACTCTTGTGGTTTTATGTATTCCTGGTTTTTCTGTATTCGCGGTTTTGTCCTTTCGCGGTTTTGTCCGTTCGCTGTTTTGTCCGTCGCGGTTTTGTCCGTCGTGGTTTTGTCCGTCGCGGTTTTGCCCTAGAACCGTTAAGAGCGTGTCCGGACAAAACCGCGAAGTGACAAAACCGCGAGGACAAAACCGCGCAGACAGAACCGCGAACGGACAAAACCGCGAACGGACAAAACAGCGAACGGACAAAACCACGAAACGGAAAAACCGCGAAACGACAAAACCGCGAAACGGACAAATCTACGAGTTATCCCCTCACTGTTTGATCTCTTATGCTCCAAAATATTATCCTAACGCAGTTTACTGTTTGATCTCTTCGCAGTTTTTAAACGATTTGGGGATAAATCGACGACGAGAACCACTATTTCCAATCGAAATTTGGAACCAAAACCAGAATGTTAAAAATTCGTTAGAGAGAACCAACAACTCCGTCGAAGGTTGGCACAATGCTTTTCGGTTATTACTTGGATCAAGCCATCCTACAATTTGGAAACTCATAGAAGCTTTCAAGCAGCAGCAAAATCTGACGGAGGTTAAATTGGTGCAATATGGAAGGGGAGATAGAAAAATACAGAAAATGACACATGCGAGAGTCACCAAGTCGATTTTCAATTTAGTTAGTGAATATGATTGTAGCGATGCACAGAAATTTCTTTCTGGTATAGTTCATAATTTCGATTATTAGATAGTGTGCTTGTGTATTTTGTTACAATTTATATTAACTTATTAATGGTTTATTGATGTATATTTCGTATAATCCATCTATATTGTATTTTTATTTTCCATAATGTTCATGCTTTTGTGTAATTTTTTTTAATAAAAAAAATGGGGTGTTACGTAGATCACCTCCTCGTGGTGCACCCTGGGTAACGCTAAGAATCTACGAACTCTTGTGGTTTTATGTATTCCTGGTTTTTCTGTATTCGCGGTTTTGTCCTTTCGCGGTTTTGTCCGTTCGCTGTTTTGTCCGTTCGCGGTTTTGTCCGTCGCGGTTTTGTCCGTCGCGGTTTAGTCCGTCGCGGTTTTGCCTAGAACCGTTAAGAGTTGTAATGAATTCTGGAATTTCCATTGTACAGCGTAAGTTACGAGATTTTTAGTATACATTTTTAAATTACGTTATTTTTAACAATTGCCATGATGCTGATGCCATAGTTCATGGGACTAGATGTAGCTCCACATGTATTAATTATTTACTTCACTTTTACGACCGCCATATTGCAAAGATCATTTTTCAGCCAGGTTTCAGCGGTTGCTTTGATATCAGGATCTGAAATTGTGGGTTATGTTTATTTCCTAATTCATGACGTCACTAACAATCAAACAGCGAATGTATTAATGTTCCGTTGATAGAACCCTTGATTTTCTAGCGACAATATTGGCGGAGTTTGTGGCTTGGTTGAAGTACAGCTTGAATCAGAATGGCAACTGAAATATTGTTCGTAATTTAAGCTGCTTTCATGAGTACCAATTTAATTACATATATCGCGTTGTACTTAAATTGTGTCAAAAGATCAGTGATAATAGATCCAGAGCAGGAAATATAAATCTGTACTTAACCTAAAAAAAATTTAAAGTCGTACTGTCGGTAAGTTCACAAGAAGATGTCTTCAGTTGCGAACATGAAGTAGCGTGACATCTCAGGTATCACATCGAAATTCCGCTCGTATTATATGAGTCACAATATATTTGAAAAATCAAAATTTGAATCAAAGTACTGATTTCCAAGGACTAGAATGATTACTAATATTCCATGCTGCACAGTGGATTTGGAGTGTGGAAGGTGGTTTCCATGCGAATTCTTACTGTAATGAAGTCAGAATCTGCTCAAGACGTCTACTGTCGCTAAGAGGGCATCCATCAATTATGTGAGGTGAAAAATAGGGGGACCCGGCGAAATCTCACCAGGGGGAGGGGGGGGGGAAAGGGTGGTTATCGGAAATCTCACGTGAGGTTTTGGAACTCCTGAATGACAGCAGAGCTAAGAAAAGGGTCCACAAACGACGAGGATACCGACTTGATGGGGGTATAACTGTCCTCGTAAGCAGGAGAGCTAAAAAAAAAAAGGGTCTCAAAAAAAAAACTACAAGGTCGGCATCAGGGGGGGAGTCATTTTATGGGGGGGGGGTCCAACCAGATCTCAACACAGACGGGAGGGGGTTCCCGGATTCCGGGTAAACACCTCATGTAATTAATGGAATCCCCCTAAGTGAGTAATGTTTGTAACCGAATCATTTGGCGCGCGTTACCTATGTCCCGACTTTGACGTACACTTTTCAATGAAGAATAGAAGCCATATTTTCAACCCTAAAAGGAGAATTTTTTCTGCTGGTCATACTCTGAATAGCAACAAAAACTTTTATACCAATAGCACACTTTCAAGCGGACGAAGTCGCGCGTAACTGCTAGTCTGTAATTTGATTTGTAGGCCTAAATTAATCAGAAAACATTATGATAATGGATTCGCATGATACAGGCAACGTGTACATTAGTGCAAAGCTCTTTAAAATTATATGATAGGCTTAAATTATTCTGATGTTCCGCCAAACTGACTCTGTATTCAGTGTTGTCTGTGATGCATGCAAAGCGCACAGCTCTATCGCAACAAGTGTGGATCATTACGTTAATGCACTCACTCTTTCAGCTTACATTAGATTATCTTCCGGTCAGTGCCAGTGAAAACAGTCACGGCGCGTTCAAATCGGAATGCTATCGGGAGTGGATAAATCGGCTTTTCGAAGAGCTGTGTGATCAATCAGTGCCAGCACTAAGCCCTGATAACAAGGAACCGTTTGATTGGATAATCACACGAACACCAGGACAAAGAATAGTCTATTGTTATCGACATATTGTGTCTGTTGGAAGATGTGTCCTATGAGCTTTATAGGGTCTACTGAGCACTACATAACGAGAGGACATCCCGGTACGCCGAAAATTGCTGATCAATCTGTTCATTTCTCCATTTTATTTAGCAAAATACGAGGTTGCTTTATTTTGATATGAATTGATAACTTCGACAATCATGTTGTTTTATTAGTAACATTAAATACTTTCTCGTGTCTGAGAAAACGCTAAGTAATTTACTTCAGACATGTTTCTACATTGTTTTGCTTATGGTTTTAAGGCTCATCGACGTCGACGTCATTAGAGGCGTTGAAGTACTACGGGCAAGGAACGGGAAGTAATTCGGCCATAGCCTTTTGAAGGAAGCGTCCCGGCATTCGCCTAGAGTGATTTGAGGAAACCGTGGAAAACCAGCACGGACGGGGATTCGAACCCGCGTCCTCCCGAATGCGAGGCCAGTTACATATTTAACACGCATGATTATATTTAAAAAAAATAAAAAGTTCTCCAAAATTCTGCTCCCAGTTTCAATTGCTTAGTTGAAAACTTGTGTTTATCTTTTTATCTTGGCTATGTTTTAGATAGTCAGCACCATTAACAGTCACTAACACTATTTTCAATGCAACAACTATATCTGGTAATTCAGTATCAATTATTTCACTCAGATTGTTTTAAGTAATTTTCCTCTAGAAAAGAAAAGGTACACCTGGCATTACTAAAATACAAAACAAAATTGTTCTATCAAAATTAGTATCCTGTGTTTCAAATTATCATTTGTGTTTAACTTCATAACATCACTTCGACTGTTTTGTCAAACGCTATTTACCTGAACTTTGTTTGTTTGTAGTAATCATTTAATTTGTTAATTTATTGATTTAACAAATTTCCCATCGAATATTGGCCTGTTTTACTCGATACGTTATGACGGCCTTTCAAAATAGGCTAATTTTCTGAAGCGAATTTTTATTTTTTCTAATTACATGAGTCTGATGTGATTTGGTTACGAAGTTAAAGTTTCCTTATATCAATGTATTTTAACCTTTATTTTTAGGCCTAATATTAAGCTGCGTTTGAAATTATTTCTCATTACAACATTTACTTATTCGGATGGCAGCGGTAACTGTATAGTTGTTGCGTAAATGAGTAAACGTATTTTTTAAAACATACGTGAAAAGCAGCCAAACGCAAACTATATGTAACTGAACAGTGAGAAATACACATAACTTTGCGCCGAAGACTGTTGTCCACATATTGGAATCATAATTTCTCAAATGTTTGTTACATTCTGCATCATGTTGTTAGTCTATTACTCCGTTAATTTTCTATCCTACACCATCAAACAGCTCCGAAATTTCCCACGGTACACGACGAAACCGTGAAATAAACCACTGAGAAGAGAATATGATCTAGTTTGAAGACAGTACAGAAAAACATCTTCAAGTGGAGAAAAATCTGGAGGTGGTGATAAGGCAGAATGAAATATAATAACGTAAACTTTAAAACAGTTCTAAAGTATTTTTTGAAGCAAATCTATATTCCATGTAAATTTTTATTCAAGTCTTATACATTTTTCTCCCAATTTTTTCTAAGCAAACATTTTTAATGTCTTTCTATCCGTAGCATACTCTTCAAGTATACTGTTAGTTATCTCGTGGATTAATTAATTTAATAAATAACTTTTCCAAAATCCAGTTTCAAATTTTTACTTGTTTTATTGCTAGTAAGGCATCGGACTTCAAGATACAATTCACATATAAACACAAAACTCCAACGATTCCATTAGGGTGCGTTTATGTTGGAGCTGCGATAAACGATGAGAGCGGCGCTACTACCAAAGCGAAGAAAAATGAAACATTGTTGACAATGGAAGTGTTTATACTGGAGCAGCTCGCAGAGCAACGCATAGTAGCAGAGCAGCGATGAGAGCGACGATAATCGCTGCGAGCATTTTCTTCGCTATTATCGGGGATGGCTGTCGACCGTTTGATCGGCGAAATTTTTAGTAGGTCCCTTTTGTGGTACTGTAAATACAAAAATAACCATAACAGAGTCGTTCTAGACATATTGTAGGATGAAATGACCACTAAGTATAATACAACACATAATTATAAACGTTTTTAATTACTATGATGTCCGTAATTGAAACTCATTTTAATGTGTTTGCGTTATATACTTAAGATTAAAGTAAAAAAAGAAAGATAAAATATTAATACACCCAAAGAGAAATGGTATATAATTTACCGAAAAAAAATATTTTTCTAGTAAAAGTAATTTAAATTATACATATCAAAGTAAATGTATAATATGTAGAAATTCGTATTAATTTATTTCGAATGGTAACAAAAGTAGATTTTATATAAGATGCGGGTATTTTCTGCAGCTTGGTTTGGCCTTCTAAGGATTTGAAGTGTTCTTTGATGGACAATACCTTCTGTCAATAATAACATTATGTAACAAACAAATGGCCTTATTAATATTGTCAGCTACGACTACAGAAGTTTCTACTGTTGTGGCTAAAATTCTCCATTTAGAATAAATTATGCCAAAGGCACATTTGACGGATCTTCATGTTCTTGATAATCTAGGATTGAAGTACCATCTGCCTGCATCTAAATATTGTCCATAAGAATCTAATAAATTATTAAAAAATCGATAAGCTTCGTCATCTATAAAAACTCGAGGTTCAGTGATTTTAGAATTTGGCAGAGGGATTTGGAATATTCAATCTTCCATCTATTAAAGAGACATACACAGCAGCAGATCTATCTGTTTACCATAACCTCCAGCTTCAGTGTTTATAAATAGCATTGACCAATCCTTGCAGAACATAGAAAAAAAAATTCTTGTTATTCTAGAACATGAAGCCCGAGTGTGCAGGACAAGTAACTCGGGCATATTTTCCGAAAATGGGAAAATTAGAAATATTGTAACAATTTTTAGCTATTTTTTTTTTTATGAATTCCTGTTCATCTGGAATTGTCATATGAAGTGGTTGAAGTATTTTTCATAATTATTTCTCTTACAACTTCTAAAACTGTTGCAATGCAACTCCCATACGAAAGGAATAAGCTAAATTTCTTCTACATGTCTGGCAGGTTAACAATTGGCTGCAATATAAAACACGAATCTATGCTATTATCGAAGCTCCAATATAAACACTGCACGAAGAAAGAAATTGAGCGCCGCTTTTGTCGCCGCGTTTATCGTCGCTCTCATCGTTTATCGCAGCTCCAACATAAACGCACCCTTAGACACTTCTTTTAAAGACAATACTACCAAAACTGTTCGTTCCACACTGTCCTTCACCGACGTAAAAATTGTCTCCGAGTCTCTGCTGGTTGCTTTATATAAGTTCCATCGATAGTTCTAGAACACTACAAAGGCTTCCGACAGATATATCTCGAACATTAACAATACTTACACAATTGAATACATATTAAAAATAATCAGAATTAATACATTATCATTTAAAATCATAACAAAATGCTCAGCAATAAAAATTAAGGACACTTAAACACAAAAACATCATTTTAAACTGTAGTAAATCATCCTTTAAACATCGTAGCTCACCTTAAAACTTGAAATCATAAACATTAAAGCAATTCACTTGTATAATTCTGTCTTTAAACATATTTAATGGTATTTATATAATTTCTTTTCATAAAACAAAATCCATTTACACTGATTTACATTAAAATGCAAGACAAACATACAAGATCATATTCAATCAAACTTTAGCTTGCTACAAAGGCTTCATAAAACACAATTCCATTTCACGTTTAGGTTTGAGGGCTGTTACAATACAATTAAGTGTTTGTCTGTGGATAAAACACAATTCCACTTAAAGTTTAGGTTTGAGGGCTGTTACAATACAATTAAGTGTTTGTCTTTTTCAAGTAAAGGCTCGTGTGTTCGTAAAAACCTCGTGACAGGGTTTTTATTGACTGCGCAATCCGCCCCTGTCGTAGCCGTATTAACCTTACCCGGTAATCCTACCGAGTTCAGGAAACCTGCGGGTCAAGGAGGAAACCGAACCTTGGGAGCATTCTGGCGTACTTAAGATTACACAGCAAGCTGTGCCAGATGTGAAGGTAGGGGTAAGGGAGGACCTTTGAAAATCTCACCCGAGACCGCGATTCGAACCGGGATTTTCTCGATTTCCAATCAGGCATCTTAACTACTGAGCGACCAAACTGTCTCGCATTCTCAGGGGAAAAAAAAAAAATGTTTTTTAAGATGAAATGAATATAATAGTTCTTTTTTTTTTACTATGGCTTCAGCGCCCGTCGCAAAGATCAATCCAAAACACTCCGTAATCATAGTTTAGGTGGAATCCTGAAGGTTGCATTGGTAAATCAGAGCAGCAGATTAATCACGCTAATTAGATCTACAGTTTATAATGTACTTATCAATGCAAGGATAACGGCGATCAGTTCGCAAAGTAAACCGTTGTCGTTCTCTTCGCGGCTTTGCACTCCCTTCTTACAGATTTGCTGCGGTCGCTACTTCTCCGGCAGACGGCTTGGCTGTCTGTCTGCCGACGCCGCGACACCAATCGATGAGGGTTGGCGGCTCAAACGCAGGTCGGCGTCTCCATAGCGACGTCTCGACGGGAGATAGACGACATAGCGTCAAGCCTATTACAACAGAAAAATCTGAACGTGACGCAAAACATAACTAGATGCTTCGCTTTACTGTCCCTCTCACCATCGAAATAGGAATCTTAGTGGTCATATAATAAACGTAATAATAATTTAATATTGCGGTGGGTCTGTCACTCTACTCTAATAACAATTTCCTTAATCAGCTACTTGATATTAATTTTTTCTTTTAATTTGTTCACTGTTTCATAAATAGGTACTAGCAACTCCATCGATATCTTCCTTAAACTCTGTTCCCTTGTTGCGCTAGTAATAAAGTCTCTTATTAGCCTAAGATCCGGCTGAATAACTAGTACGTCCATATAATTAACTGAATAAATTTCTTTAAAAAAAAAATCTTGCACTTGTTTTTTAAAATAAATTATAGTTCTTTTCAAAGCGAGACATGTAAATATCATAAAACGTTTGGGTTGCCTATGTACATGTATAAGAGGCTGCAAGTTGACACTGCCAGCTGCTAAAGTTAAGGCACCACACCAGCTGAAGAACGGTATGAGGCGCTAACTTCTCTTGCACTTACACATCTTTAACAGCTGGCAATTCTTACTTGCGGCCACTTTTACATAGGCACCCAAAATTTTTATGTTCTTCACATGTCTCACATAAAAATGAATTATAATTTATTTTTAAAAAAATAAACGAAATTTATTGATTTTTTTAAAAGAAATTAATTCAAAATACTTGCGGCCATATTTGGGTAGACAACCCGGCAGCAACTAATGATTATACATAAAAATTGAATTCAATCAAATAACAAATGGACGTATAAATCATATCATCCGTTTATAGCTATTAATATTTCTTTGTAATATCCACATAAGCCTCATCACGAACCAGTTGTTATAACAAGGAATTATAGGAACTGATTTCCAACAACTCCTTATCTAATTCCCGGTTTGGTTGCCGGGCATTTTCATAAACAACTCTGTCAATTAGTACTAACCTAGATTTCTAGTGAATTTAAGTTTTGTCATTTTTCTCTCCTTTTTATCCTTTCGAAGAGTTAAGATCTTGGGAATGTGTAGTAAATATGGTACGGAAACACTTTAAAAAAAATTCTACAAATGATTCTTGTGATTCTATTTTTATCGTGTTGAAATATCTTTTCGAAAAATTTTCTGTGATGCTATTCCCATAATTACACAATGTTTTGACTCGTATGGTGGGTAGAACTATCTGGATGCACCGCAATGCACCCGCCAAATGGATTGAACGGCGGCACTGCCCACACTTTTCTCGAAGCAATTCGGGCCATTTTTGTACCTCAGTTTCTTCGGTCTTTCTGTAGCTACATGCCTCAAATTTCTGCTATACATAAATATAGGCATTCTTAGCAAACATAAAATTTTGTTTCGTTCCTTTTCTTAATTTGTATTTAAACCATATACAGATTTCACTGATTTTGTTAATCACACATTATCTAAACGACTCACTGATTATCATAAAAACTACAAGGTACTTCCCGTAGTTGTACAAAACTGACACCTGCTACACAGGTAAAGTTTTACTCCCAGATTATAAAAAAAAGTCTAAAACTCGTAAATTTCCATAAATCTGCCCCTAATCAATCCCAAACGTGAATTCGATTTCTACCCTAATAAGTTTAAATGCCTCAGATTTGCATTACAGACGGAGATACTAAATTTAACTAAAGTGCTAAATTTTATTTCCTTTCTCTCCTTAGTTTGGAAGGTCAATCAAAAAGTTTTGTCGACTACAAGACACCGTGCCGTTATCAAAATTCTACTGTACTTCCGTGGTCCTAGATGCAGGTAATTCGGTACACACATATTGTTTCATCTCCAGTTCATAAGAAAAGTCTGGTGATTTTCACAGTATTTAATCGATGGCAATCCAAGCGTAAAAAAAATTAGTGAATTTTTGCAGGTTAATTGTTTTTGATGATACAATATGCCTTAAATCTTTTTTATGGGTAGAGATGAGCAGTTTTTAACAAACATCTTAAATTTTTCTATATTCCTATGCCTAGTTTACAAATTACTCGTTATTTACTCATGGTGGTAGTTAAATATGCTCCAATCGGCATTGCTCGGCCATGGCAGAGAACGTGAGTATTGTTAGTAACGTATATTCCATGGGTGGCCAAGCTACTTGATAGTGCGAGCCATTTTTCAAAATTTGATATTTTTTGCGAGCCGCAATTAAATACGTATTTAAAAGGTATGCAAAAAAAATACATTTTTTTTTTTTACGGAAATTTTATTAATTGAAAACATATGAATAAAAGTACATTAAAATTTGGTGAATAATTGGTGACAGAACTTCTCAGTAATTGTTTGAGATGCTGGTTAGTTAATAATACTGATTGGTGTTTGGATTTTAGAGTGGAATAAAATGATTCACATAAGTAAGTTGTTCAGAATATTGAAATAATTCAACAAGCATTTTTTAATCCAGGATACTTTGATTCTGGTTCAAATTTCCAAAATTCAGTAATCAGCGTCGACTTATATTTTAATTGTAGAGTTTGATCTTCTTGCATCTATATTAATTTTAATTCTCCAGATGCTTTTTGGGTCATAATTATATTAGAAATGGAAAACTCACCTTGAATTATGTTAATTTCAAATTAATCAAAAAATAAAGAGATGATTTAAAATATTTCAAGTCTTGAAATCTATTTTGGAATGCCCTCAATATTCCTTCTAGGTTTTTTATATACTCGTTGAGTTTTTCTTGTTTAATATTGGAACAAATTTTTTTAATTCGAGGAAAATGACAAAATGTTTTATTTTTAATGTCCTTTGAAAAAGTTGTAATGTAGTTTGAAAACTAAATATGCACTGTGAGAGGTCAGATATTATTCTATCTTTCCCCTGCAATTGTAAATTCAGTGTTTGCAAATGTTCCATGACATCAGTCAAAAACATTAAGTCTTGTAACCACTCGTCATCGTCTGATTTTGAATAGGTTATTTCCTTTTCTTTTAGAAATGCAATTATCGCATCAAACAAATCTACAAATCGATTTAGTTCGCTGTAGCTAGATAACTATCTAACAATGCAAAAGAAATTAATGTCATTTGTAAGTTCTTCGTCCTTTAATTCTTCAAGGAAATTTTTGAATTGCCGATGATTTTTTGCATCGGTGGGAATGTAATTTACAATGTGTAACATTGTTTTCATAACATCAGAATATTTTAAATATTTTGTAATGAGATATTCTCGGTGAATTATGCAGCGAATCGGTATGAATTGTGAAATTTGGGAATCACCTCTTAAAAACCCAATAAGACCGATTTTTTTACCCAGCAATGCCGGAGCTCCATCAGTTGCAAATTGAAATGCTTACAAGTTTATTAAGAGATACATCAAAAGTTTTCGGTATGGAATCTAATGCATTTTTAATATCGACACCGCGGGTTGACTCTTGAAGTGCTACTAGATCTAATAATTCTTCTTTAACAACGAAGTTAGGTGAAACAAAACGTATGAAAATCATCGGGGAAGGAATATATGGAGGCGACGCAAGGGGCCTTTACCACGCACTGAAGTGACGCCGGGTGGAGAGAGGTGGGGAGGGGGGGACGCCATATTACCCTACCCATGATGAAAACTGCCAACTGCGGAAGATCTGTGATATATGTCGATTAATCAAGGAATAAGCTGAATGCAATACAGTTCTTCGAATAATTTTTTTAATTATATTCAAGATATGTATTAATTGCGGTTATGCGTCCTTCGGTTGTGTGTCTCGAGACGGGAATTTGCGAAACGAATTTGTGCAATGCTGCATTATTTGGATCTAAAACTTTAAGTACATCTTCCAAGTTTTATTTTAATACACTCTCCCTCTCCATACGGTCGTTTTGCACGAGCAATATTCCAAGCAATAGCAAAACTGGCTTCAGCCACATTATCAGCTTCATTGCTAAAGGTCATCAAAATTGACTGTTGTTTATTTAAATTTGATTTTAAAGAAGCAAGTTTATCTAATTTTAATCTGGTGAATACTGATTAGAAAACCAAGGATGATTGGTTTCATAATGTCGACGTAAATTGCAGGCTTTATAATTTTTGACCGTAGAATTAGAAATAACACATAATGCTTTTCCGTTATTGTCAGTAAAAAAGAAATTCTCCTCCCACTCATTATTAAAACTTCTATTTTCTTGCTCTTATTTTTTTCTTTTATTTTCGTTCTCTGTCGTCATATTTTTAAAAGAACTGGAAATAAATAAAGAAATTTAGAAAATACAAGTTTTGTGTTATTAAATCAATAACAACACGTGTTACATACTACGAAACAAATAATAGTTAACTTACCAAAAATTCCAGATTACAAATTATACCCGTAGCAAGAGTGATACAAATTGCTTCCTCCAGAGCACAATGTCAACTGTTCGTTGCAATGAAAGTTTACGAATTCAAAATCGGTCTGGAGTAGGTCGATTGTGGAAGATTAGGCCACTGTTTATGTTCGTTCGCGCAGTTAATTGTTTCCTCCAGAGCACAATGTCAACTGGCTTCAGCCACATTATTAGCTTCATTGTTAAAGGTCATCAAAATTGACTGTTGTTTATATAAATTTGATTTTAAAGAAGCCAGTTTATCTGATCTTAATTTGGTGGATACTGACTAGAAAACTGAGGATGATTGGTTTCATAATGTCGACGTAAATTGCTAGCTTTATAATTTTTGACCGTAGAATTACAAAAAAACACAATGCTTTTCCGTTATTGTCAATAAAAAATAAATTCTCCTCCCACTCATAATTAAAACTTCTATTTTCTTGCTCGTATTTTCTTCTTTTATTTTCGTTCTCTGTCGTCATATTTTTAAAAGAACTGGAAATTAATAAAGAAATTTAGAAAATACAAGTTTTGTGTTATTAAATCAATAACAACACGTGTTACATACTATGAAACAAATTATAGTTAACTTACCAAAAATTCCAGATTACAAATTATACCCGTAGCAAGAGTGATACAAATTGATTCCTCCAAAGCACAATTTCAACTGTCCGTTTGCAATGAAAGTTTACTAATTCAAAATCGGTCTGGAGTAGGTCGATTACGGACGATTACGCCACTGTTTATGTTCGTTCGCGCAGTTTTCGACGAGTCATATCATTCTTAACTTGGATGGAAATGAAATTTGTTACAACGTTGCACTTAGTCTTTCATATTTGTTATCAGTAATTTAAAAGACATTTTGAAACACACACGGAACGACGATATTTTAAAAAAAATTATAATAACACAAAAATGAAAAGGGGACTCGGGTACATTATTCGAGAGCCACAAATAATCATTCAAAGAGCCGCATGTGGCTCGCGAGCCACAGGTTGGCCACCCCTGGTATATTCATATCTTTAATTCTAAAATATCGTAAACCACCAATTTTCAGTTGGAATCGTTACATTTGAGCGACGACTCAGAATAAACGATAAACTTATAAAAACAAATGAGATCCCACGGTTAAATTAAAAAAAAAAAAAAAGCAAACTGTCTCGCTTCTGCAGTGACAAAAATTTATGAGATCTTGTTTTGATCTAAGTCTACATTTTGCAGGGTGTATTCATTGCACTTTCTGAAACATTATAGTTTTATCGGTGTTATATCTTGTTCAATTGCTATAAAAAAAGTTCTTGTGACTTGGCCATTATGGTTGTCACAAACTTTACTGAAATGAAAGGCATAAAATGTATGATTTATTGTAAAACATATCAAACCGGAAAGACATGGGAAATCAAGGCTCTTGTGTGTTTGTAAGTATGATAAAGCAGAACATTTAAGAAATTTATATAAATTTACTAAAACATGGCATGCATAATGGCTAAGTCACCAGAATTTATTTTATTCTAAATCAACGATCTACAATAACTAGAGAAACCAATATATTTCAGACATACATAAAGTGTAGACTTGGCTCAGGACATGATCTCACAGCTTTTTGTCACCGCATAAACAGGAGATTTGGCATATTTTGTAGGATAATAATTGTCCGTATGGTTTTATGTACTGATTTTCTTTCAATATAATTTCAACAGTTTCGGCGCATACGTTAAAGGTCCACGACAATGAAACGGGAACATACAATATGCCAGGTTCATACTTCAGTGTTAATCTCTGCCTCGATAACTATACACCTCACAAACAAAATAAGAAAAAATACACAGAGCATAAATCAACTTTCACACACAAATGCACTCTCAGTGGCAGGCGACAAGCTGTGCTGACAAGTCGTCTTGTAAACGGAGTTGTCGCAACTATTTACTAAGAGCATACCCTGCGAATATTTGTGAAACATTGACAGCAAGAAGAAATGTATCACTATCGTGTTTGAGCGGTTGTGTATTGGCGTAGGTCAGTCTGCACTAGGTTGCAGTTCAATTGCTACTAACTAAATCGCCTTCTATAAATGTTTCATTACGTGCTGAGAGTCAATTGCGTACAAAATTTACTGTTCAGTCTAGAAAAACTAGTGCCACAGCACCAATTCCTTGTATTCAACAGACGTGAAAACAGTTAACATGATTTATTGACTTAGGCTCCTTCTGCAATTGAATGTGCAAGGCATGTTCTAGATTAGTGCACGGGAAAACAAAAGCCTAGTTCTACTTATTACGTTTTCATCGCGCGATAAAATTTAATAATAATTAATTCCTGAATGAGAAATATAATTCTCTTATATCAAATAGATAAACAGTTAAGAGTCCACCCTTCTTCATTTATTAAAAAACTAGCTGTGCCCGTGACTTGCTCCAAGCGAAATTTTAATTTCTACTGTCAATTAATAGATAAAATTATCTTTTTGGAATCTCCTCCTCCTTCTAAATGTAGATTGTACGCAAATGTTTTAAACACTTTTGGCGCATCAGTCGTTTCACCCCTTGAAACTCTAACTAATGCGGAAGAGTATATGCTTGAGGATGTTCACAAGCACACTTCACTACCGTTCATTCTGCTTCTCTGCAAGCACACGGAACTAGCACCTGTACGAACAAATTTCTTTATTTGTATCTCAATAAATGCATAATTGAATTAGCAGCCCCTTTTGATTATTTCACATCGTGTTGGTGTCACATCGAAGCTTAACACAACGTATTATATACTGTCACTGTGCATAATCACACTGAAATCCAATCAACAGTTTTTGTGTGAGGAGCGCGCGTACACATATAAATATTCCAAAATTTGGGAATCCAGTGTCTATATCATCTAGGAATGCGTTATTGATTGAGATAAAAATTATCCTATGTATTAAATGATAACATATGCTATCTCTATGCGAATTTTATTTGAAATATGTCTAATATTTTTTTGTGAAATGCGCTCACATGCAGACGAAAACTGCCAAATTTTTGGTTATATGCTATGTTACTAATATGTATAAAAAATTATATTGTATGTTACTCGATTAAGTAAGCTACAACTTTGTGACTTTACTTAAAACCCATTCATTAATTTTTTCCTTATTCCGCCGACAGAAACAAAAATTTCCAAATTTACTGGTTTGGTATTTGCTTCATCGGGAAGTATATTATTAATCAGGATAAATGTATCATATCCTAATCAGTGATACAAACTATCACTATGTGCAACTTCGTCAAAGTTCTGGCCATTATTTTTTGCTTATTGCGTGAACGTAGAGACAGGTTACGTGTTTAAGTCTTTTGACTGATTAGTACACTGTATCATCTGGAAGTATGTTCCTAATCCGGATGAAACTAACCTATATTCTAAATAGTGATATAGGCTATCACTATGCGTAGTTCCACTAAAATATATTCATTAGTTCTTGTGTGATGCAGTGACAGGAACAAAAAATTTAAAATTTACTCTTTTTGACTGTTTTGGATACTGTATCATCAGGAAGCATATTATTGATCTGTATAAAAGTATCCTATTTTCTAACCAGTGACATTAACCGTCTCTACGTCCAACTTAAATTTAATGTACACACTTTAGTGTTTTGAAGTATGTTAAGGTAATGCGCGTGTAATTGAGGGCCTTGTAAAACTTATCTATTAAATATTATTACTGATTCAAGCCGACTGGGGAGCGCTTATCACTTGTTTTTTGGATGCTAGCTTTCGTTCCCCTGTCCTCCTGAGCCTAGCTAATAAGTTTTTCATGTTCTCCTGTGAGATGGTACGTAATTAACTTTTAATAGTTCAAGTTTCATAAATGAGTTTATATAGGAATTCAAAACATGGTTTTATATTTATTATGTTATAATTCTACAGTAAAATATGACCCAGATATTAATAATGTACACGTAGGTAAAAAATTATGTCCATATACACTGATCAGCCAGAACGTTATGATAACCTGCCTAATAGCCGGTATGTCAGCCTCTGGCGCGGATAACAGCATCTTGGCATGGAACCCATGAAGTCTTGGTAGGTCGCTGGAGGGAGTTGGCACCACATCTAGACACACAAGTCACCTAATTCCCGCAAATTCCGGGGAGGGGAGCGATGAGATCTGACGCAACGTTTAATCACATCCCAGATGTGTTCGATCGGGTTCAGATCTGGCGAGTTTGGGGGCCAACACATCAATTGCAACTCGCCACAGTGTTCCTCGAACTAGGGCTGTTGATATTTTTAAAAATATCGGATTTTCGATACATCGATATTTTTAAAAGTATCAATATCGGGTTCGATATATCAAAGAAAAAGTATTGTTGTATCGATATATCGATCCTATTTAATAAAAACAATGTTACAAAAACAAATCGTTTAAAAACGGGGCAATTCTTGTGGCTATTTACTAATAAAAAGTTATGAGATATTATCTTCAATCAAGTCTTCAATTTCTGAAACAGAATGGTTTTTTCACCGCATTTTATTTTATTTATGGTTTTTTTTTTTTTTAAAGAAACTTGTGACTAAGCTATTATACATTTAAACTAAAAGTACAGCAACAAAGTAAACTTTAATATATTTCTTAACCTCTCTCATCTTTGTGAAAAAAAGAAAATCGAGCCTAATAGCCTCATCACGAGGAAAGCAATTAACATACAAATTTTCTCAAAGACATTTCACCTTTTGGATTGTCATTGAATAAATACAGTTATTTTTCTCATGATTGGAAGGGGGGAAGGGGGTGAAATCCTCTATGTGTACAAAATTACCTGTTTCTAGAACAACTGGAAATTGTACAGAATTGTGATGAGGGAGTGTCATAGTCGTTTCAAAGAGTTTGAATTCCACAAACTTCCGAAGTAAGGTGATAAATGAAGTAAAATTACACACATTATTTAAGATTACTAAATTCCGTTTAAAATTAAAATTTGTGAAATTTAAAGATTAAGGTAGGAGTATGGAGTGTGCTTACAGGAATTATTAATAAAAAATAAAGTTATGTGTGCCAATATTTGTCAGGACCTGTTTTTTTTTTTTTTTTTTTAAAAAAACGCATTTTTTAGGTTCTGCTGGTAAAATACTGCAATTATTAGGCACTGGAAGATTGTAGATGTAAGTCGATAAGATGCTACAGATGTGGCAGAAGATACTAAATATTTTAAAGCAATTTCTGACAGCATAGGAAAAAAATTACTTCTATTTATCCAGAATCTTAGGTCATCTGATGATTTGAATATACTCAGCTCATCCAAATAATGTTTTAATTAAGCAACCATTGAACCAAAACTCATGTCAGAACCTTCATTGGGCATATTTTCCAAGTGCATAAGCTCATGTTTGTCCCAAAGAGGAGACGTTGTTTCTCATGCTATGCATGAAAAAGCCCCTAATTAAGTGAAATAATTCCCCTTCTTTGATATTTCATTGGAAACGGCCAACGATTTACCAAAGTGCAATTTTTTAAAACGGAGATTCATGATAGTTGCTTTGGTGTTAGTAAATTGTGTTCTAAAGACACCAATCTATTATTATTACTTTTCAACGAAGCACTTTGTAGAGACAATTCAAAAGCAGCAGTTGTTTAATATTTTTCAGTTTTTTCTCTTGATAAATTCGTTAGTGGTATAACTAAACTGTGACATACTTTGGAGCTCAATTCTTCCGTTGATATGGGACAAGAAGTGTAATCAATTGTAACGGGCTGGCCTTGTGGTTAGGTGACTGCGTTGGGCGTTTTGACCATTAATTGGGAATGTGGCTTTACATGTGACTGACCTCAGCGTTTATCTCCTCTTCTTATCTTCTTCCGGATACCATCTTGACTTCTTGCAAGCTAACCAATTAATTCAATCAGGATTGTCTGACACCACGTGAAGGTCACGACCCTTTTACTTTTGGAATACTATATACTCAAATAATCAAGACGGAATGTGGATAAACGGTTTAATGGAATCAAGCTGCCTATAGTACATTTGACGATGATACCGAGAAGTAGAGTCCACACTTATTCTACTGGATCTCTAGTCTAATCGTAGAAGATATTAAGTGAAAGTCAGTCTATTAATACTGGATGGAACTTAAGATCGTTACGACGTCCGAGGCAGGGCGGCTAAGCTTTAAGCTAGCGGTTCGCTACCCGATGTTGCTCCTAAGCTCGCTGGTAATGAATAGAATGATTTACCGGTTGTACAGGGCCCACTTTGGCTCTGATTTGCGTCACAAGAAGGTATTGCTGACATGCTATTCAGCATTCCTGAACGGGGCAACGACTTTGCTTGCGTCTGCGCTGAGTGACTGCAATTCTTCACTATAGCTTCGCCAATGTCTTCAACATTTATAAAATCATTCTTACTTAATAATAAAGCCCAAAACGACCATTACACAATTCACACGAAATATTTAACTGTGGAGTACTACAATGTTTGGTACATTACAATTAGTTCATAATGCTAATACATCTGCGCAAATTGAAAACAAATTTTAAAAATCTTTGCAGAGTGTCCAGACAAGAATTTTAAAGAATACTAACTGCATGAATGAGCATTAATATTTGGCCACCTTTACTACTTCTGCTTGTTACTCGTTTCGTAATTAGTCAGATGCACTAACTGAGAGTTTTAAGAAGGTGCAAGAAATTTTATTTGATAAGATAGGATTTAAAAATTTTCATTGTTTCTTAAAATTCTATCTGTGATTAAATTTATTGCATGTACAACGCAGATAATCGTTTACATTTTCCTTAATAATAACATGACACTTTCTACGAGAAAAACGCAAATGATAACTTATTTTTTAAAATATTGGCTCCGATATCCAGATTTCAGAATCAATATATCGTCCTAAAAATATCACTCATAAATATCGATATTTTAAAAACATAATATCGATATATTGATATTTTATCTCGAACCACTTCATCACACTCCTGGCCTTGTGACATGGCGCATTATCTGAAAAATGCTACTGCCATTTGGAAACATGGTCGTCATGAAGGGGTGTACTTGTTCTTCAAACAGCGTATGATACTTATTAATCACCGAGCATGGTGGTGTAACGGCTAGCGTTCTGGCCTCGCATTCGGGAGGACGGCGGTTCGAATCCCCGTCCGGGCATCCAGATTTGGGTTTTCCATGGTTTCCCCAAATCACTCCAGGTGAATGCCGGGATGCTTCCTTCAAAGAGGCCATGGCCGAATTCCTTCCCATTCCTTGCCCCCCATCCTTTCCCGTCTCTAAAGACATAGTTGTTATAGGAGACGTTAAGCAGTTAAAAAAAAAAAAAAAAAAAAAAAAAAAAAAAAAAAAAAAAATTTATTAGTTGTCATGGTGCCTTTGACGAGCTCTACCGGAACCATGCATGCCCCCACCAATATGATCCCCAGAGCATAATTGAGCCGCCGTCAGCTCACCTCCATCCCACAGTACACGTGCCATGAAGCTGTTCCCCTATAAAACGACGGATTCGCACCCTCTCCGCCCCCCCCCCCCCCCGTCCAATCGGCATGATGAAGAAGGTATTGGGATTTTTCAGACTATGCAACGTTCTGCCACTGCTCCAACGTCCAGTGACGATGGTCACGTGCCCATTTCAGTTGTATTTGCCGATGTCGTGGTGTTAACATCCACAGTTCGCCACCTGTCCTGTTTTATCAGTCTGCCCAGCCTAAGACGTTCGACATCTGTAATGAGAGGTGGCCGACCAACCCCTTTGACATTTAGATGTGGTTTCATCTTGGTTTCGCCATTTGTTGAAGACACTCACCATAGCACTCGACAAGTCATGCAGTTTCCGAAATGTTCGTATTGAGCCTCTGGGCCATAACAATCTGCATTCGGTCAAACTCAGATATATCGCGCGCCTTCCCCAATTCTAAACACGGATAGCATGCACACTGATACTAGATACATGCACCGTGCGGGTGTCTGACTAGCATTCATTCCTCGTCATGTGACGCTGCTATCACCTGGACGAGATTATATCGATAGTAGGTAGGTAGTCATAACGTTCTGGCTGATCAGTGTAAGTAAGTGGTCCGCGGCATTATTTTTGACAATTTACTGATCCCCTGGTTGAAAAAGGTTAAAAACGCTGGAGTAGACCATAGAGCCACCGACTCAACACTGACCGCTGGGTGGCGGGAAGTAAACTGATACCGTAAGGGAGCCAACGACTTAGGACACAGGAGCTCCATTGGGTACAGTGATAGTAAAGTAGCGTAGGAAATGCCACTAAAATCTCTGTCTATCTTCCTAGTTAGGAACGGCTGCCAGAGAAGTTAGATCTCCCTGTGAAGAGCTTATAAAACCCTATTAATTAAGTTACATACCAAATACAAATTAAATCCTTCCAGTGGCACAACTTACTAGTGTAAAGGACTTAGGTACCTGAAATTCAGTCAAACATAAGCTCTGTCGATGCAAGAGAAGCCTTTCTGTTATTTATCAACTTCTTTAATGTAGTGATTGTGTAAAATTTACGAAAAAACAATTTAATCTTTAACTATTCCTACCTTCCTAAGTCCACAGGTATTTTCTTTATTGTTTTTTAATTTTCTGTCACTCTGTTAAGAACGTTAGAGTAGGTGGTTTTGGCCAATACGCCAATTTGAAATTGTTTTCCATTCAGTATTTCTACAAATATATGGCAACATCCGATTCATACTGTCTATAATATATACACTTCTGTCTTGTTACCAAAAGGTATTGGAGAGC
This sequence comes from Vandiemenella viatica, assembly GCA_031002005.1. NCBI lineage: Eukaryota > Metazoa > Arthropoda > Insecta > Orthoptera > Morabidae > Vandiemenella > Vandiemenella viatica. Next base: position 363,643,758 of record JARYHS010013630.1, read on the forward strand.
CTGAAGAACCTGTGTTAGGTCCTCTCTGATTTATAGTTGGACGGTTTGCTAAGGAAAAGTAGGAAAATGTGGTGATGTCTTTTTAATAATCGTGATTTTCCATTCTCCATATGTTCCCTGACAAGAATCATAGAGGCCCTGGTTTCGACCAGACTTAAAGGCCCCCGAAAACCCACTATGGTTCGGCCAGCCTGCACGCTCGGTAATAAGTTTGGCTCAAGTGATGAATTGGTTGCCTATAAGTGAGGCTGTACACGTCCCGCCTAAATACCAGCAGCGTCGTAATTGCAGACTCAACTTAGCTGTGAAATCATGAAAGTATTGGTGGTGATATCTCTCGTTAGATCTTGCTGCAAATGTAACATTGTTGTTATTACCTATATCTCCAAATTATATTTTCCGTTAGCGTGTTTTGTGGAATTGTGTCTTAGGAAGTGAATTGTTAACATTCCCAACTAAAAAACCAAGCTAGCCGACACATCTTTTAGGGCTGGTTTATTCTGTAAATAATCAATTATGTAAATTGCATTTATTCACAGATTGTTTGTTTGATAATCACATAAAATATCAAAAGCACTAATAACGAAAAACCAATTATTCTTTATCATTGTAATGTTTCCAATTGCATCTAATTAAGTGTTTAAGACTTGCGTCAATTACATTAGGTAAGTCAAATCTAATTTCATCATTTTGTGTGTTCGTTATTTAAATTTGATCTATTATCATTTTGAATTTCACGCAAATATGTATTCCTTATTTCTTGTCTCTCTCTCTCGCTCTCTCACTCTCTCTCTCTCTATCTCTAATGAAATTACTGAAATTAAAAAATCAAAAGACACTTAACCAAAGTTTAACATTTTAAATAATCAAATGACCATATAGTATCTGGCAGAATCGCTACATTCCTTTTCAAAGTATTCCTTTCATAACTTCAAACATTAATCTCTACTTTATCCGAGTCTTTCGTTTTACCAAAGACCACAGAGTGTCTCAATGCGGGGAATTCACGTAAGAACGTTGGCTCCGATCCTATTTCACGCGCACACACACGTTCGCAAATTAATTTTTTATTTTAATAATCTATTTGTAACATTTATTAACTATGCTTATTGTATTTTTGGGTGGGGTGGGACATTCTCCACCAGTGAAAAACTTTTACTGACCTGTTGAAATTTGGATTAACTGTTTCCTTATAGTGTCCTCTTCACGTTTAGCACTCTCCTTTTCCGGAAAAGTCGCCACGAATTAAATTAAAAATGCCAAAACATGGGATGCTCCGTAACCGCGAAATGTTAGCAGCACTGTAAAAATGACACAAAAATTATCGGAACAGGGATCATATCAACCAAAATAGGTTCGTTTTGTCATAGTGATCATGGTTAGGTTGAAATTCGGCCTGGACCAAGAGTAATAAGTTTACGGGAAATTCGTTCTGCGCAGCCCATGTTGCAAACCAGAGACAAACTGCGCATTTGTTTACAACTGAAGCAATCGATTATCTCTGACTGCTTACATCGATTCCAAGGTTTGTAAAATATATTATATATAATTTTATCTTTCTGTATTTCTTTAAATTCCTCCGTTCGCCCGATATTCTGGTCTATAGCTGCGCTATCTACCAGCCCTCGAAATGTTGCTTCTTGCTTCTGTATAAGTTAAGAGATTAATTTCGACTGTTTTGTTTCACCAAAGACCACAAAGTAAGGCCGCTAGCTGCGCCATCTACCAGCCATCTGAGTGAACTACGTAGGCCAGCGAGCGTTTTATTTTACTTAATTTAATGTATTTGTAACGCATGTTATATATAGATTTTAGATTCCTTAACTTTTTCTCCATATAATATTTAACTATGCCAAATCTCACACATCTCCGTGCGCGCAATATTCTTAAAAATGTATCATAAGTTTTCGCTTAGCGTATTAATATATAGATTATACCGTCATTATCGAAAGCTTCAAGTCACTCTTTATTCGATAAATTATACACCCAGCGCTGACGTAATCTGAATGTACGGTCGGCATCAGCTCTAAATGTATGGCAGAAACGAAAGCTTTGAAGCGTAATTAAACATAAATTATTAAACAGTAGCACTCACGTTATTTCTGTGGATAATCACATTAGTAAAATCTCGTTTCAGAAAACATTGTCAAGAACTGAAAATGCAATTCGTGCCAGATAAACACATATTGAATTTTAATCCTAGTAAAAATATCCATACTTATTATAAATATGAAATGGAAAATAGGTTTGGCAAACAAAGAAGACACAGCACAGTATTAAAATATTACTAACGAATACCGTTTTATATCTCTTCAATTCATATTTTTGATTAGCTGATGTTAACGCAACAGGCTGCATATGTGAATTGCTCACACTTCATGAGCTGAAATTTCACTTATTGCGCATGGTCGGGAGGCATGTTTAGTAAGCATTAAAACAACGTTAATATTAGCTTTCATATGTATCGTAAAGCAAACTAAGTAAAATTCTCCAATCTTCAGTCATTGTTTTCATTCTGTCATGCAGTACTTCATCTTTTAAGGATATCGGTGAGTAAAGGAAGCAGTTATTACAGGGCTTCCGGAATTCTGTAATAATTCGTACGGGCGAAGCAAAATATAAAAACGTTGCTTTCCAAGAACTAACAATGGAGACTTCAATCAGAAAACTAAAACGAGAAATAAATCTAAATTGCAGAATACAGAAGAAAAAATACTTATAATTTTCTAACAACAGTGCTTGGTCTATGGTTAACTGTGTCCGAATAGGATAAAATACATTAGAGGGAAATACCGAAAAATAAATGTTTTATGAACGGCAAGCAATAAAAACAACCTTTGTTACAATTCATTAATTACTTTTAATTCGTCAGGATGATTTTCAACTTATTACTGATAGTATAATCTTTAAGCACTTTATCGGATTCTGTGTAATTTTTAATATTAATTGTTTTCTTTTTATATTCTCATCTTACGTGTTTTATGTAACTAAGTTAAATAATTACGCCAATAATTATTTGACTTCATTTTTATTTTCATAATTAATCATTATATCAAAATCTGTTTATTCCATGCCCTAGATCATTCTCTCCTTATTTCTCATAAAAAAATTCTTTTGTTACTGGGAACGGAAGATTTTCTTTTCCTTCAGCTCCTAATTCTACTTTCAGTAGAATTTCGTAAATTTATTTCAGCTTTACCCTTGAGGAAAAAGTAGCTGCGGAGTAATGCCTGGCATACTGCTGGGATGTCAAGCCAGACATACAATCATGAAGTAATATCTTGGGGAAAGTGTCTGTCAAGAATCGCATTTCCATATTGAATCCAACGCCTTAGTGTTCATAACCATCCATCGCTCGCTGTTCTTACCCATATGTTACGATGGTACGGTGACTTTCCCCTTGTTATTAACTGTATTTTAAAACTATTTATGCAGCACTAATTGGGCTGCACCAAAGCCATAGGTATTTCTGAGTAGAGTTTTATAAACAGTGTATCTCATTCAGAATAAGACTTTTTACTAAATAATAATTTATTATTTTAACAGAAAACGTCCCACAGTAATTATCATATATATTACTTGCAGCCTTTCATTTTATTTAAAAGATAATTGAATGCAAAAAGTATTAAAATTTCGTACTACAGTTTGAAATTTAATTTTAACTGAATATACTTGACTGCACATTATTTCAAATGTTGTGTGATAGCAACAGATAATAAAAATTGATGTTCAATTTTTTATGGTTATAGATTACTCCATACTGTCAATTTCTTCAATGAGTAAGTCAAAACTGGTTAACATGAATCTCTACTGACCTAGACTTTAACAGCAAATTTAATCTATAACTCGTCCACCGTCCCATCTCAGTCGTAACATATGTTGTTCCTTGCAGTAGTCGGTTATGAAGTTTAGCTCCGACTCCATGCCTCATGTTGTGGCTGCGAGGAGCAGAGGTTGGGAGCCTCCGCAAAATAATACCGAGGAGCAGCTGTGTCCCAGGGGAGGAGGCTGTTTGTCACCCCGAGTAAACATCCGCTGGCCCTGCCCGGTCCGCCGTTATTACACATTCCTCCGAGGGACGCACAAATGGAAAAGCCCCTGTCGGGCGCGCTTTGCTCAGCCCTGCTCCGAATACTCCGTCTCGAACCACTCGAAAATAATTATATCCTCTGCTCTGCCCTCAGGTGGTTCAAGCGTTGCACATTTCGACTATAGCCAGGCTCACTGTTCATTTCGACGTACAGTACTTTCATGATGGATGGAGAATCTGTACGAGCACTAATTTCCCACAGGAATTAAATTATTGTCTGGTCGGAAATTTCATATTGTGCGCGTAGTCGCAGGGCATACAAAGAGAACATTGGTTGCTTGGTACTGACAAAACACAAAGTATAAATATCACTAGTTATTGTTGTAGTTACTGAATTCTTAAAAAAAAAAAAATTCATAATAAGACTTGTAATAGTTACTTGTTGGGAGTTTGATTTAACTTACTGATCATACTGTACTGGATACCATACTGCCAAGGCTTCTGTATTGATCACAACTATTTATGATTATAACCCGCATGACACATCATTTAGAAACATCAAGATATAAATGAAAAGAGTTCATAACATTTATTAGTCAATAGAATCTAGATTACTCGTCAACAACAGTTTTATTTTCCGATTAAGTTCGTCTTAATGCAATAAAAAAATAGTATCAACATACATTTAATTGATTGGTCTGGCTAAGGTCTCATTTGAAAGCACTTATGTAGTCTCAGGCGCTAAGCATGGGTGGAGAATTATTGATACTTTCACTTATCGGCGTAGATTTACCATGTTATTCGTAGAATGATGATGCTGTGTTGACACACACGCTCAGTCAAGCTCATCAGTGTGACCACCAAGGACACTCCTACCCTCTCGGTCTTGTGAGAAGTTGTCACCCCAACTGATCGTAGTCGATCGTCTCTCGACAGAAGTCGCGGTCGCTCTTCAATTCTTGCGACAGGTCGATGAGTGGAAGTCGATAAACCTCAGACACCTTCAGAAATGGTGTGATAAAGTCATTTATCTTGACCGTCCTAGCATAATAGGTTTTTCGCAGGAAGTTAGTTATTTATTTGTAGCTGCACTTCCTCGACAACATTCCTGTTCATACGTCAGGTCGCACAATGCAAGTCGGTACTGGTTTGCTTCTACCAATGCCTGATACAGCGAATACGTCACGTACACTTCCGCTACCTGAAAACCTCTCAAAAACTGCATGCTGTTGGGTATACCGCTACGATGTGCATTACAGACATTATCGCTGATCAACGTCTCAGCAGATAACAAACGATTAGCCGAAAGGAATGAGAGCGAAATTGGGTAATCGGAAGCAATGATTTTGAGAAACTGTGGATCACTGGTCTCAATATGCTTAGCCCCTTATTGTGATTGTACTAAAGCGTCATTTATTCTATCAGAGAACTGTGGTTGCAACCCACTTTCCCCTCCAAAGAAGAACGTGAAATAAATGTATTGTCTCCGATAGTGACATTATTCAGGGTTTTCTTTTTAGTTTTGTGTAACTACTGAAATCCAGGATGCAGAATTACATATTTTGTTGGTCATGGAAAATAAATAGAGTGTTAGAATCAGTGTTACACCAATATTTTCCTTAAATATAGTAAATTTTGGGTATGGTGGATGGCATAGAGAAAAATATGAATAAGCTTCTTCAAGGTCTTAAATTATTATGAATTAAAAATGACATTCCTGCCATCTTATTTTAATACGTTTCAATCTCATTCCACGCTATATCGCGAGAATGGCGTGGATCGTCTTTTGGTAAGAGTGCTTCTGATTTATTTACCTCTTGACTTAAAAAGTTCCTTACACAGCATTCCATGCGTTAAAACTAAAGTTTAAGGTCTACACCAAAAGACTCAAAAGTTTGGCACTAGAAAAGAGCATGCCGAATACGGTAGTTCTCACAGATTGTAAATCGGCACTCCAAAAATTTCACGGTGGTATGAAAGACAGACGGAAATCACCACTTCTGTACGACATATTGGAGTTGATGACCATCATAAATGAACAAGGTATTAATATCATATTTACCTAGGCGTTTGGTTCTTGTTGTTAAAGCATAATTCGCTAGAAATTTGGATTTATTAAACATTTTAACTATCATGATTTTCTAGCAGAATCATTAGCAGCGCCTGCGAATAGCTTGGAATGGAACCTGGACCAGAATTGACATAGATGCTTAATTTGTAGCTTAATGGACATATTTTACAACTCTAGGTGTAACATATATTCAGTAATATGGTGATTATAAAATAAGTTGTTGTAAGAAGTGAATTATTATCACAATATACAACGCAGGAATATATTCATATTTTGTCAAGAAACATTGCCAGTATTTTTACAGTTGTTGCTGTAGAGTGCAGATGCTATCTTTAACGTGACAATATGAAGTGAAATTGTGGTTTTCTGTTGTATTAATTTGAAATTTTCATGTTGCTTCACGTCTAACGTAAGTTAAATTTTGATTTTATGTACACTTTTTCTTAAAAGGTATGAACCACAGGAACGTATGTGGTAAATTTCTAATGAATAACACAATTCTTATTTTACCATAGTCAATAATATCACCCAAGGAACGTGTGCAACAGTTTTCAGACCAAAACGACAATTCCTTGATGAGTCCCAGTGATTACACAACAACCTAAATTTGATCAAAAATCTTCAACAAAAAAAGAAATGTATAAAACCAAAAATCTTCAACGTGATTCAGACCGATATTACAACGGTTGAACAGCTGACATTTTTACATATTGCGGAAATAATAGCCTCAGTAATATTACTCAGCGAAAGCAAAAAAAAGATTAAAATAAATCTGATAAACTTACATTGTGCCACGTAATATTTATTTTAATTGTAGTGCAGACTGCAAAGTTCGCGATCAGTCTGCAACTATTTCCGTTCAAATTTAATAACAATAGTAGGCACAGTTTAAATTATTTTTAAAAAAAAATATTCACGTGACCTCTGCTGTAGCGTCAAATGCTAAGTAACAATCTAATTAAAGCTTTCGTTAACACTGATGTTCGAAAATTAAAACTTTTATCTTACTTATCTATGGACAAAGAATGTAAGGAATACGCCTATTTATCAAAAGAATACGTAAATATAAGCATCTAATGATTGATATGACGATTTAAACGCAGTAAATACTTTTTTTCGTGTTCTGTCAGTTAATTTATTAGCGGTTGCTTAGAAATGTTATTAAATAACGTGGGTAACCAAGAACAACGGCGTGAAGCTTGACGTCATTGCGCGACATCATAGATTGACGTCATGCCGTGACAGGTGACGTCAGACATGACAGGTTGCTTGTTATATTAATAGACTAGCTTCTAAGCTCGTCAAAAACGACAGGTCGAAATAAGTGTTCCGGAAATTGATTTCTTCGCAGTTGTTTAACTGAATAGAATTGGTATAAATTAACGCTCAGTGCATTTCCTCGTACCTTACGCTGTTACAAAAAGTAATAGTGGTCCAGCTTGCATCACAACCATATCACAAACTCTGCTAATGTTCCCGCTAGAAAATCGAAGCTTTCTTCACACAAGCGTTAATTCATTCGCTATGTCGCATGTTTGTGACGTCATGAATCGAAATATAAATTTGACCTAAAATCTTAATGAGTTAAAATGTAACTAAAACATCTGCATCGAACGAATATAAATAAACAAACAGCAAATAAAATTAATGTTTTGAATTAAACCAAACATACTTCTCTTTAAACGCTCTGGTAATTAATTTCTTCGCTGTAGATTAACTAAATAGAATCAGAACTAATAAAAAAATACATAAACCTCGATTTTGTAATGACATTTCTGGTCATCCAGCAACGAAGGCCGGGCGTCAGCATTACAGACATGGCTATACGATGGCAAAAGTAGTGTTATATTAGTACTGATATACTAGAATTGCTTGTTTAAAATAATAGGAGTTATTTTTAAGAAGCACTAGGTTTTTGCCTAATTTCTAGTAACCTGGTTCCAAGATGTAAGTTTTACTGAAGAGAGGAAGATATGCTTATAGACACCATAAGCTAAATAATTTATCACAAAACTGCAAATGCTAAATTTTAGCTTTGCTTAAATTAACGCATAGCTTCTTCGTATATTTTGCGCGCATATGATCATTAATTTCCAATTATCATGTTACCAAAATCGGACTCACACATGAAAGTGAAAAACTAAACCTTCAAAATGTATTTAAGAAACATTAAAAATTAATATCCTTTCTAAACGCCATAACAAACTTTGCTTACGTAGGCTACATATCGAGCATGGTGGGTGAGAGGCAGAACTCTGGCCTCGCATTCGGAAGGATGCGCGTTCGAATTCCCTTTCGGCCATCCGGATTTGGGTTTTTCAAAATCACTCCAGGCGAATGCCAGTATAGTTCCTTCAAAAGGCCATGGTTGAATTCCTTCGCGTTCCTTTCCCGTCTCTAATTACCTCAACGTCGACAAGGCGTACGGCAAGAAGCAAATAAAAAGTGGATTAGTTGAGCTAAACTTAGGTGAACCGAGAAGGTAAAGAATAAATGCATCGCTCAAATAGTGTGTTCCACGTTAAATAAACTAATCTGACCTTTACAACTTGGTAATCGTGTGGTAAAGACAGCATGTGAACTATTTTTAGTTTACTTTTTTTCCACAAAACTGGTACAGTGAAAACTCCGTGGTCTATAACTAATCTACAGCTTAGGCGCTCTAGGTAATTGATCTGATGTAGACAGTTCTAAACCGTTGATATTATCATATGAGTCCGTGCCAGTCGGATTTAAGTTTCATATCACCGCGATATTGACCTTGTATCCGATAAAGAGAATACAGTTTCAGACAAAACAAAAATCATCACTTCAATGCGTAGCAGAAAGTTTTTGGTGCCCAGTAGAAAATGATTTACCATCATGTTACAGCTATGAAATGTTTTCTTGCTGTCTTTCTTTAGCCTAAAACAAGAAGAGCAAAAACAGTATTTGCTTCGATGTTCCTAAGATCACGGATTTCCAAGAATTGGGGTCATTCAATTCTTGGTATAAAACATCTGACAACCGGCTAGAAATACGAAAACAATTAGCACCCACAATACAAATTAGAATCAAATACTTTTCCAATAATAAAAAAAAAATTCGGATAGTATTTGAGATTCTGTATCGTTTATTTTAGAAACTCTTTGTGAGAGATGATACAAAGGGCTAGCTCTAAAAGTTGTTTGTTTAGAACAAGTAATGCGAGTTCCGTCTGGGCATCAGAGTGTGCCTTTCTGTGTCGTCCATCCTCTTTAACTGGGTTTCGATGAAACAGCGGAACAAAGTGTTACAAAGAGCGACACTGCTTTGTTAACTCGGCACACAGTACAAATTTTAACTCACTTTCAATCGAAACGAACGGTTCGTCAGTTAAAGGAAATAATCAACGCTGCCGCCACACCAAATATATTTCACTAAACAGATCGGCGCACCATGTAACAGTCGGAGATGAAAAATGGAAGGGAGTCAGGAACTGTAACATGCATCGAGATAACACCGAAAAGCCCGATAGAACATTATCACCGTGATAATTTTAGATAATCAGCAAACTTTAGTAAGCTAGCTAATAGTGTGGTGAGCGAGTGAGGGGGTGGTGAGGGCGAAGTGTTTTGAGCTGCGCTGAACAATGCAAATCGCAACAATCAAGAACATTAAGGAAATACCATGAAGACTATAGCTAGAGTTTCTGTAATACTCTAATCCTCTGTAAATCATTAATAGCACCCCAGATAAGCGATAGGTTTATTGATTTCGACAGCTAAAACGTGAATAAATGTAATAAAAAATCTAAATAAGGTGCATATGGCTTTTAATGAACAAATGGATATAAACCATATATGGCGAAAGATTATTTCAAACGAGAAAGCACTATACCAAAGAACGACACATGTAACAACTATAAACGGTATTTAAGGTCAATGTAATTTTGAAAAATTTAGATAGCTTTGTCTTTGAAATGAAATTTTGTTTAAAATTTGCAGTCATCTTCCAGCACTTAACGAAAGCCATGCTACTTTGGTTTGTAAAGTGTATTGTTGTTTGCCGTTGTTATTTAGAATAGTCCGTGGTTAAAAATACTTGTAGTGCCAATGAAAATTACTTAAGCATTATAACAATGAGGAAGGAAACATAAGAATTTGTATTTCCAAGTTGCAATCATACTACCACATTCCTGTTATAGTTTCTTGCAGTTTTACTTCTTCTTCGTGCCAGCAAGGATTTCCGTGAAATATGGAAATCATAAGGAATCTCTATAGCATTGCAATTTTTTACTTTGGCTGAGCGTTTGATTGGTTCTAAAAGAAGGAAAAGAAGTGGACCTAACTATTTTTATGACCTAATACCTGGTAAATGAAATCTGTAATCTCGCTCCCGGATCCTTACATTTGAAATTTTTTCATTTCCTTCATGTTTAAATTAAAAATTAGAATATATGGTATATGGTTCGCCTTGCGTTAAACTACAATCCTTAGGCCCCAAACATGCTTATTATCTACTATATGTCTACTAAATAATTTCGTAAGGTCACTCATTCTCTCACCTCGATTGCTATTGGCTGGAGAACGGTTGTCACGTTGTTAAGGTTCTTTGGTGGGTTAATTTACTGCATTTATTAATTAAAAAGTCCACCAAAAAACAATGTATGTTGATGCTCGTTTATTTTCAATCAAAACAAGTCTGCGACATTCACAAGCATAGTTGTTACAATCCAAAGATGCAATACTGACTTACTGAATACCTGAATTGAATCGAAAACTTGTATGAATGTCTCTGTAACACTGAATGAATACTCTGTCCAGGCGATCTGTTTATATAGAGTCTATCGAAATTACGAGAATTCTTCAAAGGCATCCGCCCGATAGTTCTCGATTATTAACAATCACTCGAACAATCAAACATATTAAAAACAATCGGAATTGATACAAAATTAATTAATAACATTACAAAGTGATCAGAAATGGTAATTATAGATACTAGAATACAAAATTATTTACAGAAATCCTTTCAAACGGTAGAAAATCGTCCTGTAGACATCGTAAATTACAGTAATACATGGAATTACAAACTTTTAATAAATTCTCTTGCACCATTCGGTTCTTAAACATATTAAATGGTCTTTAAATAATTTTCTTACCTAAAACAAAGTCTATATACACTTATTTACAAGAAATTACAAAACAAACATATCAAATCACTTTCAACCAAACATTAGCTCACTACAAATACTTCACACAGTACAATACTATTCAAAATTCAGGTATTAGGGCTGTTACAACGTGTCAGCCTTGGCTAGCAAAACAGCGACCAGAGATACCATAAAAGAAATTCATGGTTATGTCAACAATTTAATAGCAACCGCTACCAAATTAATTGCGATAATAGGCCTACATACATTAAGTTTGCTTTTCGTAGCGTTTCATAGTTTAATAAATATCGATAAACTTTACGTCTGAAAAAACGTGTATCTGCTTTTGAGTAACATGTTGCAATGAAAACTACTTTAAAAATTAAATTACTCATGGGCTCTGCTGTAACTACGAATGCCAGTTGTCATTACGGCTTAGGGTAAATTTCAGTTTAATTAAAACTTTCACTAATGTTGTTGCTTGACCAAAGTTTATGCACTACGGTTTATCTGCTTTTTAAGTATTTACTTTCGTTATTGGTATTTCTTCATGTTCGCTGTACGTAAGTTATTAGGTTATACTAGCCTCGTACCCGCGACTTCGTACGCATGGATTAAGAATTTTTTTGCCAGAATTGAATATAAAAAGTTGTTGGTAACAAAGGATTGGTCCCAAACAATATAGAGTCGGCATAATATGACAGGAACGCTATCACTATATCATTCTACAGTCGAACCTGCTTGAAGAGAATCAATTTCCAACATATTTCTATCACTATTCGATAAGATTTCAAAATTTCGTGACTACAACTGTTAATCATACTGGAAAAAATATCCTGTGCCCTTCATACAGCTTTCCTTATAAAATTCCATCACAACGATATAGCTATATAGTCGTCAAAACGTAACAAAAAGACAGAGACTTACTTCCGTATTTATATTAGTATCACTGTGGTACACACTAACACACTGACTGCGAACAACACCTGAAGGATCATTATAACGTCAAAAAGTGTACACCTACAAAATTGCAAGACTACCTACGATATGCCTCGCATTGCACCCCTAACTTTATAATATCTACAGTTTAACATTCAATCCAAATAACCTATGGCACAGGCCTGACTCTTACGATGAAAAACAATTTTTAAAAATCTTGGCCATTTCTTTAACACCCGTCAATTACATTTGAAAAAATTTTTTTTCTTTGGATGAATATGAAGTCCCACCCCTTAAAAACAAAAAATTAAAGTAAAAGAAAACTGTTCTAAAAATATAGTTTCCACCGAGATATGAACTCGGACGCTGGATTCAATGTCCAGAATGCTATCCATTGTTTTTATTTGTTAATTTTTTATTTGTTATTTTTTATTTTATTTTAATATGGCATCACTGCGAGTAGGAATCTGGCGAAGTCATCTTTGTAGCTGTTGTGTTTCTTTAATTTGTGGTGCTCCACCGTTAGGTAGTGCCAATAGTCCTCTATGTTTGCCCTTCCTTGGTTTGCGATGGAATAGTGTGTGTAATTGGCAATTAGCCAGACATGGGCATTTCGTTTGCTTTTCGGGTATTGTCTTTGATCTGGGCGCAGGATGTCTTCAGGTGTGTATGTGCTTGGCACTGTTCTGTTAAGGCTAGCTTCGCCCTCGTCCACTTCCATATCTTCGGATCCTCGCAGCACAGTCTTGGAGGCAGCAGTTTGTACACAGCGGTGACGCACAGAGGTGGATTTTGTGGAGCTTGGCATTTGTGGCTATCGCTCTGTTTACCACTCTGTACCATGTTGACCGAACGTTAGAGAGTAGCGACGAATTGTGTATGTTTTCCCATAGCGTTTTCCAGTCGGTGCTTTTATGCAGGTTTTCTATGTTGTTGGAGTATTTATTAGCTGCCATGAGGTCATAAACTGTTTTGGTTGTTGTTTTTAATCTCTTTATGTATGTAGCTGTAATTGATGTAGAACTGACGGATATGAATTAATCCCGAGTTCAGATGACTTATATCAATGGGCGCCTCTATGCTGCTAGGTTCTGTCTCGGCCATTATGTGTCTGCAGAGCCCAGGTGTGTTGCTTTTCCACATTTTAAGTATGTTTTTCATGAGTATGGCTGTGCATTTGGTGTACACGTCAATCAGTTTTAATCCTCCCTTCTCAACGGGTGCCTTCAGTGTGTTGTATTTTATCTTAAATATTTCTCCTCGTTGTATAAACCAGCCCATCGCGGAATCCATCCTCTTCGCGATCTCCCGTGGGATGGGGAGGATGTGAGCTGTGTACCATACTTTAGATAAAGCTGCGCAGTTTATAAAATGTATCTTTTGAATCGGGTCTAGGTTTCTATACCCGTGTGCTCGCAATTTTTGTCTTAGGGCGTTGAGTTGGTTTCGCCAATTGAGTGCTATTGTTCTTGGCAATTGTTTGGTGAAGTGTATGCCAAGAATCTTTAAGGTCTCTGTTTTCTCTATCCAGCCTCCGGTGTCTATTCCACGATCTTCGCCCAAGAGCATGATTTTGGATTTTTTTATGTTTAGCTTTGCGCTTGATGCCTTGGAGTATGTTGTCGTTAGCGCCTTGATTTCTTCGATATCTCTTGTCCCAGTGATGATGAGATTTATGTCATCCGCATATGAGCGTACTGCTATCTTTTGACCTCGGATAGTGACACCTGTTATTCTGGTGTTCAATGCTGTCAGAAAAGGTTCGATTGCTATTGCGAAGAGGTGCATGGATAGGGGCAGCCTTGCCTCACCGACCTGCCTATTTTTATGGTTTGGCTTATCTGTCCGTTGATTGAGATTTTCGAGGTTGCACCTATTGTTAAAGATTGTATCACCTTTACTATTTGGGTGGAGTAACCCATTTTCCTCATTACTTTGGCCAGGTAGTTATGGTTTACTCGGTCGAAGGCTTTATGGAAGTCGAGTGATAAGATGGCCGTTTTAGTTTTCGCTAGTGTTGAAAGCGTGATGATATCTCTTATGTCCGCTACTGTTTGTACTATAGATCTTCCGTTTCCGATGCATGACTGGTGATTGCCGATCGTCTTCGACATTGTGTCTCGGAGTCTGTATGTTATTATCCGGCTGAATATTTTGTAGTCCGAGTTAAGCAGGTTATCGGTCTGTAGTTCTCTATGTTACGGCTCTTCCCGTTTTTGGGTATAAGTACCATGATGCCCTCTAGGAATTCTGGAAATAAAATTTGTCCTTGTAAAATATCGTTGTACATTTGCGTCAAGGATTTTTTGAGATGCTTCCAGAATGTTAGATAGAATTCCACCGGAAGACCGTCAGGACCGGGTGATTTTTTCCGCGGGCTGCGTTTTATGGCGGCTAGTACTTCTTGTTCTGTTATTGGCTCTAGTAATTGGTCGTTTTCTAGTGCTGTGATCTGTTGGTTGATGTAATTTAGAAGCTGTTCTTCTTCCGGTTCTTGTGTAGGTTCTTCTGTGTAAAGTTGTGAGAAGTGATCATGAAGCGTTTTTGCTATTTCTTGTTGCCTTGTGATTCTTCGGTCTCCGGCGTGTAGTTCCGTTATTAGTTTGTTCTTGTTGTTACGTCTTTCATTCACAAGGTGGTGTGTAGTTGTTTCTTCATCTGTCAGGCTGGTGTCTGTCCTCGCTCGTATTTGGGTACCGTACATCTGTTGTCTCGTTATTTTTGTAATTCTTGCTTTGATTTGTTTAATTTTCCGTAAGTTGGCCGATATATTTTCTTGGTCTTGGTACAGTTCTCTGAGGGCCATGAATAAATATTCTTTTGTATGGTTTTCCCATGCTGACTTCTGTCTTGAGTAGTTCATTAAGTTTCCTAATTTTGGGCTTCATCTGATGCAGCCACCAGTCCATCTCACTGGTGTGTCTGGTGTTTCGTTTTTGCATTGGTTCCACATTTCTGAAAACTCTGTGTGTAGGTTGCTGTCTTCCAGGATTGAAGTGTTAAGCTTCCACGTGCCTTTCCCTCTGTAGGTTTCTTGGGGTGTGCTTAGAACTTGCAATGGTACGCGCAGTGATCTGTAAAGTTCGTTGGCCAAATCTCTGAAGATGTCACCATAGCTGACAGGGTTTGCGAGACGTATATTCGATCTAGTCGGCTTGCTGACGTGTTGGTGACGAAAGTGTATCCGCGTTCCTCTCCATGTAGTAGGTTCCATGTGTCTGCTAAGTTGAGGTTTTCTATAAGATATTCGAGCTCCAGGCTTTTGTTGAAATTTGGGGTTTGGTCGTTGGGAGATATGACGCAGTTGAAATCTCCTGCTAACAGGAGCTTTGCATAATTACCTCTTATCAGGGGAACAATGTCAGTTGTGTAAAATTTCTTTTCTCCTTATTCTGGCTCCCTGATGGCGCGTATACGTTTACAACGCGCATGTCCGCTATTGTGCACGCGATTCCTCTGCCGCCGGTAGATCTCTACTTCTTTCGTCATTATGCCTTCTTTTGTCAGAATGGCTGTGCCGAGATTCGGGCCATCGCCCAAGTTTTTAATTGCTGTGTATCCGTAAAAGTCATCTGTCATTCCTGCTGTAACCTCTTGTAATAAGGCTATGTCTACTGACGCGGCGTGCAGATATTCTTTTAGACATCGGATTTTAGTGTCATTTTGTATTTAGTGTGGCAACGCAGTATGTTTGGTTTGCCGGCATGGGGTGACTCAGAAGTCGTTCTGTGCTATATTTTCTGTTTCCATCACATCGGCCCAATGACCTTGGTTTCTTTCTGCTTGGATTACTTCTTCTTTCTCGTCGTTCCTCTCTGAACTGCTGCCCCTGCTGTGGGTCCGTTGTTTCTTTTCTCTGTGTTCTTCTTGTCCGTTTTCCGTGTGGGATTTCTGTTTTATCTGCTGTAGTTTCAATTTCATTTGTTTGGCGGTTGCTTCTGCTGATTTTCGTGCCTCTCTCCTTTTCTCTTTGGTTCCCTCTACTTGCATGTTCTCCTCCGTATTGGGCTGCTTTTCTAGCGGTTTGTCTTTTGGTGGTTCCTTTGCCTTTTGTTGTTTGCGATTGCCTTGGATTCAGTTGGAATTGGTCTGCCTCCGGCCGTCTGCTTTCCTCCATGGTGGTTTTGTTTGTGTTTACGTTCGCGGCCGTCACGCTATCACTGGCCTGTTGTCCCTGATTATTTCCTCGTTCTGGCTGGCTTGCCGGCTTTGTTTCACTGATGATGTCGGTGTTCCTTGTAGTTTCAGAATCTTCTTCTGCATCCACCTGCATTGCGTTATCTCTATGATCTGGGTTGTGTATGTCCACGGCGGTCAGTTTGGTGCCTGTTTCTTCTGGCTCAAGATTGCTGCTGCTTTGCGTGTTGTTGGCCGGTGTTGTCGTTCTTCGTATGTTTTCCATGCGCTCTTGCAGCGTCGGTGTGTCTCCCGACGTAATCCCTGCGTATGTGGCTTGTTTTTCTTTGATAGATATTCGGGGCCGGATTTGTTGGTCTTCCTCGGGGACATTCTGCTCTCAGATGGTTTGGCGAGTTGCATATGGCGCACGTTCTTGGCTGTCCGTCATATATGATTAGCGTCTTGAATCCAAAAATTGTTAGGTACGACGGAATATGTTTCTTGAGGTCTATTCTCACGATTTTTACACCGTTATCAACTTTAAACCGCATATTTCCACTCCATTTTTCCACATTGATGGCATACACTTTGCCGTATGGCGCTAAAGCCCTCTGTATCTTCGTTAAGTGGCACTTCAAATGGTATGTTGTACATCTTCACTGTTCTCAGCCCGACACCAGTAACGTTAATTGTCACTTTGCTTATTTCTCCTGAGGAGTGGAGAAAGTCGGCATGTCCGCCGGTCTGCTCCATGATCTGTGAACACATTTCGTCATCTTTCAGTTTAACGTAAAGATGTTTGCGATAAAGTCATATTGCAGTCCACTGACGTCGTCTTCGCGAAGGCCTATTTTCTCAAATAACCATTCGTCAATTTCGTAGATCTTCGGTCTGGTATGACCATATGGGAAGTTAAAGCTAAGCGTTGATTTTCTTGGTCACTCCTTCCATAATTATCGTCAAAATCAGAATAGTAATATATTAAGGCGGTTGACAGCTACGCTGGCACTGCCGCAATGTCGCGTCACTGCTATTCCACAGTCAGACGGAAAACACGTCCACACTGCTCGACGGCTACGACTCGACGCTACTTAGCTGCCAGTTCACTACACGGAAACACGATCTGGAGACGTCCACATCCAACGTGTCTGTCTATCGCCGTATTTCGAAGTTATGAAACAACATGTGTTATTTATACAGATAATTTTTCAAGCAAATTTAGACAGTATTTTTCTCCTTGTTTCAAAGGATAAGTGTGCAAAGTTTCATCGAGATCGGATGAAAACTGTGGATTTGTATGAAGAACAAACAAACCAACAAACAAACATACATTCATCTTTATATATAAAGATTACTGTGGTTTACACTTACACACTGACTGCGAACAACACCTGAGGGATCATTATAAGGTAAAAAAGTGTACACCTACAAAATTGCAAGACTACCTACGATTTGCCTCGCATTGCACCCCTAACTTTATAATATCTACAGATTAACATTCAATCCAAATAACCTACGACCCAGGCCTGACTCTTACGATGAAAAACAATTTTTAAAAATCTTGGCCTTCACGGAGATTTGAACCGGAGATCACGACGTTCGTAAGCAAGTCTTTAGCTACTTTTTTTTTTTTTTTTACTCCAATTTGACTTCGCAGACTTCTCGCGGCGCCTCGCTGACGCTCGCTGGTGTGGTCAGGTGTATCTATTGGGCTACAGAAATTGAAACTGGGATGCAAGAGGCCCCTGATTCTTTTAAATACCCATCCTCCCATGCTGACTTTGATGGATGTTGTGATGCAGAACTTCTGTCAAAGAGTACACTTGTGTAGCGATGGGAAGCACGTGATTTTATGAAAGACTGTAGAAAAGTAATATTGACGGATTAATCGACGCTACAGTCACCTGCTGGGAGCACATTGACCTACAGTCACCCACATCGCTGGCGCGGGATCAGGCCCTTAGTTTTCATTCGCTGCCTGTATTCGACTCTAGTAAATTCGTGGAATGCTCGATCTTCAAAGAATGTTTAAATATGTAAGAACTGAAACAATATGCTAGAATGAAGTGGGGAATAATACGGCAAGTGTCAGTCACTTGTACTTAGATTCAACATATTCTCAACGAAAGTAACACAGCTATCGATTATTATCAACACAAACTGCATAGATTGCAGCAAATATCGGAATCCACGAATGAGAAAAGCGTACTGTCAGATGTGGGATTCGAACCCACGCTCCCGTCTGGGAACCAGATCTTGAGTCTGGCGCCTTAGACCCCTTTGTTTTTTTGGATTAACGTCCAACGCGCTATCATCTGCGCCACTTTTTTTTACTTTTTTTATCCTCTTTTTATGTTTTTTTTGTTATTCTTGATTTTTTTTTTAATTTAGTCCAAAACCTTAACCTCTTTTATTATTACTATTTTTTTTGTTAGTATGGCATTATTGCTATTAAGAAGCGGGCAAACTTTTCCTTGTATTTTTTCCATTCTGTTAATTGCTTATGTGCATTAGTTATGTTGTACCAATAATCCTCAATGCTCATCTCTCCTCTTTTGTTAACAACATAATGAGTGTAGTTTGCGAGAAGCCAAAAGTGGGCGTTTTTCTTTGTTGCAGGATAGATAGTTGTGTCCGGGTGTAGTATGTCTTCATGAGTGAATCTCTGTTGTGTAGTTCTGTTTATTAATGCCAACTTCCTTTTGGTCTATGTCCAAATTTCTGGAGCTTCGCAGGCCAGTAAGCGGTGTTGGACCGTGTCTTGTAGATTACAACGGTGGCATAGTGGCGTATGGTGGAGATATAGTGCGTGAAGTTTCTCATTGGTAATTATCTTCCTGTGAATCACCCTGTGCCATATAGAGCGTGCATTCGTCGTGATTGATTCATTATGAATGTTTTCCCATATTTTTCGCCAGTCGTTTCTTGGGTAAATGGTCTCTATTTTGGTTTGTGATTCTCTTTGTAGCATGCTGTATAGTTTTTTTGTTGTTGGAACCGGCTCCGCACTTGATATTTTTAAGTAGCTGTTTTCTATATAAAATAAACGGAAGTGCGTCAAACTTGAATCTATTCGTCTCATGTCAACAGGGGCAGTGTTGCTCGGTGGTTTTAGTTCTTTTAATACAAATCCTGTTAAGCTTTTGTCAAAGGCTCTTATGTGGGAATACATATTTCTCATATAAATTGCGGTACATTTCTTTGCTATATCGACGAGCATTAGCCCTCCCTTTTCATATGGGTTCTTCAGAGTTTTATATTGAATCTTGAATATCTGCCCGCTTTGTATGAACCAGTTTATTGCAGTTTCCATTCTTTTGGCTATTTCAATTGGAATTGGGAAAATATGGGCCAGGTACAATAATTTCGGCAAGGCTACAGTATTTGTAAGGCGAACTTTTTGTATTGTATTTAATTCTTGTAGAAAAGTCTAAATCTTATTCCTGATGCTGCTAGTAGTAATCTCCAGTTTGCTGCTGCGGTTTTTTGTGGAATTCTATTGAATTCAATACCTAAAATCTTTGTTTTCCGC